>JARHVA010005716.1:0-32500 GCA_037957365.1 Torreya grandis
ATTATCCTCATAATTCACATGTATCCAGCTTATTTCTTATGCAATATATAGAGAATATAGTTTAGCTAGAATTATGTAAGGCTTAAGTTCTCTATTTAGAGTAAGAAAATAACTATATCTCCTTAGTGTTCCTTTAATTTATTAAGCAATGTTTTGATAGTAATTTGACCATCATATGTCCATTTCTTACCTATCAATGTAGGGTAATGTGTTGCTACAGTCTTAATGTTGATGACTTCAAAGTCACCTCACAGTGTCAGTTCTATAACTTTAATTTCCACATTTTCTAATCAACCAATAGGTTCAAACTTCCCATAATCAACTAAGCTCAAAGTGGTTGGGTTGTAACTCAAGATTGGTCATCCAATTTCTTCCCATGTAGACCTAGGAATCATATTGACTGTGCTACCAAAATAAAAGACAACATTTGGAATTTCATAGCCCATAACCTCAATGTTAATGCATGCATCAACATCCCAAGGATTCTTTGTTTTGATGTACTAGACCAACTTCTCTATCTTCTGTTATCCACATTGCACACACTCTAGTAGATTATGTAGCAGGTTTGTGATATTTTATGAGATGTCTTCATTACACAGTGTGTTTAAAAGTTTCAAAAGATATATTAGCATAGTGACAACTCCATTTTTATACATAATGTGCATGATCTAACCACACATTTTTGCATCTATAATTGCATCATCTCCTTCAATTATGTCTTGATGTTGGATGTTTTTCAATATTTGTGTAGCTTCATACATGAGGACCTTTTCTAGATCTAGGTCTGGGTATTTATCCTATTTAGCTTTCTAGATTCCCTGATCTTGAGGCATTTCAAGTGGAGGTAAACCTTTTTTTACATGTTGTGTAAAAGAACTTAAGAATGCATTTTATTTAGGCTATGCACTAAACATATTCACATTCTAGATAGCCTTGTCCTTTATTTACTTCTCTAAAAGGGGATAATCTTATGTGTCATGTTGGTCAGAGATTCTATAGTATGCACAATAAGACTATCATTGAGGATTCATAGGGAAATTCCTTTGTACGTGATTAAATTATCTACATAGGTAGAATTATAGAGGAGGTTTCTAATATTTTTTCCCTCTACCTCCTTCGTATCCTCCTCTATAAACACCTCAAGCTCTTCCTCTGTTGGAGTGATATCCATGTCTATATCCTCCTTATTACTATGTAGTGTTTCAATGCTGATGTTGTTTGTTAATATCTCAAATTCCAAATTATTATTTCATAACTAGTGGGGTCCAACTCATTTTTTGCTTCTACATTATGCTTGAGCTCTAGGGTGTTGCATACTAGTATTGTGGAGATGGAAGTGTCCAACTCGATAAAGGAAATGTCTATCTAACCAAAACTTGAGGCTAATATTATGGTGAACTAGGAACCCAAAGTAGACCCATTTGGGTTTCACAAACTTTTTCAACTTCTAGGCTTGGGATCACTTGTTTTGTGGAGGACATTTGCTACATAGTGATGGAAAATACATTTTTGGTGATGCCTTCCTTGAGATCCTGCAAATGCCTAGAGTTCTTTTCATCATGATTTTTTTATTTACAAAAGTTATAATATAAATTCTATGGATTCTTGACATATTATTGTAAGAGATGGCATGACATTGTGGCATGACTCACTACTCAACAAATTTCATATAATTCTATCTTAATCTTAGGACAATCATTCCTATGATGTCCTTTTTTGCACTCCATACACTAGAGATTTAATTTAGGATTATCTACCTCAGGGTATTGATCCATTATTTTCATGAAATCCTATAGTGTATTTTTAATCTTGGAATTGGTAATAGGGGCTTCTCCATAATATTTTATCTTCTCTACCCATAGGGTAACAATTATGGCATCTATTTTTGTAGCATATTGCATTTGCATAGTGGTAAACCTAATTTTGGATCATAGTCTTTCAATAAAAAATACAATTTTCTCTTTATCTATTAAATCAAATTCTACCTTATTCACCACATCAAAGAATCTGTAGTCATCATCACATATTGATTTTCCAAACTTTTGCCTTATTTCCTTCAAGTCTTGTATAATCTGACTAGTGGATTTTTTTATTTTGAATTCTATGATGAGTCATTCCTCAACATATTTTAGACTTGCCTATTGAACATCTCTTAGGTATATGAACTCAAGTGCCCCTCTATCTAGTGCCCCTACTAACTCACACTTTTTAATAGCTTCATCATTAATGCCCTTAGCTTGCCATCTCATCTTGCAAGTTAGTAGGTAATGTTCATGATTCATAGACCCATCATAAATGGATAGGTTAATGAATCCTCCTTGATGGCCCGTCATGTTAACTAGTATGGATGGAGTCTATTGCATAGCTATTATCAAAATATGTTACATTTTGATCAATCTTACCTACATACTACTCTATGCACTAAGAGAGTTATCATGCACACTTTATTTGTCTATACTTCCTTCTTTTATTTGATCTAGTTCAACTAATATTATGACATTTAAAGCCTTTCTAATTGATTTGGTTTGAATTTTGGTACCTTAATGATTCACATGCTCTAAAAATAGTCCTTCCCAACTACAATCATCTTATTTTCCTGGTTGAAACCTTCTACTAGAATATAAAAGATTGGGCTACAAAGACATGTGCTCTTTTGGTGAATGGTTCTTTTCTATGACTTATTTTTCTTCTATGCTTGAACCTATGTTTAACCTATGACTGTGTTCTATTTATTTACGTAATTATTTTTTTTTTAAATACCCTTTCTTATATCTACACACTACATCTATCATCTATATGTTATAATTATAAATTATTCTTGCCTTTTTCTTTGCACATCTCATCTTCATCTTGTTATTCATCATCTTGCTCTATCTAATGACATTCATCATCCTTTCATCATCTAATCTACTAATACTCTTACCTCTACTTGAAACTACCTAGGTATTCTTCTACTTATTCCATATGTTATGTTATCTTAGTTCCCATTTTGAATCCAAAATTTTATTCTAACTCGTGTCTCCATTCTAAATTTAAGGTCAAGCCTTACTTACTAATCTAACCATTATTCACCATCATGTTACAAAAACCCCCATACACCTAGAATGACTACTTCATATTGGTTGGAGTAGGCACCATGGCCTTATCCACAACCAATATTTTTACTAGGAGAGGTAGTCACTATAAAAATTTTCCTCTAATTCCTTGGACAAAATGGTCTTATACAACTTCAAACTCTATATATCCATGTACTAAAAACTTAGTGATGTATCTTTTTATGGTTGTATCAACCCAATAGTCTATTTCTCTCATCCAGTTGGTTTCCAATTTTAGTAGTTAGTCTATCTTATCTTCGGTCTAAATGATTGTTTCTTTTGTTCTGAGGTTGAAGCAATAGTATTCCAATATTGTCAACTAGTTGGCTAGTATTTTAGGTAATATTCACCATAAAAATTCATATATCTCTTCATAAATGTGTTCTTAAAAAATTTAAATTGTGGTAAGGTCAATATGTTTAGATTCTTCTACAAAAGTTCATACTTTTTTGTCTAACCATGTCTCAATGTTTCTTTGCCCTGGTAACCATCTTAGCATAGTTTCTTCCAGAAGGAGTGTTTCCAAGCTCACTACACCATTGTTAGCAGAGGCTCATGATGCATTAGAACATGATAAAGATGAGGATAGCTAATTTTTACTCAAGTGCACAAGATAATGTAGAGAATTCATATTCGACAAGGAAAATAGAATAATAATGGAGATGGATTATTGTGCATTTGAAAAGAATTAGGATCAACTAATAATTCATTAATGTTTACAGAGCATTTAGAGTAATTTAGATAGGATTAAACCAAACATTAAATATGATAGCACACACAAGGAATAAAATAAGAAATACAATAGGTAACCATAGATCTCAACAAAGGTCGAACTCTCTTCTTCATACAAGCATACATATTTATAATCATTTACAATCTCTCATTATTCACATTCTTCTTGTACTTTAGTTCCAAAAGAGGATATTATTCATCTTATATATATTATAAGTCATGGAGGATAAGGTAAAATACATATAGTTGATAACATAATGTATAAATATTTGAAGAATATCCTGCATAACTTTACTATCCATTTTTTTTTATCCCAACACTTTTAAGAGGGAAGGTCCTATCACCCAAAGTAAACACATTAGAGACATATCCAAATTTTGTAATTTACATAATATCACAAAAGTAAAAATAATAATCAGATTGCTTATCATATCCCTTAGGGGAAAATCCCTTGATTAGTATAGAACCTCACTAGGAGGATGCATTACCATGTGGGATAAATTTGGGGAGTTGTTGACTAAAGGATTTGAGGATATGAATGATCATACACTATTGATCCATCAACTAAATTTCATCCAAAGAGATCCTAAGGAATCCATGCATGATTTCAATGAAAGGTTCCAAAGGACATGGAATAGGCTTCCACCTTCACGAGACCCATTTCAAGTTTTTTTCCCCAACCTACCTCAGATCTATTGGGACTGATATAATTATCATGTTTTAATCCATGGAAGGGTATACCTTGCCTAATGCCTATGATGTGGCTATTAGAGTTGAGAATGGTTTGATCTAAGCTAGTAAACTTCCTCTAAAGGTCTCAATTCCTATATTACCTAACATGCCTACTAGCCCTCCAATCCTTGCTCCATTTCTAAATACAAATAACAAGCCTAAAACTACTCCAAATAAATTAGATGATGTAATTGATTGGCAAGAAAAATATAAGGCATTAGAATCTTCAAGTAGGAAATCAAATCAACATATTGGAGATTACCAAAAATCCTACTACTACCCTCCACAAGAAAATATATTTCCACCTTAGAATAATGGTTAAAGGAGGGGACAAGGTCAACTAAATTTCAATAGGTCACCTAATGCCTAAAATCCAAAGTTTGCTCCCACCTCAAGAGTTATTCTAGTCTATAACAACCTAGTTCAAGGAGAAGAATGGCCAAATTCTTGGGGGAAAACTCAAGTTCAGTACATGAATTATAATGAGGGGGAAGGTTAAGTCTTGATGGCTCAAGGAGGGAGTAATCCTTACCTGACATTAGAAGATGATATCTCCATGCAAGAAAAACCAAGTGGAGTGTAGTAATTAAGGAGTGAGCTTTGTAAACTACCAAATGGAAGATAGATTTGTATTGAATCAGAGCACCTCAGTTGCATCTAACACAAGTTCAAAGAGGAGATATTTTGGAGATGCTCAAGATGTGTATAAACCTCCAAAAAAAACCCCTTCAAGGCAAAAAGGTATGGATACAAATATGATAACCTTTATGAGTCTTTCACCTCTTCAAAATCAGAACTTGGGAAAGGTGTTCAAACCTTCATTGCCTCAAGCTCAAGGCACTTCATTGCCTAAAAATCAAGGTATTACTTTTCCTTAAAATATGAAAGAAAATATAGTGTCTCCCCTTTGAATATTATTGACTCCTTAAAGAATAAAAAAACAAGCATATCCCTTTGAGAGGTACTCTATCTACCTATTCAAAAAGAGTTACTCCAAAAGCAACTATCCCAACTCCATATTTCCCCCAAACTAGCCAAGCATATTCGTGTAGCCCTTAAAAATGCACCTAATCATATTGTTTAACCTTTCACCAAATATGAAAAACCCCCAAATTTCTATCTTACCCTCATTGTGGGAGATAAGTTGGTCCATAATTGCATTGTAGATAGTGGGGCATGTATTTTAGTTATGCCTAAACTAGTTACAGACAAGTTAGGCTTGAAGTATGAGCCTTATAGCAAAAGATTTTTTCATCTTGATGGAAACTAAGTGTTTAGGTCTCATAAAAGGCTTGAAAGTGGTTTTTCATGACTACCCAAGTTTTTCAATTCTACAAGACATAGTGGTGGTGGATCTACCTACACACTTTGCCATTTGCTTATCAAGAGACTTCACTGCCAAGATAGGAGGGTATGTTTCTACTAATTGGTCTTTCTTGGATTTTAGAATAAGGTATGGAGCTAAAGTGACAATAATAACACAACCATTGGCCAAGTTTCACATTAAACCATATGTGGAAACTATTTCCAATCTAAATTTCACTATTAATGAGCAAGAGAAGTATGCCATAGATGATGGAGCATCTTCCCCTCTTGAAGGTATTTTTGATCTCTTCTTAAATGCATATGGTGTTGATACCTATGAGTATGATCCCTATGCTTTTAATGAATAGAAAATTCTTGTTACGTATATCATTTATGAAAAGGATGATGAGTTTTCTGAGGTAAGTCTTGATGATTCCCTTAAACAATCTGAATGGGGTAACTATTTTCTTCACATAGATGATGATGATGATGATGATGATGATGATGATGATGATGATGATGATGATGATGATGATGATGATGATGATAAGTCTCCAATTGTGATAGATCATGATAATGAGGAAGAAGGTGTAATTTTTCCTACCCAAAATTAATAAGTTCATGAGTGTGATAGTTATGAAGAGTGTGATGATCTATAGTAGCAATTTCATACCATAGTTTAAGAGTTTGAACAATTGGCCCAACTCTCCTTCCTAAAGAACATGAACTAAATATTAAGGTGATTGGTGGACGTAATTAACATGAAGAGGAGTTTCAAGTCAATGACAAACAAACTACAATCTTAGAAGAATGAAATCAGGCCAAGGTAGGAGTTTGTGTGATTGAGGAACATCTTAAGCCTCAATATGATATTGAGTCACTTGTAGACATGTTTTTCCAGTAAGAATACAAGTATGCTAGTCCTAGACATCAAGCACATCATGGTCTAAATGAAGGTAAAGTTGAGAAAGCTTTCGTGACTCCCAAAAAGTAGATTGATAAATATCAGATGAGCATAAAAGAGATCAATTAGGTTGCACTGTCAAGCAGACCTCAAAAGGAGTTAAGAGGACCATTCAATGGAGTTTCAAGTGGTACACTTTCAAATAGCATAGATCCCATGAGTGGTAAATCCTTTTATTATCTTAAAAAGAAAATTTTATTTGAAAAACATCCATAATATGGTGACTTGTTTTCATGGAACAACTATAACTCAAGGAATATTGTTTTTGATTTTTATTGAAGTAAGAGGAATTGTTACATCACCTCAAACATGTTTTGAGGTTTGTACATAGTAGGTTAGGTGTTTTTGTTTGAGTATTTTATGTGTGGTTTCTCTAAATGCATTTTTCATAGTGTGTTTTTGCTTCTTGTTGTGTGGAGTGGTATGAGTTTGAGGTATTTAGAATGCATGTCAATTTCATGTTGTAGTATAAGAGTGACTTAATTGCCCCATGAATAGATAAGGCTACTGATCCATTAATATTTTAGGTATGTTACCCCTATGAATCACCAAATTTTGACCTCAAGTCAAAATTGGTCACCCCCCCCCCAGGTTGAAAATTCATAGGGTTGTCAAAAAACTTGTCATGGTATTGTCATAGTCTTTTCATGGTCTTAAATAATTACATGTGATCATATTTGTCCTTGTCTAAAGTTTTCCAAAGTTTGGTCTTATGTTCACTTATCTAAATGAGTTTGGAATAGTTTTGTTTCCTACACTTTGTATCCTCTATCTTGGTCATGTATTTAGTGTTATGCATTCATATCTTCAGTGGTCAAGAGAAGGATTTGGTCACGTATAAATTCTTGTAGTTGTTAGAGAAAAAAAAAACATTATTTTTTAGCCAGTTTGGGCATCAAACTTAGTTAAGAAAAAATTTCATATCATGTAATTAAATTTTTTAAAAAAAAAATAGTATCATTGAAAAATTATATAAATAATCTTTTTGATGCATTTAACGGTTTACAAATCGGAGCTCTAGTTCTCAAGTTATCAACAAATAATTGTTGGTCACTTCAACTCAAAATCAGCCATGAGTTATTTGGCTTCCCATAACCATTTTTGATTGGTTGATTATTTTTATTTTTTTTTAATAGTTGAGCCAATTTTAATTAAATTGGAGTTTTTTATAATAAATTAAAACCTTTATATCTTTTTCATGATAACTAAAATTGAGTGTCATTTTTTTTACAAAAGTGCTTGTTTTTCCATCCCCATCACATTGGTTCTAATTATTGTTTTTTTGAAAAAAACCAAGTTTGTAAAATACCTTTTTTTTTGGCCATCCTATGGACATCTCCCTGTTATGGGCTCATGTATACTTATGAATATTTTTTTAACCCATTTGAGCCTTAGTAAGTCATCAATGTCAAAAATAAAAAATTGTATTAGATGCATTTTTACTTGTATGCAACGTCCATCTTGTGGGGGTGAATTGTTCAAAATTATTAAAAGTTAGATCAGACTAAGTTAGCAGCATCTAACTAAAGGATGGAGGATACATGGAGGTTGGAGGTCTTTCAAAAACCTCTCACCAGTCACCAATGATGGGACTGCACCAGTGATTTGGTGACATGTGTACATATGTAGTGTGCTTTCAAATTTTTTTTTATGTGTGTTTACTTTTAGCAGTGTGTGGTTTGTGGATACTAGAGAATAATTGTATTGGAGAGCAAATGACTGTAGATATCCTCTAACTATGGTGATACTTTGACTATCATACTTCATTAAAAGATGGTAAGCTAAGCGAATATGTTCACTAGCATTGGTGACCATGTGTATCAAGATCCAAGATAGAAAGATCCGATCAGTAGTATTGTATGTAGTATGATATAATTTTATTTTTAGTGTTCCTATGGAAATTTCACATTGTGGGGGGGGGGGACATATATTCACTCTTCCATTTCCATTCCATGCTAAATCAGCTAAATCCAAGGGTAGCTTTTAGTGGCGATGGCAGTTTCTTTTGTTGTTCAAGATCAAGTGGTAGTGATAAAAAATAGTGATTACAATTGAGAACATTGTGTTCTCATAAATGTAATGTGATATCTTTTATAGTGTGAGTTTTATTCTTTAGATTTGTGATTTTTAGTTTGTTTCTTATATACTTCCATGATGTACAAGTATAGTGGAAAATAAAAGCATCAATGTAAGTTAGTTCATGGATCTTGAAAGGGTTTGTGGGAGGATCCAGAAAACCACACGAGGTGGATAGTTGATGGGGCCTATTAAAATAAAGGTTTGTGCTAAACCTGTAAAACCATGGGAGGAGTGAGGCTCTCTTTGTATCAAGGTCATAAGAAAAATAGGGCATGCTACAAGGGATGAACATACTATAGATAAGTGTGTGAATGTTTTTCTACCATGTTCACACTAAGGGGGGGAATGTTAGGAAATCTATGGTTAGTACTCACATGGTGATTAATAATTTACATATGGTAAATTATTAATGTGAGTAATATATTATGTAATTAGTAAAATAGGTTGTTATATGGTTAAGATATTAAAACAACAAAGGTTGTTTTATTATTATATGGGTGAATTGGCTGAAACCATATTCATGTATGGTTTTGTTATGGGACAAAGTTGGTTTCCTAATTTATAGGAAACACTCTCATATATATTTGTAACAATATGCTTGAATAAATATAGTTTGAAATATATTATTTTCTATGTGAATCTTGTTTTTCTCTCACTTATTTATGAACAATCGCTAAGAGTGACAACGGGTCACTATGCCTTAGCCATTCAAGCAGGGTCTATTCTTGCATCTGGTTCTCCACTTTAGAATTAAATGGAGAAGAATGGTTTTGAGATATATTTTTATAGGTCAATTAGATCTTTCCATGGTGGTTTCATTAGCTAACTCATCTCCATGAAGTGTCTTCACTTTGAAGAAAAGAGTCTTGATGTAGAAGGTCTTCCAATCAATCTTGCTACAAGTTTTGTTGTTTTTGAGATATTTATCATCTTCAAAGGTTAAAAATGCTTCATTACTCATGGAAGATCCCATAACTTCATGGATTTCATGTTCTATTTTTCTGAGATGTGATTCTTATCCATATTCTTCAAGTGTGATGCTCTTTAGGGACATAATTTGTGTTATGAAGTCCACTACATGTTTGATTGTCAAAATTAGCTCAAATATCAATGATATATCATAGTGTAAGATTCTAAGATAATATTTTAGTATTGGACATACAAAAAGATGAAGATAATAGTCCAAATACACCCTCCAATGAGAGTCACAAGTGTTTTCTTCCATATATAAGCTTATACGAACTGTAGAGGTAGGTTGAAGATGTCATAATTCTAGGATAGAAAGCATAAGCCATGAAGAGAGATGATTTGTATCCTTAAACACTTGTATAAATTTTCACAAGATTATTAAGGCATGAATGAGCTCATGAGATCCTATAAGACTACACACAGACCTTATGCATTGGTTGACTATGTATGCAATCCGTATAGACTATTTAAGTAAGTTGAAGGTGACATGATGCTTGGTCATAATCTATATGAGCCATTGAAATAATAAAAAGTAAGGGAGAAGTGGGTTGATAGTGCCAAGAAGTTAAAGAACTCAAGAAGTGGTTTTGTATCCCTAAATAAGCAAGTAGTAACCTACATGTCTTAATCCTATAGACCCTCATTTTGGACCAAGATCAACAAGAAAAAACATAAGGGTGATTCCATACATTACAGACATATGAAGATAGAATACAAAACATTAAATAGAAACCAGGCCACTTACAAGTCAGAGATGGTCAAGAAACTAAGTTGACAAGTCCTAAAAGGTACCTATAGAATAGTGTACAAAATGAGCAAGTGACAAGTGACTTAAAAATGACATAAAAGGTGTTGGTAGACCCTTTAGTATAATGAAAAAAACTCTTTTCAAGATTTTAAACCTTATAAAATTATTTTGACAAAGTGCAAGAATAACTTTCCAAAGTTCAGTCAATACCCTTTCCTAAAAGGTGACCTAAAAGCCTACTTGAAGGATTAGTCAATTTTCAAGGTGAATAGAGCTAGTAGAGCACGTATGAAAAGTGTTTTAACCCAATTGGAACTCCAACTAAGTCAAATTCCATTTAGGATATCATTGATATGGAAATAAGACCTTGAGACTAAAGAATGCAGTTAAGTACCCTAATAGGCACCTATAGGTTGGTAATGAAGAGTAGACTGATATTAAACTTGAAGAAATGGTAGACGTATATGAAAGGTTCTAAGGTTTATCTCATTTAGACAATAAGGTCATAAGTCCATCTAAAAATTAAGGGAAATAAAATAAGGTTGGTCAAAATTGAGTAATAAACCTCTACACAATCAAGCAATAACCTATAGGTCTGTGTGTTCTTCGTGTAGATTTTTGATTGATTAAGGAAATGAGAAGATATAGGGAAGGAAATACATTTGAAATGGTTTGATAGTGTCATAAATATATTATTTATATCTCTAAAATCTATTGAAAAAGAGTAGAATGAGGATGAAACAATGTTTAGGCCTGAAGGCCTAATTGTCACATGCAGGCAGACTTAAGTGCAAGTGTTTTGAACAAATGGATTGTGGATGGTAAGGTAATGGTATGAATGTGTTGAGGAGTTAAATATGATGGTATAGAGTCTATAAGACCACATATAGACAAAATAATGCAAAAAAAGGTCAGTTTGACCTCTTAAAACCCTTTTCAAACTCCCACCATCCAAGACTGCATTTCAAAGAAAGTTTTCTCTCACTTGACATGACATTGACCTTGTGAATAGAGTTAAGTGGTTTTATAAGATGGTATCAAGGTTTAAAAATAATGTTATTGAGTCATAGTTTATGTTTTAGGCCCAACACCTGCATGAACAATAGCTAAGACTATTGACCCTCTCAAATGGCTTGTTTATAACCCAAGGAACACCTTCTCACACTCAAAAATTTCATGAGGATTTGCATGGGACCCAATGGTTATTAGAGGTAATGGAGGGGTACCCTAAAAAAAATCATGTGGCATCAGGATAGATAAATAGGATTTGTTCTTTATGAATAATCTTTCAGAATGAAACATGCCTAAAACCCTCCCAAAACCCTGATAGTGACCAATTAAAATAAATAGACCTCTAAAGCACATTTAATAAGAGATTTTTATCCTAAAACATATTTTATATTATTTAATACTCTAAGCATTTTATCCAGATGTACTTTTTTGTACTTTTAGTTATACAAATTTTAATAAATGCCTTATTTTGCTTGTTTTTAGTGTTTTACAAGGTTTTGAGCAAAGGGAGACTTTTGAGACATTGTATGAGGTAATTTGGTATGTGTTACACCTATTAAATACTAAAAATATGCACATTAAATTCTAGATGTGTTTAAATAAGGCTCATTTTCTAAGGTAGTCTTAAACAAGCTTATAATGAGACTAGGTGGCAAGGTCATTTCATGGTTCTCACACTTCCACAGGGTATCAGGACCTCAAAATTGACAAGGAGGTTGGTGATATCCTAGGTAAATTAAATCACATTCTTTTAGATGATTTCATATGTGTGGGAGAGGTCTTGATCAATAAAATAGGGTTCTAGGCAAGGAGGCCTAATTAAAGAGAGAAAGGTATAAAAAGTAGACTTCCACTCAGATTTGGAACATGTAATTTGACATGAAGTTGTAAGGCCATACTAGGTCCTATAATATGCCCTTGGTTTGTTATTAATAATTTGAAGGTCATTTTTTTAAAGTTTCAAAATCAAATTGAAACATATACCATTGCATAGGGCTCATCAAGAGCTTTTCAACGGTATGTAAAACTCTGAAAATAGAGTTTGTTTGTTCCTTATGTAGTCAATAAAAGTTATGGTCAAAATAGGTCAATAAGTGGTAAATACTAGTCAAACTAGAAACATTGACCATCATATAATGTTTCAAATCTAGTTCCATGGTGTAGATCTCATCACAAGCCCTTTGATGCATTTTGAACGGACTGAATCTAAGTCCATATGCGAAAGTTATGACCAATCAAAGTTGCAACCAAACTTGGTCAAAGTGATGACATGGTAGAAACGTGGAAAAATCATGAGGTGACAAGTGGTAGTGAATTTTTATTTTTATTTTTAAATGGGTTTGTTTGACACCGTGACACTTTCTAAGTTGGGACGACCAAGCTACAGCCAATCAAGATGAGTTAGGTTCTACAGAGCTCAAGTTTCCAACATTAATCCCAACACGGGTTCAAAATTAACATGGTTTCCAAATGCCATGCCATGAACCAAGTCACAAACTACCATGAGTAATGCCAACATGTCCACACCAACCACCATGTCAAACTTAGCATGGTCTAGGTTTTAAATGCCATGAAGCCCAATATAAGCACCAATGCTTATGCATCAGCATTGAAGACTATGAAGGGCCATGGTTAAAAAAGTTATGTCAATCCATATCTTAACAAATGTGGAATTTTATATTTGGATGAAAAAAATTAAAGGCATGGGATTCAAACCATGCATTTTTGACAAAAAAGAAGTGAAGCTTTGTAGATTGTGTAATGGCCAGTTGAAGACCAGTTTGCATATATCACCATTTTCAAAACATTTAGAATCATTTTCAAACTTTAGAGTGAACTGATGAAATATTCTAGACTCTGATTCACTTCTAGTGATATAATTATTTTCCTAATTTGAGTTTATTTGGGACAATTTTTAAAGTCTCTAAGTAAGACATTTATATGCAAGATTGCTTTCACGACAGGAAGGTGAAAAGTTTGTCTGTGAGTGCTAAGAATTTTTGAATATCTGTTACTTAGTTGTATGCAATATTAGAGTGTCCATTTGATAATTGTAAGTTTTGGCTATGTACTTGTAATTCATGGAAATGGAATGATTCATGTTCTAAATAGACTCGAAGATGTAGCCTAAGCAGCGGGTGAACTCCGTTATCAACCTTATTATCATGAGTTATCTATTTTTGCATTCTTTTCCACATTTGATTTAGTAAATAATCATTTTGGATGTAAAGTTAATTAATTAGGATAATTAAATGGAGATTTAATATGCTTCAAGTTTAGAAAAGGTTGATTAGATTAATGAATGAACTTACAACTTTAATTCCTTTAGTATCGAAATCCACTTTTGATCAACCTTGAAAACACATTTTAAAGATCAAACATTGTTGTAATTCCTTTGAGTATATCAGGAAAATGAGTGTTTGACAAAAGGATCCATTGTAAACTTTTTGCATATAAAAATTAGTGTAGATTTTATGGATCAGGTTTAATATCAGAGTGGGTTAAGATTAGGCCTTTGGGACAAAATTTACAATGGATATGTATTAGTGGATCTAGTTACCCATATGGCTATTAATACTGGGCACAATAATACATAGGATGATGTCACACCACTAGGATTATACATAACAGATAGTTGAATTAGGCACAATCATGGTCAATGTGAGTGTGCATCAACACAGACAAGATCAGTGGATCATTGAACTCTAATAAGACGTAGAATCTCTTTTTTTCTCAATTAGCAAAAGAGTCAGGATAGAGGAAATGCATCAAGATGATCCTAGTGCTCCAACCAAGCTGATATGCAGTCATTGCTCAAGATGTGGACATGTGGTAGAATATTGTTGGTTGTGACATCTTCATCATGCACTATGGTGGTTCCAATAGAGGAATGTAGACAGAGAAAAGGCTCCTACTATTCCAAGTACCATTCAACATTTAAAATCCCTAGTTCAATAAAGGACACCATCTGGACCTTTAGACATTGTCTTATGATTTACGAGAGCCTCCAAATAGAGTGTTTAGTTGTTTCATAGGGATGTGTCATTAGAATTATGTTCAATGGGGACATTGGAATGAGTTATGTGATCGTTGATGTCGTACATCAATTTTTATTGCCAATGTTTCCACTGCCATATGCCAAAATAATTGGCACGTAGAATGGCGTTGTCCAAGTTATGGCAACATGTTATTTCACCTTGCAATTTATAGTTGGGAGACAGTTCTCAGATGGTGACTCTCGATATCATCTCATTGGAGATGAATGAGATTATTTTGGGAAATTTTTATCTCTTCACTCAACAAGCATCTTTCATAGATGATGGCATAGAGCTTTACCTGGATCATACAGTTTGAGACAGGGTAGGTCTCTAGACCCAGTCATGACAATTTCAGTCACACATTAGACTCGTATGTACCAGGTGACCATCAAGAACTTGAAGGCAAGCCGTATAATGATCCATAAGGTGACTACTAAAGAATCCAAGCTCACACCATGATTCAATTGCTGGTATAGAATCTTAGGTAGTAGTTAAATGCTTTCAAGCATTTTAGTTTATCCATTTGTATATGGTCATATAACCATCAAAAATAATGTGCTAGTTAGGATGTATGAATAAGACCCATACAGTCAGTATTGTGACATACACCAAGCATAGTTTAAAATACCTAAGAGGCACTATTTTTAATTAGTATATACATGCATTATAAAAATTACAATTTATTTTGTCGTGGAGTCAGCTATAGAGAAGAATTGAGTGACAGGTTTATCATACTCAAGTTATCTTCTCACATTTTGGTAGACATTTTTCATTAACAACGGTATATGTAAATTAGGGTATGTTATATTCTTGTTTCTATTAAGTGTTAATTTTATAAAGAATAGTTTAACAAACCCAAGAAGCACTAGGTATACATGTAGTTTTGTGTCGAAGCTCACTGAATCCATGCAGTAGAAGAGGATGTGATGGATGTGCTATTGTCCACTCATAGTTTTGTGTAGAGGCCCTTGGATGGTCATATAATAGAGGAGAATGTGGATGTACGTACAAAATCTCAGACCTATGTAGAGGCTCATTGAGGTCATGCAGCAAAGGAGATTTAGGATCTTAGATTTATATAGAGGCTTGTTAAAGTTATGCAACAGAGGAGATTACTAGACTTCTATGTAGAGGTTTGTTGAGGTCGTACAATAGAGGATATCACTAGACTTTTGTGTAGAGGCTCGTTGAGGTCATGTAGCAAAGGAGATCACTACAATTATTTATAGAGGCTCATTAAAGCCATGCAGTAGAAAATATCACTAGGCTTATCTATGTAGAGGCTCTTATGAAGCGGTGCAACAGAGGAAGTCATCACATTATGAATCTTAGTTCTATGTAGAGGCTATTGATGGTCATGCAGCAGTAGATGAATTATAGACAAAGTGATCAGTCAGTTGTTCCAAGCATTTTAGGTATAATTATGGAACTTGAGTATATTGATAAGACCCATCGAAGTATATTCATAACTTACTAGCATTTCAGAGGATCAAGTTGGGTACCAACTTTTGGTGGACCAAAATCCTCATTAATGGGGAGGAGTGATCCAAAGGCCATTTCATAAAAAAATACAAATTAGATGAAACTTACACCATTACATAGGGCTCATCAAGATCTTTCCAATGGTATGTGAAACTCTAGAAATAGATCGCATTTTCTCTTTATGTAGCTGGTTAAAGTTTTGATCAAACCAGATCAATGAGTAGTCAATGCTAGTCAAAATAGAAAAAATGACGATCATAGAACATTAAAAATCTAGTTCCATTGCATATATCTCATCGTAATTTTTTTGACACATTTTGAACAAACTAAATCTAAGTCTGTATGCGGAAGTTATGATGGGTCAAAGTTACGGTCAAACTTGGTCAAAGTGATGGCATGGTAGAAATGTGGACCAATCACAAGGTGACATGTGGCAATTAGTTCATACAAAAAAAGGTTTGTTTGACACCATGGCACTTTATAAGTTGGGGTGATTGAGTTACATCTATTTGAGATGAGTTGGGTTCAACAGAGCTCGGGTTTATAACATTAATCCCAACACAGGTTCAAACTTAACATAGTTTCCAAATGCCATGCCATGACCCAAATCACAAACTACCATGAGTAATTCAAACATGTCCACACCAACCACCACATCAAACTTAACACGATTTAGGTTTCAAATTCCATGAATCCCAATATAAGTGCCAATACCTATGCATCAGCATTGAAGACTATGAAGGTCCATGCTTAAAAAATCTATGCCAATCCATATCTTAAAAAATGTGGGATTTTGGATTTGGATGAAAGCAAAATGCAAGGCATGGGATTCAAACCATGCATTTTTGGAAAAAAGGAAAAGTCTTTCACCATCACACCCATGATAAAATATTTTAGTTTTGAATATGGTTCCATCCATATGTTGAGTGTTTGGATTTGAGGTCATTTTTTGCCATTTTTAATACCTCAAAGTGAAGCTTTACAAATTGTGTAATGGTCAGTTGAGGACCAATTTGCATATATCACCATTTTCAAAGCATCTAGAGTCATTTTCAGACTTCAAAGTGAACTAGTGAAATGTATTAGACTCTGAGATGATTCTGGTGATATAATTATTTTCCATATTTGAGTTTTTTTGGGCTAATTTTTAAAGTATCAAAGCAAGACTTTTGGAAGATAACTTCAGGAATACGATATTGCATTCCTAATAGGAAGGTAGAAAGTTCATCCGTGAGTGTTGGGACTTTTTGAAGATCTATTGTTAAGTTGTATGCAATCTTAGAGTGTCTATTTGATAATTTTAAGTTTTTTCTATGTGCTTTCAATTAATTTAAATGGAACGGTTCATGTTCTAAGCGGACCCAAAAATGTAGCCCGAGTAGTGGGTGAATTCCGTTATCAATCTTGTTGTCGTGAGTTATCTATTTTTGCATTCTTTTTCACATTTAATTTAGTTAATAATCATTTTGGATGCAAAGTTAATTAATTATGAAAATTAAATATATATTTAATATACTTTGGGTTTAGAAAAGGTTTATTGGATTAATGAATGAACTTGCAACTTTAATTCATTCAGTATTGAAATCCACTTTTGAGCAAGCTTGAAAACACATTTTAAAGATCAAACATTGTTTTAATTCCTTTGAGTATATCAATAAAATGAGTGTTTGATAAAAGGATCCATTGTAAAAAATTTGTGCATGAAACTCAGTGTAGAGTTTACAAATCATTACCTTTCATACATTTCCACACATAAGGAAGTTTACAGGTTTTTAGGGTTACAAGGAAAATAGGCCTAGTGAGAGCTTGAGGAGTGAAGTGGAGTCTTGGGAGTTATTCCAAGAAAAAAAATAGTTTTTCTCATGTCTAATAATATATTTTAAGATAATCCATGGAGAAATAGTAACTTGAAGAAGATGAACTTGTGTTTGGGCCACTTGGACTAGGCATGGGAAATGAAGTGTTTCAAAACACCTATGCATATGAATGATGGAATGTTAGATCAAAGGAGTTTATTAATGCTTGATAGGTGTCAAATAAGTTTTTTAATATTAGTTCATGGTTAATTCATGATTGAGAATCCTATTTTTCACTCTTCTTATGCAAGGAAGGGTAGTTTTTAAAAAGCTAGTCATGGTGTCAAGCCAAGTTCTAACTCCTACACCACATAGAGGGTTAGAGCATCTTCAAGAGTGGGACACATGGATTTAAAAGTCTATATATTAATATTACATAACCCCTTTTATTTTTTTAACTTACATGGACACTTTTCAATCCTCTTTTACTACACCCTTTCTCTCTCTCTTCATAATTCTCTATATAAACAACTACTTTTGGCTTTGGAAAGAATCCACATCTAGTATGGCAAAGCCCTGATATTTTGAGTACTGATTTTGCCTTTGTGTAAAATATTTCAAGTTTATTTTGAGTTCTCAATTTCTTGTATAAGTATGTGAAGTAGTTCATAGTTGAATGACAAGTGATAATTATCTATCCTTGTGTTCACCTTACTCTTTCATGTTTTATGCAAGTAGTATGCTCTCTAATAGGTCACATGAAGTGTAGTTAGTGTTATTATATTTCATTAATTGTAAGGAAGAGTAATAATTTCTAAAATCAAACATTTTATTCATCCACCTTAAGAATTGCATTGCATCTTAACTCCATGTTGAAATACTTATATTAAAGAAACCTTGGATGTTGTGATCAGCTTTGAAAATCACCTTTTATAGTGCAAGTTCATGGTAGTATTTTGGAGTTAAACTCAGTTCATCACCTCATTAGGTTAGGTTTTTTTCAAGTTTCTCTATCTGTTTTCATCTCAATAAGTTAGTAGCATAGGTGATGAGCTTAAATAGACATATCAAAGGAGATAACCCTATTAACTAGAGGTTTACCCCCACTATAGACAAACCACAAGTCTAAGGGTAATCCCATTTTTTCACTCAATTGGATTAGGTTTGAACTACCTATCTGAGGGTGAAAATTTGAGTGACAACAATACTTAGTATATTTAACATATGCCACTTTTCAAATCATTACAATCTATATCAAGATTTTACATTTAGATTCATTCTTGAATGTTTTTTTTAGTAATATGAATTCATATGTTATTTTATATTCTATTAGGGTTTCCAAAACCAAATTAGGGTAAAACATATTTCTGAACCCATACACTAATCAAACCATGTCAAACCCTATATCTCCATTAGGGTTTTAAATTTTAGCTTAGGGTTTTATTTTCAGACTTGATTTCTAGTTATTCCATAATAATACACATTACCTTGGGTTATAATAAATGTGTTGATGCAAATCATGAAGGTAATATTTTTAGATTGTTTTGTTGATATGGGATTTATGCACACCCTAGTAACCTTATGAGGTAGCCTCTAACATTTTAGGATCAATGAAAAGTATTCACTCCAAGGCACAAGTTATGGGGTATTGGGTTTTGTAAATAACCTAGTGTTGGAATGGTGGTGAGCAACATAGATTATTTACCATAGATGATTTGGATATGAGTGACCCTAAGTCCACTTGATTTGGGTGGATTATTTATGGTTCTAACCAAAGGTGGGTAAGACTTCAAAAAAACTCAAAATGAAGGAAAAGTAGAGCAAAACAAGAGGTCTAAGAACCACACAAGATAAAACCCTTATAGGCTAGTAATTGAACTCAAAGTTGGACAAATAATCATAAAACCAATATCCACTACAAGATGTTGTAATCACACTAACAATTAGACACAACCAAGATTCAAAATAACAAGAATACAAAAAACTTAAGCACATCTAATCAAAGGTTACCACATTTGTTAGATTGCATTAGCATATTATTTTAACTTTTTAGGACTTAACAAGTGTAAATCTTATGTTTGTTAAATATTTGAGTAGACTAAACTAGGAAAATAATATGCAATAAATATAACCACTGATTTGTTACAGAATTAACTAGCTTTAACTTTTCTAAAAATAGTAATAAATAGTGCAAGTAATAACTTAACTAAAAAACAACTAAGATAAATGATCTAGGTTCTAGAAAATGAGGTGGAATTTGGTATGAGTGTCATAAACTGAATCCCAATGTTAGAACCCCTTCTGGACAATAGTGCCATAATTGGATAATAGTGGCATTATTGAAAATGTGGTGGTAGTGTCCTGATATTGGTGGTAGTGTCCTATGTTATTTTGCTGTCTCCATTTATAGTTTCTATAAACAATTTTTGTGTTTTTTAAAACATGCCCTATTCCATATTTGATCCAAATTTCAAAGTTATATGATCATTACTTTTTATCTCAACATTATTTTCCTATAAAGGTGTCAAAATTCTTCCTAAACAGTAGCAACCTAATTGGATAGTAGCACCATGTGGTGCTAGGGTCCTTATTTTGGTAGTAGTGTCCTGTATGCAAGACTATCCTAATATTCTTGTGCACTTATGTCTATATATTTAAGGTTTATTATTATGTGTATGATTTTTAAAACCCTAAATATTTCATGTAATGATTGATTTAATGAGCAAACCCTAATCCTCCATATAGCTAGGGCATCTAGTTGATATGAACTAAAAAGTGTGTTTGTTAGTGTGGTAGGCTAGATATCCTCAACAACCCACTATGATGAGAGTTACCTATAGATCAATACTCTAAAGAAGGATCAAACTTAATGTAGTTCTCTCCACCTAAGTGATGGTGTAATATGCAAGTGATGTTAGTATGACAGTGGATTTGAGTACCTTAAATGTGCTTAAGACTAGAAATCTGGGTCATCTAAGCTTAGGGCTATTATGGATGGTAGTATGCATAAGTAGGGTAGAGTAGGGATCGATAACCTTAATCATGCATAACTTGTTCTGAGTTTAAATGTGCACTTTTCATTTGATTTCCATCTAGTGATTAAAGGGCTAGAAGGTGTACATGTGTGTGTGTGTGTGTGTGTGTGTGTGTGTGTGTGTGTGTGTGTGTGTGTGTGTGTGTGTGTGTGTGTGTGTGTGTGTGTGTGTGTGTGTGTGTGTGTATTATTCTGATGATTTTACGAGTGCTAAAAGAGGTCTAGGCTGACCTTAGGAAGTTCTAGTTTTGAAAATATATCCATTTAGGAAAAGATAGGGTAAAGGGAATTAATGTCATTTTGGGGACACTAGCACCATGTGGCACTAGTGTCCTTATTATGGTGTTTGTGTCCAACTAGAAAAACACTAGGCATGAAGGGTTAGGATCAGGAAATGAGGGTTTGGAACTACTTTGGGGCTAACTAGGGATGCTTATGGCCCAGATGAAGGTTGGATAAGTGTGATAATAGCCTCTAGGATAGGTATAGAGCTAAGTTATAGATAGGTAGTCTCAAGTAGCACTCTTAGCACTCAAATACCACTTTTGGGTGATTACATTCCCCCCCCCTCCCGTTTTATTCTAGAAATGTAGCAAAGTAGAATGACTAGGATAAAAGAAAAAGAAGCATACTTGGACTTACCTAAGAGGCAAAGCCTGTGAAGCTAAGTCTGAGTATTTGAAGTATGCTCCAATGTATGTCTTGTAAATGAAATGTGCATAAATCAAACCTTACTTAAGAGATATCAAAAGAAAAGACTAAATTGAGTAAATAAGCAAACCAAGTAAAACTAAGTAAAGAGATAGAAGAGAGGAAAGGAATGAATACACCTCACTAGGTACATGAACCAATGCATAAAATTGATGACAACATGTGTGTATACATGTATATAGTGATCAATTAGTGAATAACTTGGACTAAGATGATGAATTGATCAATCCTCATGTGTGGGTGGCTCAATAACTCAATCCAATTTTTACTCCATCATTGGCCATGCCTTCTTGGTGGATCATGACCTATGAATAGCTTAATTTAGACTAATAGTGTGTTCAACCCTCTCATGTAGGTGTCTAAAAAAACTCAAGACTATGACTCCATCATTGCCTACCCATGTGTAGTAGTTGCATCTAAGACTAAAATTGCATACTATAACTAGAAAAGTCTAACTAGGTATGTTAACTTTGTGGCCACTCGGGTACATTAGGTAGCTTTGGGCCACTTAAGAATGCCAACCACTATAGATGGAATAAGGCATGAAATTGATGTGTAACTTGGAATATGATGTTAGGTGTATAAAGAAAAAATAATGACATGGAATTTTCCATTTCATTTGATCAACCAATGTGTAAGTGAGCATATAAAAATAATGTGTCATGTACATGCCCTCAAATATGATATCTAAGTATATGGATTCTAGACTAAGTTGTAATAATATGTTTCTGAGTATCTAAACTGAACATGGGAATGGTCATGTTACTCATGATGCCCCTAATCTAAGAAAATTGGTATGAATATGAGCTAAACTAGTATGAATCTGAGCAAAACTAATAAATATGTAGCTGAATCTATGCAAACATGTATTATACCTACTATACTTTTTTGGCTAATCTTGGTTGTTCTAAAACTGAGGCTACTAGACAATAGTGAAATTTCTTAGACAATAGTTCCATGTGGTGTTATTGTCCCCATTTGGGTGATAATGTCCTTTTTTGTTATCTTTTATGCAACTATACTACTTTTTGGGTCACTATTTTTCCACTATGTTTTCTTGAGTTTGACTTTATGTAACTGAGCCTATGTGCTGAAAAATGTATTGTGAGTGCAATATAGGACCCTAATCTTTGTGATAAAACCTTATGAATTCCCCCTCTTTTTAGGGGAGTTGTGGAACCTATGCAAGAACATCCTCAAAAGAAAAAGCTCTACAAAATGTGTGTTAGCTAGAGCATATATGATAACTGCATAATAATTCAATATAATATGCATACATAACATCAGAATGTAATATAATATGAGCATAAGTTTGTCATGTGAAATGTATGTCATGTCTAACATTCACAAAGGTGTCAAGATAGATATAACCACGTATGTAATAGCAAATTTGACTAATAACTAAGTAACGACCTAGCGGGATGGGGCATGATGTCCATCATGGCACCCAATTAGGAAGGGGAGATGCATGAGGTCCCTCATGGCATCAAAAAATGGTGTGTGTAAAAAACAAAGACAAGTTTCATGGCCATGATGCATACAAAAAAGCATACATGCAAAACACATGAGGCACACAAAGTTGGCCACGGGGCCAAATACAAGGGACATGGGCACATGTCACTAAATTTGAGAAAATAATACATACAAGGACATGTTTAAATGTCCACATATGCAAATAACAAGCAATTTGGCTTAGAGCCACATAGAAGGACATGTTTAGATGTCCACATACACAATAAAAAAATCACAGACAAGGACATGGGCACATGTCTAAAGCATACATGTTTTGAATAGAAGTGGCACAGAGCCAAAGAGCAATTGTATATTCAAATTCCCTTGAATAAAAGAAGTATATAGATACAATCAAGTGTAAATTAGGTAAGCTAGAAATGAAAGTATGCATAAATATGTAATACAAATCTGTGTAAGAATGAGGATGTGCATATGTTGAGTCTAAAATAGTAATAGTTGGCAAAAAAATTGAGTAAGAGTAGCATGATCAATATCAAGGTATAATATTGCTAAAGTTATGATGTAGAGTATAGAAAGATAGATCCTGATAATCAAAACTGTGTATAGGATGCCCCCAAGTGGGTGATTATTTCAAATGAATAATCCATGTATCTATTTAAATTTCACCATTGGGTAGATAATAGAAAATATGGATCAGTGTAGTAGACTTGAGTCTTGTAGCAATATACAAGCACTCAACAAGAACAAGTGAAGCATAAAACCATTAACCATTCTTACATAAAATTGGGAGGAAATATCAATGAAATTCATTATGAGCCTACCTAAATCTAATAAATTAGATCTGATATTAGTTGTTGTGGATTGATTCACTAAGTATGCACATTTATGTGGGCTTTTTCATCTATTACAAGCTAGTACAGTGGCATAAGTATTCACAAAAAAGGTACAAAAACTCCATGACATTCCCAAAATCAATGTGAGCGATCGTGATCCTATTTTCACTAGCATATTTTGGATTGAACTATTTTTTACATTGGGAACAAAACTTGCACATAGTCCCTCTTATCATCCGCAATTATATGGCCAAACTGAAATTGTGAATAACTCTCTAGAAAAATGTTTATGTTGTTTTACCTTAGAAACACAAACACAATGGTCCAAATGACATTCACATGCAAAATGTTGGTATAACATGTCATTTCACATAGTGATAAATATGACTCCATTTAAGGCTCTCGATGGCTACCCACAACCTTTTACTAAATTTATTTTTAAGATCCTCCCAAAGCTTGTGCAGTCAAGGATCATCTCCAATACCAGCAGGAAATGCTTCAAGTCCTTAAGGAGAATTTGGTTGTGGATCAAAAGAGAATGAAACAACAAGCATATCAACACCACAATGAGAGGAAGGAAGGAGATTGGGTATTCTTTCACTTTCAACCCTATAAATAAAGGTCACTTAAATAACATAAGAACATCAAGCTAGCACTAATTTTTTATGGGCCTTGTAAGGTTCTCCACGATATCAAAAGTGTCACATATAAGTTATAACTTCCAAAGTCTTCCAAAATTCATCCTATATTTCATGTTTCATACCTGAATATAGTAATTGGTATCAAGCTTCTAGTCCAATCATAGTTGATTGAGTTAGATGAAGAAGGGAAGTTCATTCTAAAACCAAGGTTATTATACAGAAAAGAATGAAGTGATTTCAAAATTGATCCATTTATGAAATTATCATCAAATGGAAGAATTTGCCCATTTCCCATTGAAGATGCAATATGGGAGAATGAATAGTTCATGAAAAAGCAACTTGAGTTGCTAAACATTGATGGCAATGCTTTTCTGAAGGGGAAGGACATGTTACACCCCTAACATTATGAGTAATAAGGTTATGGAATGGATATCATAACTTTTATTTTTCATTTATCAGTTATTGATATTAAATTAGGTTGACATGTGACCCTTCCTAATTATGGCTATTGCATGGTTGAGCATAGCTCTCCATAATCATCATATCTTTTATTATTGAATTCATTTCCTCATTTATTCTTATTATTGGAGGGTTCCCTTTTTTAGGTGGATTATATTTGAGTGTTTCTTTGTTTATTATAAATAATTATTCTAACATTTAGAACACACAACGAATAAGAGAACTATGTGCAGTTTGAAACCTCTTCAAAGTGTTACAAATAAAGGCAATGCTCATATATTCAACATGGAGTGGTTGAGATTAGTCCAACCCAATGCCACTAACCCCTCTTTAGGTCACATTGGTCTTGAGAGTGCATACCAGGGTTTTGGAGCAAAGATAAGTAAAATATAACTATTCACATAGGGATGAAGGTAATTGAATGCACATAAATAATCTACAGACAAAGGCACATCGATCTATGGTGACATAGATCAGTGTAGTCATCCTAGATGGATCAAATAAATTATAGACAGATCCAAACACCATAGCAATCTGAATGTTACCAAATATGTCATGTGTAACTTCAATAGCCTCTTTCCTAATCTAATCCAATACAAAACCACTCTAGAGCATTTTTGATGACTATGAAATAAATAAAGAACAAAATAAAACCATAAATAAGCTAAGTACCTATTCTCCCATTTGTGCTTGATCATTTCTATAAATAGTAAGTACAACAAATCATAAATAACATTTATATTTGTATGTAGACTATCATGTCTTGTGCAATCTAAATATTCTAAGGTTTTATCTTGTTTAGACAATTGAATCTAAAATAAATTAAAATAACTACAAAAAGTAACATAATAATTAAGCAATACCAAATTTAAACTAACCATCTTTACATAGACAAATGTGTATGACATATAGAAAAAATAAATAGGGACCATTTATGTAAATTCAATCTAAATAGTTTGAAATGATTTTACACTCTCCACACCACTTTTTTGAATTCCTTTAGCAAATAATTTAAAGTTTCGTCGATTCTAATGTGTGAAAGTAATGTATAATATATAATGTCTTTTTTATTACACTTTGTAATCAATCTATCATTGTGAAGATGTAACATTGACAAGGGCATTACGAATAGATCAATCAACATTTGCTATGTGTTTAGCAACATAAAGTTGGTGGATCAAAACTTGTGTCTCAAGGGTCTCCCTCACTTCCAACAAGTTTATCGAGGAAATACAATATATAAAGATAACTTATTGGAATTAAATTTCTAACTAATAATAAGATAATGATAATAACACTACCAATTCCCCTATTCTTAAAAAAAAAGAGAGAAAAAAAGAAACATAACATAGACTCATATTTTACTTGATCTTGATAACATCTAAAAGTAGTCTTAATCATGGATTCAATTCCCTATTTACCTATTATATGTAGTGAGGGTCCCATTATATACTATCCAAAAATTTATAAAAAACTCACTGAATATTAAAATAATCAACTTTAAGTAATAGACCTAATGACCTTGATTCCTTAAGATTAAACCGCCCTTGACCCCGTCCCTATCCGCAACCCCGGCCTTGGGCCAAACATCAACACTTCAATGTATCAAGATATAGGCATACCATTAACCCTTAAGACATTTCACCCGAATGTTACTCTAAGAACTCATTAAACACACATGAAACTGTTAAATCAATATGTTTTCCTTGCAATACTCGCTTTGACTTTAAGGAAAATTTTCGAAATAGCGCTCTCCGCGTCGTCTTTCACGCGGGAAATTGACTTTGTTAAAGCAGATTTTTCCTAACAACTTCACACCCCCGAAAATTCCACAAGGTATAGTTCGATGAATTTCCACGCTGAATCCATGAATTTCCAAGCTTGATTCGCATTCAAATATTTATATTGAACATCAGTAGCCCCAAGTAACAACGTTCGATCCCTCTCCGCATAATTCTGCGACTTAATAGAGATGTTGGGTTCTCGTGCCGAAGATGATCATGACGAGAGGCCTGATTTTCACGGTCTTCAAAATGACGAGGGCTATGAGGGTTATGAATGGAACCGTCTTATGTTCATGGGGGTTGTAGCGTCTCTGTGTATCGTTATTTCAATTTCTGTTATTTGTTATTATGTTTACTTCCGACTGTATTCCAATAGGTTAAGATCACAGGCACAGCGCCGCGCTAGCCAGGGGCTCGGGATTTCGCGAGCTCGTCGATTTTCTTGGAGAGGAGCCGATCACGACTACTTAGTGACGCCGGCGGGAGAGGGGCTGTGCAGAGCGGCGGTAGACGCCCTCCCTGTTTTTGTGTACAAGCCAGAAAGTTATAAAGATGGTTTAAGCTGCGCCGTTTGCCTGTGTGAATTCGAGGAGAATGAGAAGGCGAGATTGCTGCCCAAATACAATCATAGTTTTCACGTAGACTGCATTGATATGTGGTTTTGTTCCCATCCAACGTGCCCTGTTTGCAGAGCCAGCGTTGAGACCCCATCTGATGAGTCTTTCATTGCTTCATCACATTCACAACATAATAATGAATGCTTTACCCACAACCAGAACCACATCGATGATGAGAATTGCAATATGGAAATGGGAATTAGAGTGCATATTGCCAATGACATACCAGTTAGGGAATGCTAGCTTTCTTTCAAGTATGTACTGGACTGAATGCAGTCTCTTTCTCTTTCTACCCCCAAACCCGAACATTCATCCTTTCTACCACAAACCCGAACATTCCTCTTTATTGAAAGAAGAATCGTTTTACTCCAAACAAATTAATATATATATTACCCACAAATATATATATAAAAAGTCAATTTATTATTTATTTATTAATAAAAAAATGTTTTAAGCGAATTTGATGGAATGGATTTTAAGAATATTTCAATGTTTCCTATTAAATAGAAGAAGATTGATTTATTCATGTACCAATATTAATGGATGCCAAAAATCACTCCAAAGAATCTAGATATGGGAAAATTTAAGATTCCTTAACATTTGTGTAAAGATGGATTGCATACACTTTGACTTAATAATAAATTGAATGAATAATGGCAATTTGTGGTTTATTTTCCCTTTTTATTTGAAATCGCATGATTTTTATTAAGAGATCATGTACATTTCACTTTCAAAATATGTTTATAGAATAATTTTTTTGATATTATTAATGGAGGGGTTTGGAAAGAGGGCATTCTCTTATACAACAAGAATCAAGATATAATGGTGAAGGCTCAAACATAATATAACAACCAACAACAAAGTGAAAGCCAATAGAAAGTAGCAACCATACTACAACGAGTTAACATCCAATCAATAGCAAAAGGTTCACCTTCAAATAACAAAGATACCAAGACCCAACCACTGAATCTTTTAGCACAACCAAAAGCACCTAGAAACAAGGCTACTCAAAGAACTAAAATTCAATCAAAGAGAAAACACACTCGAGAAACAACAAAGGAAAAGCTCCAAAACAAGACTTAATCGTGAGCAAAGGCCAATCTTTTGCCATGCTAGAAAAGGAGGCTCTCCATCAACCATTGAGTGTCATCTTTCACCATTTATTTCACTTCTAATCTGCCCCTTTATTTTTATCATGGATTCCAAAAGATCTTTAGGTCTTGTTGGGGGAAAAAGGGCATTGGTGAAAGCTTAAAAATGGCTCAAATCTATAATAGGAACTGACATCTCTTTTGGTTGATCCTCCTTCCTAGGGGAGAGATCCTCAAGTGTATCAGGATGAGAGGTTGGTAGATGGAAGAATTTATCATGATTATGCCACATGAATTCCTAATTTGGAACCCCTTACTTTTTCCTCGAAACCAACCGAGAAGGAGACATCGAGGAAAGAAGGCCTTTTGAAGAGTACCCACAAACATGATGACCAAGGAGATTACGATGAAAACATCCAAAGGGAAGGCCTTCGAAGTCAAGAAACTGCATCAATGATCACATGAAGAGACTTGATTAACTGAATGAAAGAGAGGAACTTGGAGAGGTCCACAATGGCACACACCCTCACGAATTTGCCTTCCACATAATTATCATCGAGTTTCACGAAAGAACCAACATATTTAATTATAATTTTTGATATGCTCCTCTTTTCTCAAGATGGGCGAAAGATTGTACAATCTGATCTAGAGGGGAGCATATGAGATTTTATCCAATGATGGGTCAAAAAAGGGCACCAGAGGTATAAAAATACCTCAAAGTTGTTGAAGAACTATGGTCCCAATGGCCACACAAAGTCCCAATCCAAAGAGTAGTAGAAGATAACCTACAAAAATCCATGACTGAGCAATGTGAAGAATGAAGCAGCGAAGGAGATCCAAACATTTGAGGCCCAGACAACAAGATCATAAGATGAAACAAGGATGCCTACACATTTTCAAAATAAATATTTGATACCAATGTCCATCTCCATATCCTGAATAGATGGATTTGAAATAACCAACTCTAGAGACTTCTTCAGAAAAAACAACAAAATGTCCTTAATCAATAAAGAAGAAGATTGGGTAGGGGATGTCGAATCAAAAACACCAGGACTCGTATTATCTCACAAATGAACCTCAAAACCCTTGGGAAAACAAACCAAGGTTGGAACAACAACATTCAAGGTAGAGGGAAATAGAGACTTGTAAAAATCCCAGCATTTGTGGAATATATTATTGACATTTATACAATCCATGAAGTAAATCCACCACTTCTATGTTGAGAACTCCTCAAAGACTTTAGGAAGTAGGCAAGCTAAAAGAGTACCATGTAGGGGAAGGGTCAAGGCTGAACTCTCATGTATGTCCACCATGTCACCATTAAATCTCCCATCAGCACTAACTCTACCAAAAACATCACAACAGGGTTTTCATGATTCAAAATATATAATAAATATTATTTTTTATCCTCAGGGATATTACAATCTTGAATGGATTTACACCTTGTATGAACAATGCCTTAATTTTATGATTCAACCCAATAATCTTTAATTTTAGAGTCCCATAACTGAGACAACCCATGTTCAACCTAGTGTGCTAATAAAACTAAGAACCATTAATGTTTGGACCAACATTTTCCATGGAGAGAAACCCTAGTCCTTTATGTGTCAATTTGAAGTTCTCATCAATGAATTTATTTCCATAGATGGACTCCACGAGTGTAATCCCTACTTTTTATCATAAATGTAGGTATAATCCTATACAAATAATTTCTCTTATATTGGAATGGATTTTTATCTTTTTGATAGTTGTTTCCCTTGTACAAAGCACTCAAAATTCCAATACAATTTTCTTAAATAATCTTGAAACAATTTGACTAGTGGTTTTTCCACCAATCTTCACATCAATTTAAACCTTGTATGATATTTATTATAGATCTTAATGCAAAGAAAAGAGCTAACAATAGGCTCCATATGAGCACATGACCATCATCTTCCAATTTTGATATGTACACCCATATACCATTAAACCACTGAAATAAATAATTATTCTGAAACTAGTTGGCATATTCCAAAAATAGAATAGGCAACTTTAGAATAAGAAAATGGGGGTTTCCTTTATTCTTCACATTAATAATAAATGTTATGAACGTAAAATTTGGAATTGAATTCAGTATGAAAAAATTATTATTTTTATTTGATTAGGGTAAACGCTTTTGAATCTAGAGCTATGAACCGTACAATTGAGGGTTTTGACAACTGGTCCCAAAACCAAGAGAGGGTTTTAAATAATGGACCCACAACCAAGAGGGTTTGAAGGATCCCACAACCATACTAGATCACAGTAAGAGGGTTTGATGGCTCCCACAACCATACCAAATCATAACAAGAGGGTTTAAAGGATCCCACAACCTAAGAAGGCATAGTAAGAGGGTTTGATAGATCCCACAACCATAGCACCAAGAGGGTTTTAAGGATCCCAAAACCTTAAGAAATCAAGGAAGGTAACTCCTCAATAATTAGAAAATACAAACAAAAATCCAGTCAGAAACATACACCCTTTCACTAATCTTCTATCTCCTTGAAACATCCATACAAATTCTTCCTAACTAAAGCACAAAAAGTGGGCTTACACACCCACTAAGCCAAAAAATAACTAAATCATAGCAAATAAATATCTAAATCATCCTTACCAATCTCACAACAGCTTGGTACAAGTTAGGAATCTTCAACCCATCATAAATCACCTTTGTCTCTTATTTGATGAAGAAACCTTTAGAAATATATCTACCATTATTCCTCTTCATATGATGGTGGTTGGGATGACCATTACATAGTAGGTTGACTGACCAACAAATAGTACCTTGAGGTTTTAAGACAAACCCCAAAAATTGGAAGAGGCAGGGGTGAAATCCTCTAACATACACCCTTCCCTGAGAAACAACATAATGAAATCCTCTAACATCCACTGAAGGAAGGAAGGGGTATATTCCTCTATCATTCACCCCAACCCTAAATGTTTTGATGAGAAATCCTCTAACTTCATCAAAACCCATAATGTTCTAGCCCTGAGAAAGCAAGGAGGTTCAAAGAAGAGTCCTCTAACATCCACGTTTGAACCTAGAAAACCTTTGTCCCAAGACATGGGATTCACATCACTTAAAAAGGAGATATATTCCCTTTGGATCTCAAAGTTATACAATCAAACCCTCAACAGTCTAGCATCAACTTGATACATGGCTGGAAATGGATCAAAATAGACAACACAACCAAGCTTCCTCTCTTTCCCAATAGGAGAGGGAGATAACTGAACAACCATAAGAGTGTGTGAAATAGGCTCCCATAGGATACAACCAAGATAAAACAAGAGTTTAAATGGAATGTAATAATACCTAGTAGAAATCCACCATTATGTCATAGAGATTTTCCTAGGTTGTCATCTTACCAAGCCTAGTCTTAAAACTATGGATCTATCGCTTAGCATTTTCAAATATTCCACTTTGGTTTTTTTGCTAGACTCTACCTAGAATCTCCAATTCCAGTATTTGGGGTATCTTAGACTTCCTCTTTGATACACTTTTGCCTAGCGAGCGATTCAAACTTCTAATCATCTTTGTCACCTGGATCTAGATCTAAAGATATATTTTAACTATCAGGTTAAAATCTATTTGGTAAATAAACCCACTTATCATACTCAAAGCATATTGATATGTATAATGCCATTGTTTTAAAGACAAGGTTGAAGAAAATAAGGAGTTTCTAGAAACATTTGATACTTTGGATATCGTTGTTGATTCATTAGTGAAGGTTGTAAGTACTAAAAATTTTTCTTAGTACACAAAATATATGGGCAAGGCTGTCGATAATTGTTGAAAGTGTGTAGCTATGACCCACTATGTAAAGTGTTTAACAAGTGAGAGAATGTTAGATATGTGTTGTATACTTTGCATGATTTACATTTGTTAGC
>JARHVA010005716.1:37500-460000 GCA_037957365.1 Torreya grandis
TATCCATGCTGGCAAAAAACATAAAATCTAAGGGACCACTAGCCAGGAAAAATATGTATTAGAAAAAATTATTAAAATAAATATCATATTTTTTTTTCTTAATGCTTCATTATAAAAAATGAAATGGATTCAATTGTCATAGGTTTGAGGTGAGTTATGACTACCAATTTACATTCCTCATTTACAAAACCTCACTTTACCAAAAAATAATATATTATATAAATAATATATAATATAGTTGCTTAATAAATATAATAGAACTATTGTTTGTAATGTAATATATTATAGTAAATATATGTTATATTATTAAATTAATATATTATAATTTTTTAAATTAAAAAATTGAATACATATCAAAACCTCGCTTTAACAAAAAATAATACATAATAATAAATAATATATAATATAATTTTTTAATAAATATAATATAGCTATTATTCATAATATAATATATTATAATAAATAAATGTTATATGTTATATTATTAAATTAATATTATATATTTTATATTATTGTATGTACTTAAATTTGCTCGCTTCATTTATTATAACTAATATTATTATTAATTGACAATAATTTTGCTTATCTCATTTAATTTCATCCTAATATCACTCCTAATAATTAAATTCCATCCCCTTTCATTAATCTTCATCAGACTAACCTTACCTAATCCCACAAATCAATTAATTCTCCTAAATCACCATTATCCATTAACTAATTTCACTTATCAAGTAATTTCTTCTAGAAGAAACTGTGTTTAATTTTGAAGATTGATGTGTTTCAGATCCACTACTGTGATCTTTCATCAGGAAATAAAACATATGTGAGACCAACAGAGTTTTGCACCTTAAAATTTGAAATAAAAATAGCTATTGCACAAAAGTTGCCTAAATAGAACAAGTTAGCCATTAAAATTAGTTTTTAAAACCAAAAAACAATGAAATAAGAAATTAAGATTTTTAATTTAATGTCATAATTAATAATAAATTAATAAATTTAATGCTATTTTAAATAAACCTATTATTACTTTATTTTATAAAAATTAAAATTTAAAAGTAATAAAACAAAAAATCAAACCAAGAAAATGTTCAGAGAGCCATAAAAACCAAGCCTAATAAATAAAACTAAGTTCCTACACCAAAGAAGAGCAAACACATTAATGTTTATAAACTACCGGCTTCCATGCATGACTGATTTCTAGTCCTTCATCTCTATTTAAGTTGTTGGGGTGTTTCAAAATCCCATGGATTCCTTTAACTTATGCTTATGGTAGTGATCTTCAACTACTAAAATTATGGCGTCCTCAATATTGATAACATGTTTTGATTTTTATGAGTGTTCCGCAAGAGCCAATTTTTATTTTCTTAACATGTTTTGATTTGTATGAGTGTTTAGCAAGAGCTGATTTTTCTTTTCTTAGCATGTTTTGGTTTGTACGAGTGTTCAACAAGAGCTAATTTTTCTTTTCTTAGCATGTTTTGATTTGTACGAGTGTTCAACAAGAGCTGATTTTTCTTTCTTAGCATGTTTTGATTTGTACGAGTGTTTAACAAGAGATGATTTTTATTGTCTTAGCATGTTTTGATTTGAGCGAGTGTTGAGTAAGAGCTGATTTTTATTTTTTTAGCATGTTTTGACTTGTACGAGTGTTCAACAAGAGCCAATTTTTCTTTTCTTAGCATGTTTTGATTTGTACGAGTGTTCAACAAGTTTTTTATTTTTCTTTTCTAAGTATGATTTGATTTGTATGAGTGTTCAACAAGAGCTGATTTTTCTTTTCTTAGTATGTTTTGATCTCTATGAGTGTTCATTAAGAGCCAATTTTTCTTTTCTTAGCATGTTTTGATTTAAACGAGTGTTCAACAAGAGTTGATTTTCCTTTTCTTATCATGTTTTTATTTGTACGAGTGTTTAGCAAGAGCCAATTTTTCTTTTTTTAGCATGTTTTTATTTGTACGAGTGTTCAACAAGAGCCAAATTTTCTTTTTTTAACATGTTTTGATTTGTACAAGTGTTCAACAAAAGCCAATTTTCAAAATTAAACATAGTTTATTTCAGAAGAAATTACTTGTTAGTGTATGGACTGTGGAAACATTAAATCTTTGATAATTACCCTTCATGGGAGGGATATTATGTTGATCTTCAAAATTAAACATCATTTCTTCCAAAGAAAATTACTTGTTAATTTATGGACTGTAGAAACATTAATATTTAATCCCACTTGTCTAATATTTGGGAATTAAAAATTACCATGACCCACCTACCCTAGCCTATTCCTAGGCTCTCCATCATCCTTAGTCTCTAATCAGTGATCTAATCACCTATCCTAATCCCCTACTAATCTTACTTGTCCCTTAAATAGATTCTAGAATTCTCCAATTCTATAATCCTTTCTAACTTACCCCTTTTCTTTTTAGAAGATTCTATTCTAGAGGCTTCCAAGGAATTTTTAATTTCTTGAATAATCCTCCACCATGGATCCTCCCAACCCAAATTTGAATATTGGCCATTGATCTTCCCTCTATGGCATGTTCTAACAAGCCACTCCTCTGTGGCCTACCTAACTATTGAATCTATGAGCTTCCATGCTATCATTCTAGTCTTGAATCCAAATAATCCATGCCATCCATGTGTGTTCATCAAGCCAACATCATGCTACCAAATCTGAGTCTATGGTAAGCAATCTTCATCCATTAATATTTTAGTCTTTTTATTGTTTGAATCTTGGTTTAGAGAAATTAGCTTTTAGGATGTAATGCTGGTATGAATGTCTCATTTCTCTTTGCATTTTATTCCTAAATGGCCCTACATCTTAATGGTGGATTGACATTTGGGTATTTTGATATGATTGCACAATCAAAATTCCATAGCTCAAAATTTTATCTACAATTATATAATAATATGTTATTAAATTAATATATTATAGTATTATAATTTTTTAAATTAAAAAATTGTATTATATATGTAATCCATCATACCACCATAGCATTAGAAGAAAGTAGGCAAAAATTACTGGGGATTTGAACCTAGCTCCACCATAAAACTTAAAATTGGCAATGCTTGTACATCTAGTGGTACTTTTACCTCTCCTCTATTCACTAAATAAAGAGAAATATTCACTAATGTTAAAAATACAATAATTATTGTTAGTGTTACTAAGATAGGTAATGGAAAAATCTTGTAAACATTTGTATACATATCTATTTGTATGTGGTAACTTGCATCCATATCTATTTATATATGGTAATTTCAGCTCACCTTGAATTTTTACACTGCTTTCATGTACTGTATGGTCTTGCCCTTGTCTACGACTTATTTATTTCTCAAGCTCATAGTGAAACATGATGTGTCATCCATACATAACTTTTTGTCATGCCATATGAAGTAACACATTACCTATTTTTCCACCATCACCTCCATTAGAAATATCAAATTATTGTTACTTAATGTTTCATGCATAAAAAGTGAAATGATTCCCATGGTCATTCATTTCACATGAAATACTCCTGATGATTTACACTCTTTCACTTACAAAACCCCACTTTACCAAAAAAATAAATATTATATCCCTTACAACATAACCTTGCACCTTTGGGGAAACTGTAAGTAATTAATATAAAATATACTAGCAGTTGCCCAATTGATGCAAGGAACATTGGGAGGAATTTGTCTTTATATTTTATAAGCACTTTTTAGTGTAATATAGCTGAGGAGTACCAAAGACTAAAACAAGAGTTTTAAAAATGCACTATTATATGTATGTATACACACACACACATATTGAGATAACTTATATTTGTTGTAAATGGTGTGGAAGAGGTATTACATTGATTCTTGATTCCTCTACTTTTATTAGATGTACATATTTATTATCCTTCATTCTTACATAGAAGTCAAATTAAAATGAAGGTTTGATAAATAGATTATATAATGAGTGCACTCTTGATATGGTAGTGAATGTTAATCCTAGACAATCAATATTTCTAATATCTAGTATCACTTTATTGAGATTCATTCCTTGTACTTTATTTATTGTTAAAGCCCATGTCATTTTGATAGGTATTTGGCAACAACCACCTCATGTAATAAGAGGAATTGGAATATGTGTTGGATTTCAAACATCTCATGGGGGACTAGAGTATTTTTTGATGTAAACAACTATGTAAATGGGCAAGGAAGGTGGATTTAAATTTGTGTGGTAGATAATGTGGACTATTTGCATGATGGCTCCATTAACTAAACCTACTGCCACCCAAAGGTTATATGTCAAAATACTTTTCTATCCTTTACATAGAAGAATAGTTTGCTTGAGCTAAGTGTTGTGCATCAGTGTCACCTATTGTGTACTATGTTCTACTTTACAAATTACTATTGGAATGTTTAATGATTTTAACATTTGATTATTATGTATTTTTACCAATATGTTAGTTGCATACAAATGTGTTGACACTTTGAAATCTTCATGTTATTTTTTTTGTATGAAGGATGATGTTATAAACATGAGAATATTCCAGTATTCTTTTGTTGGGTTTGCATTTCTAATATTGGTTAATAAAAACCTAAACAATAACTAAATTTTTATGCATCCCGATTAATAAAAATTTACATGTAGTTTTACCACTGTCGACACCTAAAACTGGCCACAACTAGCTTCTGACTGAACTTCAGACCGATTCCTACCAACCATTAAAAATTAAGCCTAGGAATCACTGAACATCCCAAACTTACTTGTACATCATTCATCAAAGCTCAAAATCATGTTGAGGTATCCTTAATTGGGGTATTCTATCGTATATAATAAAAACCTTCATAGATTCATCTCTAATCACCTTGTGGCATCATAACTATTAATTTAGCCTACGGACCTGTTAAGTGGGGCACTTACTCACTTGATCAAATCTTGAAAGAGCTAAAAGGATAATCAAAATCAATCATTTGATTAAACAGGATTAAATGCCTATTTGAATTACCCATTTGAAATTAATGAATATATAAAAAAATGAAATTCAAAAATTCAAAATATCTTAACCTTTCATCATTGCCTTTATGAGTTGTCAAGCTCTTTGAAAATATCCTAAAATATCTAATTTGAGAGCCATGCTTAATAATTGTAGATCATAATTACTTGACAACTATTAACTCTACTAGAGTTAGTTTTAACTCACCTAGGTTTAATTTTTATCCATTTCAAGCCTAAACTCAACCTTAACTCACCTTGGGTGAGAGTTAATTCTCAAGGCTATAAATACAAGGCCATGCCTATTGATTTTCAAGTTATTTTGGCACGAAGTTATTATGCACAAATATCTTAAACAAGATTAGATATTGTAGAGTTATAATTCCTAAGTGCCACACAAGTAATGTTACCATGCTAAAATATTAAGCCAAGCAACATCAAAGCCAAGGTGTCAAGGAGACGAGCCAAGCAACCTCCATTGTCAAATACTTCTTGATTCATAAGCCAAGTAAGCATTTCAACAAAGCCATTTAGAGCTCCCAAAGAAGGTGAAAGACATATGTTTCTTATATTTTTATTATGATTTCATTTTTTTGTCACCTAATCTCTCCCTAGTGTCTAGGCTAGAGGTGTTAGGATCTCAGTGTGTTTATTTCAATTTTTTTATGAGACTAACACAAGACTAACCTCTCCTCCTTGTCAAATTCCTAGTTCACATATTGGCATGCCTAGTGGGACTCTAAATGATCTCATTTAACCAAAGAGGATGATATGATACTTTTAGTTTTGCTAATGAATGCTTAAAAATCTTCAAAATTCAAGTTTTTAATTTATTTTTCATGTTTTTCTATTTTTAGCAACTCACAGATTGCAGGTAATTGACATTATTTTATTTCGACATTAACAAAGATTGATGTTGATTTTCCTAGACCAACATTGATTATCAGAACCAACATCGATCCCTGTGTAAAAAAAAACTTAGTAGAAACATGACTAACAAGGGTTTTCTTGATTTTTTTGGAATTATTTTATGTCTAAGAACCTACATATTATTTTTTTGACCGTTTCCTTATAGGATCTAGTGATAATTATTGGTTATAAGCTCATTTTACTAACAATTTTTTTGTGAAAAACAACTTGTGTCTTTTTGTATATTTGTAGGAAACATCATTAATCTTGTCGACCGACATTAATCCCTATAGACTGACATCAATCCCTATGTGTATCAATCAATTTTGGTCTCTGTGGACTAGCATCATTGTCTATGGATCGAAATCAATCCATCTCTGAGATAAAAAGCAAGAAACCCAAGAGTTTTTTCAAAATATTAATTTGTCACTTGATTTTGGGGTTCTAACCAAGCAAACCCTCTAATAATTTATAGGTCATGAGGTGTAAAAAGCCAAGTTTGAACATGATTAAATCTTTCACACTTTATATTTGGTGCTTAAAATGAACTTAGTTCTTTTCATGCCTTAGTTGTTTTTAAAGTTTTTTGCATTTTCAAGCAACTTATGCCAAGGGGCTAAAATTTCACAACACATGCTTCATTTTGGTACAATAAAATGAACTTTCACACTTAGTTACATGCTCCTAAGAGTTATTTATTTTATGCATTTTTATTAAAAGTTGTTTGTTTTATAAAAATGAGTGACACTTTTATGCTCTTCCTTCGTTCCTTTTAGGTAACTTAGGTGACCAAAATCACTCATTATTTTCCTTGGTCGCTTTAGTCCAAAAGTGTGAAAAGAAAGTCACTAAGGCCCTCCCCAAATTTATATGGTTTGGGTGACCACAAAATAACCATAAAGTCTTTTCACTTGTCTTTATTTTCTTGTATTTTGGCTTGTGAACATGAGTTCATATCCTCCTCATAGGGTTTTAAGGGAAGTGTTGACCTGGGAATTCATCTCCTGAGATTGTTTCAACCCTAATCGATGGTGGGGTATATAAATTGAGATGGTGAATCATTGGGATGGTAGTTTGAGTGGTTAAGCTACATCTATTAGCGACTCCTACCATGGAACGTATGATTAAGTCATACATCACACTACATTGAGCAAGTGACAAATATAGTGATTATGAAAAGGACAATACATTTTCACAATGAGCTAGTTGACGTGGATCCAAATGATGTGATTACAAATTTAATGTTAGCTACACTTGGGACCATCTAGAAATGAGAAAAATTTGATAGTTTAGAATAACCCCACTTACTATAGACATACTATTGATGAAGGAAAAGTAGCCCAAAGTTCTGTCACAACACAAACTCTTGAGAGAAGAGGGGGACTAAAAAATCTATTTTTTATGCACTTTTGCTTTTTTGATTAATAATTAAAATTATCTCAAGAGTGACTATATTGATGGAATTTGGAAATATTATGCAACCTTGTTAGTTTTAGGATTCAGAATGTTACACTTAGGTGTTTATGTCATTTTTATCCTTTATTTCATGGTTTTGAGTCAAACTATCTATTTTTGTCTATCTTACCACGTCAAAATGAGTCTTTTTTATACATCAATCCTTTTGTTTGAGGAGGTGTTACTCCACCCATTTGACACCATACCTTTGCCTTAGTCTTTTGATAAATCTTGTTTGTGTGTGTCATTTGATTGAAAAGGGTGTCATTACACTACCCAATTTATTTCAATTTTTGTGCCTTTGAGTCTTGAAACAAAACCACTGATCATATCTTTAGTACACGATAACATTTTTACATTGCTTGAATCATTTTAAATACTTGTTTGCCTTGTGTCCAAATTTTAATTTTAGAACCAAAGCCACATGTGCCTTTTGGATCTATACCTAGTTTCATTATACTATCTATTATTGTCTAAATAATTGTTTGTTTAAAAAAGCCTCATTCTCTAAGTTGATTTCAAAATTAGCCTTGACAATTTCAAATCTAAATATTGATTGATTCCTGCTTATGCCTTATGTAATTTTGGACTAGACATCGATCTTTTTATTTTAGGTTGTATAACTTAGGTTAATTTTTTTTTCAATTTGAAAACTATTATTTTTGCCTAGATTTGGGGGAAATAGTCTATCTTCCATATGCCTTTTGCTCCATGCCTTATACCAATTGACCAATTTTATGTTTAAATCCAAATGCCTAGTTTATGCCAAAGTGTTTCAAATTTGTTAGATTAAATCTCATACCTTGTTTTGTTTAAAGTCTAGCTTTTGTGCCTTTTTCCAAAAGACCTATCATATGCCTTTTTTGAGCCTAGATTTTGTGCCTTCTCTGAAATACCTACCAAATTTTGTTTATTTATACCTAGTTTAGAATTGTTTGAAACACTTTGAACCTAGAGTTTGAAATTTTAGTTTTATTTCATACATTTGACCTTTTATGTAAGGCATTTGATGTTAGACACTTGACATTAGATTATTTCATACAAAGTTTCAGCACATACTATTTTGGAGATGAAGCTTCACCCCTAGACCATGTTAGACTATGTTTGTACTAATTGTACCTTGGACCTTTTTTTAAGAGTCTATATAACTCTAGGCCTTTTGTGAAATATTCATCATTGATGTGAATATGTCATGTTACACTCATAATAGGTCCATTTACAATCCAAGTTATGATAACATGGTTGCACAGATTATATTTGATCAATACCCCTATGGTAAGGAGGTGGTTTGTGAGATAGATCCTTATCTCCTTAAAATACTCAATCCAAGGAATAAAGCCAAGGTCTTCAAGAGAAGTATGTGGTGATACCTTATTTGGTACAAATAAATTACCAAGTTCACCCTTTCACTACTCATGATACATGATCCCCCACCTATACCATTAACCCTCCTTTGGATTGTGTGAGTAACCAAGTTCCACAACATCCAAGGATTACAATTCTAGGACCTCATACTTTGGCTTGAAATAGCAACCAAGATTTGCAATGCCTTACCATTACCATTCTAGGACCTCATCCTTTGGCTCACAATAACAACCAAGCTTTGTAATGTCTTACCATTACCATTCTAGGACCTTGTACTTTGGCTCATGATAACAACTAAGCTTAGTAAGACCCTACCATTACCATTATAGGCCCTTCTAAGTATGGTAGCTCATTCTCCTAATAAAGTTATGCAATCACAATTTGACAGGTCGTAGTTATTGTCCTAGGTTAACAACCATCCTTTGTTAAGCCCATATTAGATGAGCCTATTCACAATGATATCATCACCCAACCACTAGTTATTCTTCCTTCATTACCAACCATCCCCCACTTTAGAAATTGATGCCAATCTTGAGGCCACAACTGAGCCAATTAATATCTCTCCAACTGAGCCAATCATTCAAAGACCAAGATGTATTCAAAATTGGTATTTTATAACTGCTTGTAAACCAAGGCCAAGAGAACTAACCAATCCATGATGTTTTTATTGAACCACCCATTTGTGATGAGTTAACCTATGATGAATCACCTTTTGATATTATACCTATTGTCAAGGAGTCTCACTCTAACAAGCTAGTCTTTGTTGAGTCACTTATTAATGATTATAACCACCTTTATGAAAATAATTATCTCAATCATTGTCCTATTATTAAAGAGACTCCCTTTGACAATCTCATCTCTATGGAGTTATCTCTTGACCTTTTCCTCCTTGTTGAGGAGACTCACTTTGACAAACCAGTCTATGTGGATCCCATTATGCCATCACCAGCCATTACTTATCCCATACCAAACATTCATCAATATATCATTATAGCAATATCCACACAATATGAAGAATCAACATTGAAGTTAGGTTCTATTCTTGAAAGGATATCAGATTTAGCATCAGAAGCATAATCAACATCAGTCTCAACATCATATTTAGAGTATTTTGAGTGAGACTTAGCTTTAGAATCAGAATACATTCATGGTTATTACAACATTGGTTACACATGCCTTGCAGATCAATTTGAATACATTTGTGATCTTTCCATAGTTTTTTAGGATGATTACTTTAGCTTCAACATAAGTTTTCCTAGTTTATTCAATGAATATTGTGCTGACTCTTCCCATTCCATTACTATTCCACATGCCATTAACACTAACCAACCTAGCCACCTCCCACAAGTGTCGATTGGGATAGACAGAATCACACCTTATTGAACTGCATCCATGGAAACATATCAGTTGAATAATATCAAGGGAACCAAGACTAAATTTATACAAAATAAAAAAAATCTCCTAGTGAAACCTTTTTAGAGGCACTAGGGGTCATTCAAAATCCAAACTCAGCATCTTCTAGTGAAACATCTTTGGAGGTGCTAGAAAAAAATCAAAGTTAAAAGTCAACATTCTTTAGTGAAACCTTTTTGGAGGCACTATGAGACAATCAAGACAACTTTATTGGTGAAAACCTCAATGAGGTGCCAATATCTGAGCACAACAATTATTCACTTCTTAATAAGACATTATTAAAAATAGATTCAATACAACTTCCCATCTACAACATAATCAGATGGTAGCTACTCTCAGGCCTAAATAAAACAAATATCATGGTCTTATTGAGAGCATATTCATAAGTCTTCGGCCCTACCACATCCAAAGTTATGTCGAATCTGGAATCAAAAACATTGTGCATGCCTAAAAATCTTGATCTTCATTTATTTCCCAACCATTATACATTCCATTATAATCCACCTTTACATTTCCAAATCAGACCTATCATTCAATATTTATCCATATTTACCATCCATGGCTACACTTTCATTTACAGAGGTTAACGAGACATCTTGTCTTTACATTTAAAGGAAACAAATTCAATGACCAATGAAGATCACTACAACATTCTTAGAGTCTAAATCTATAGTAGATTATTATTAGAGCATCTATTTAAAAGAGGTGTGGGCTAGCAATTTGCATAATTGGCTATTCTTGTTGTATCATATAGTGATCAAGACGTGCATCTCCACATCAACAAGAACAATAGAAACATTTACCTTACAAGAAAAATAAAACCTTTTACCTTACCAAGGCTATTTACCTTGACTTTTCCATTTGCCATTCACCTTGCCATTCATCTTGCCATTTTTTCATACCCTACCATTTACCTTACCTTATCACTTTGGGGCAACCCTATTACCATTATATCCAATTGTCATAACATCACCATCCTTGAATAATGCCATATCATATACCTTTCTACCATACCTTCACTATTGACCAAACATGTTTTTACCTGCCTTACCTACCCCTTTTGATCTTGGTTCCATTGGTTCTTTTGAGACCTTTCATGAAGGGATTCTGATCCAGTTTTAGCAATTTATGAGTTATGTGTTTAAATGATAGTCTATAAAAGTATTGTGACAGTGGATCTAGTAAGTTATCTTTGATTTACATTTGACTAGTGCCATTGATTATAACCACCTATGGGAAAATTAGTATTCCACCTTGTGTTACTAATTATAACCACCTATGGGAAAATTATTATCACTAACCTATGCCATTATTTACTAATTATAATCACCTATGGGAAAATTAGGAACAACACCTTTTACCATGCATTGTCATATCACCTTATCATTACTACTATCATTTTCCTTGCCACTTACCTAGATTTGTGAACTTATTATTATGTGGATCTCACCACCTTCTATGTTAGCAGATCTATTTTGACTCGAGATCCTAATAGGACTATGTAGGCATCACTCGATTCATGTTGAGGTTAGGTTAGTCCCCCCTTTTTAATGTTCTTTCCATTTTATGAGTGGTATCTTGTCAATATATAACGAGTTAAGATTCACCAAAAATTATAAAAACATTTAAAACATTTAAAAATCCTAAAAATTTGAAACTCAACTTACAATCTCCTCAAGAGATATGAAGCCTCAAATCCATAAAATATTTGTCATGTTTAAACATAGTCAGTCATCTTCGATCCACCCTACTAAGGCAAATCCATTATTTGTTACAATCCATTCCACTACCATTAGGGGTGTGACCTTCCCTTTGCATATAACCTTTCTTGTGGGTACCACCTATTTATCCTTCCATTGAGCCTTCACACGTAAGTATTGACATGGTTAATGATAGGATGCTTTATATTGATTTTAATTTCAGGCTTTTGTTGTGTTTGTTTAATTAGTTGTTTGTTTATTTACCTATCTATTTGATTTCATTTTTGTGCCTTGACTCAGTCTATATGTGTTTATTGGGTGATTCCTTGTGCATTATTATTGTGTCTATCCATATGCATATATCAACATTGTCATCATGGTTTTTATCATTGGTGTATTATATGTAATTATTTATTGGATCGAGAGTTAGTCCTTGTGTATATTATGACTAAGTTCTCATGGTGTTTTATATCATGATACATATCATCACATGCTATATCAAAAATCATCTTTGGGAAATCTTACAAGCAATGGAGCCATAGAAACTTCTCCTTGGTAACCTTGGTAAATCCTCCCACCCTCCTTGATCAAATAAAATCATTAACCATTCTAGATATATCAATGTTAATAAGGAAAAGCATCTATGCATTATTAAGTACAATCAAATCATTCACATTGATCAATTTTATTCTTCTAATCATCTCTTTCATCACTTTATTCATCCTCGTATGCTTGATTATTTGTAGCTTATTCAATCATTAAACCATCACATCTACATTTATTTCGACTCATATTTAATATGTATGATAGGTTATATCCTTGAGTTATGTTTATCAATCTACCCTACTTGGGTACAATCAAAAATCATTATTCAATCCATGTCATCTTAATGATTATAATTGTCTATGGGTAAATCATTATTTTGAGTCATCCACCCTACTGGGGCATATACATGTGCCATTGATTATAACCACCTATGCTCAAATTAGTGTCTCAACCTTTGTTATTGATTATAACCCCCTTTGGTCAAATAAATAATTTTTAAATCAATGAATGCAAGCATTCTCTCGATTGGATTAATCTTACCAATGGGTTAATTTCATTCTTCTTCTTGCTTTTTTTCAAGGGATCATCCATCAAATGTATCTGTTAGCCACTCCCTCAAGGGGCCATCATTATTGGCTTCCCAAACATTATTTAGAGCTTCTTATTTAATCATTATTATTTTTTCTTCTTAACAGCCTATTTCATTCCTTGAGAATATGTTACTGTGCCTATAGATTGCAACATCTTCCCAAACATGTGAAAACTATAGACATCTAAAAATGGCCACAATTGGCTTCCAACCAGACTTCAGACTGATTCCTACCAACCATTGCAAATTAAGCCTAGGAATTACTAAACATCCTAAATTTGATTGTGCATCATTCATCAAAACTTAGAATCAAGTTGAGGCATCCCTAATTGGGGTATTCTATCGTATGCAACAATAATCTCTCATGGATTCATCCCTAATCACCTTGTGGAATCATAAATATCAATTTAGCCTATGGACCTATTAAGTGGGGCACTTTCACACTTAATCAAATCTTGAAAGAGCTAAAAGGATAATCAAAATCAATTACCAGATTGAACAAGATTAAATGCCTAGTTGAATTATCCATTTACAATTAATGAATATCTAAAAATGGAAATTCCAAAAATCAAATTATCTTAGCCTTTCATCATTGCCTTTATGAGTTGTCAATCTCTTTGAAAATATCCTAAAATATTTAATTTGAAAGCCATTCCTAGTAATTTCAAATCATATTTACTTGACAACTATTAACTTTATTGGAGTTAATTTTAACTCAAGGGTTAGTTTGAACCCATTCCAAGCCTAAAATCAAACTTGACTCACCTTGGGTGAGAGTTTATTCCTAAGGCTATATATATAAGACCTTGCCTATTGAACCATCCATCAAATTATGTGTTAGCCACTCCCTCATAGGGGAATAATTATAGGCTTCTCAAACATTGTTTAAAGCTTCTTCTTCAATCATTACATTTTTTTCTTCTTGACAGCCTATTTCATTATTTGAGAAGACGTTATTATGCCTATATATTGAAATGCCTTCCCAAATAAGGGAAAACTGTAGACACCTAAAACTAGCCATAACTAGCTTTCGACTAGACTTTAGACCAATTCCTACCAACCATTGTAAATTAAGCCTAAGAATCATTGAATGTCCTAGATTTATTTGTGCATGATTCATCAAAACTCAAAATGATGTTAAGTCAGACTTAATTGGGGTATTCTATCATAGGCAATAATAAACTCTCATGTATTCATCCCTAATCACCTTGTGACATCACAACTATCAATTTGGCCTATGGACCTATTAAGTGGGGCATTTACTCACTTAATCAAATCTTGAAAGAGCTAAAAGGCTGATTAGAATCAATCATCTAATTAAATATGATTAAATTCCTAGTTGAATTATCCATTTGAAATGAATGAATATCTAAAAAAATGAAATCCAAAAATCCAAAACATCCTAGCTTTTCATCATTGCCTATATGAATTGTCAAGCTCTTTGAAAATATCCAAAACTATCTAATTTGAGATCCATGCCTAGTAATTACAAATCATAATTAATTGATAATTTTTAACTCTACTAGAGTTAGTTTTAAATCACTTAGGTTTAGTTTGAACCCAAGCCTATATTTAACCTTAACTCACCTTGGATGAGAGTTAATTCTCAAGGCTATAAATACAAGGCCATGCCTATTAGTTTTCAAGCTATTTTGGTGCAAAGTTATTATGCACAAATATATTCAACAAGCTTGGATATTTTAGAGTTATAATTCCTAAATGCCATGAAATTAGTGTTATCATGCTCAAATCTTAAGCCAAGAAACATCAAAGCTAATGTGTCAAAGAGAGAAGGATCCAAATAACCTCCATTGTCAAAGACTTCTTAATGCACAATCCGATCAAGCCATTCAAAAAATCCATTTGGAGATCCCAAGGAAGGTAAAAGAGATATATATTTTATGTTTTTGTTGTGATTTCATTTAGCTTTTATTAACAAAGCTTTCCTTAATGTCTAGGCTATAAGTGTTAGGGTCTTAGTGTGTTAATTTCATTTATTTTATGATATTAACACAAGACTAACCTCCCCTCTATGCCAAATTCCTAGTTCATAACCACTATGTCAAATCCCTACCAAAGGGTGTGGCTAAATAAATCACCTACATACATTGGTATGTCATTCATGGGCATAATTTATTCCAAGTCACCAACAATTATAACTGAGCAACCTCCAAAAAAAATTGTTATTATGTTGAGGAAATGCCTCATGTAACCAGATTTCTATATGGTTAAGCATCTTTAGCCTTATTAAGTTCATTTCATCAATGAGCACATATTCAATGTGTTTCATTTCTTCTTGGAAAAATTTTAGCACTGGTACCTCAATTTCCTTCATGTCATGGATAGTAATACAAAGGCTTGAATTTATATTTGAAGCATTTATGTTAAATGTTATGACACAAGTTGGAGTGAGGAGAAGAAGGGGAGAACTAGATCTCCCTACAAGTCCATTCAGACTAACATTTGATGTAGGCAATCAAGTAGGATTTTCCTTCACATGTTATTCCTTTTATAATCATCTTGAGTCATTGATCCTTTTTTGGGGGGGCATGTTGTATAATAATGTTGAATGCTAGATGTTGGTTACCAAATATCTCATTTAGTAGTGGTTTACTTGTGTAATTTGCATATGTATTGTAGTGTTTATACATTGAGAATATATAAATTGTGGTGGTGTTGTGTGTAGGCCAAGTAAAACCTTAGAATGTTGCTAGTGTTGAAGTCATAGATCCCAAACATGTCGATGTCAATTATGATATTTTCATCTAATGGGTGTATGTGGGATAATAGTTCCAACTCATGCATTCCCACCTTCATATGTACATCTTCTTGAGTGTCACTAGCATCACTGCTTGAGCCAACATTTTTTAATTCTTTTATAAGGATATGTTCAATATGCCATAGAACATACAAACCCTTGATTTGTTCCTAATGTGCAATAATGTCTTGTGTAGTTAAACCAATGTCCAATGCAATGTTATAGAATGGTTTGTACAACATGAGCTCTAACCAACAAAAAGATTCATAAGATGGTGAACCAATAGGAGACACAATAGATAAATGAGGGAATATGTGAATAATAGCCTAGATTGTTCTTTTTCTCCATTGATTAGTTTTTATTTGATTGTTGAAAGACCATGTTCAGGTGGCCTCAATGAGTGGCAATATATCTCGAAAAGAAGGATAATTTATATAAACATTAATGAAAGATAGTAGTTTTATTTTGTTAGATGTACTCTTAGAAACACACTTGAAGAACCTTTTTCTAATAGACAACGTAATAAATGTTATACTACAAACCATTAAAGGTAGTTCTTGTAGTATGTGGCATGTCTCTTGTGCACCTATGTCATGGTTGACAGTAGTTTCTATGAGAAACTTGTTGTATGCAACCATCATTGGTAGATCAATAACTATTGAAGCTAATATTTGAGTTAGAATATGGTGGTAGATTTTAGACTTTGTTTCAACTTTAGAAACATACTTTGATATATACTTGAGCACAACATGGTGAGAGACAACTGGTTAGCAATCAAGATTTACATTCCATATTGAAAGCATGATTGAGTTGTGGATGTTCACTCTTTCATCATTACATGTTGGAAGCTATATTTTGCATCCTTCAGCATCAATAAACATGATTAAAATCTCTTGCAATGGCTATGGTGCTTTGTATCTTTATTATAGAGTAGTGCCCATTTTCCATAAACATGTAGATTCGCTACATTTGGTGTTTCATTGAACTCTATTTACAAGCTCTTCACAATTTATTTTAGAATTAGAACCAAATATTTCATTGGTGGTTAGAAAACATGGATTGTCTAGATTGGAATAATGGATTCTATACTAGAGTTTTTCATTGGTGTGTGGATTCCACGCTATCACATAACGATAAAAAAATGGCCTTATAAAATCCACGTAAAGAGGGTCTTCCCAATTCAAAGCATCCATGTTGGGTGCATTTTCCAATAAATCCATGGATGTGTGCAAATACTCTATGTTTCCATTCATACTTGATTATTAAAATTTAAATAAATACATAGGGATTGTGTAGGGTTTTTCTATGTAATTAGACAAATCAAATATAGTTTAAATATCAATACCTGTACCAATAATCCTTGTTGTGGAGATGCTTATCTAGAATTTCTTCATGGAAGATTGTAAATCATTTATCCATGTATGAAGATGCAAGATGTGGATTTTCAATAAGTTTTTGGTTTTTCCAATAACTACCATTGCTTGGTAGAGCTGTAGGGTTACCTAGCATGACTTTATGTAGATCTATCCACTTGGTGTCTATTGCACTCAAGGTGAAGAATAGCGTTGATGATCCCAATTGTGTGATCATATCTATTAGTTCATTTCTACACTTGGAATAAAATGAACATGAACCTCTAAGTGATAATAAAAAATGCATTAGTTCATCTAAAATAGTAGCATCAGGTGATTGTGTTAGATATTATCATAGGCCTAAAATTGTGATTGGAAAATTATCCTCAATGTTTTTTTTTTTTGTAGATATCATTGATGTTTCCTAGCTTTGATGGAACATAATTAAGTTTAACAAGAAGTAATTGAAGTGTGAATGGCTCCCAATTGGGTTATCATAGTATTGGATTAATTTCATGGCATATTCATGCATTTGGAGTTTCCGAATACAGGGTTGTTGATAGATGGAAATTCCTGTAGGGAAAAAAAAAGGAAATGACATGGAAAATAATCCCTATGTGTTGTATTCATTCATAGGAAAGCTACTAACATTTGGCCAATTAGGTATAGATGGTAGACTACTATTGGTATTCAATATCATTTTTTGGATAACTATGTGAATTTTTCTTTCTTTATGTTTTGGATCACTCCCGTGATCCTTCATCAGGGGATAATGCCTTTCACACAGTTATCCAAAAAATTATATTGAATTCAATATGAACTATTAAAGCATCAAATCTTTAATACTATTAATATTATTTATATAATTTATTATTTAGTATACCTCTCTTCATGCATTTAGAAGAGATGAAACAAATGATGATGTTTAATAACCATGTAGATTTTAAGTAGCACTTATGCCTTCATTAAAATCCATATTTCTTATTTGCATGTCTCTCATGTCTACAATAATATAGTGAAGGGAAAATTATATATCAATAGGCTCAGATGGGTGTGCAGTAATTGTTTGATGGTCAAGTTGAACATATCTATAATAGGGGTCATTTTCCATCTTGTATTCTAACACCTACATGACATGTGTCCTACTTACAAAACAATCATATGGTTTGTTGTCTGAACTTAACGTCCATATTTTTATCTCAACATGGTAGGAACTTAATAAGAGAAGATATATCTTGAGGAAATATAATTATGTGACCACTATATTTGTATTGTCCACCCCATGTATGGGTCACTTTTAATATTGGATTAACCCATGCTATGAGCATCTCTTCAACTAGGGTGAGCCTAATTTTTTTTTGGGTTGTATACCTGGGTCCATGTTATTTGAAATATAGAAATGATTGTTGTTAATTTTTGAAATGCATCAATAAAAAGTATGTTCACCATGTAAATTCTTTATATGTATCCCTAAATAAAGCTCCTTACATATGAAACATGCTTATATTGAATAAAGATGATCTATCCTTTCACAAAATTTCTTGTGAGGTTGTTCAATAGAGAGACTACAGATTGTGGGGTCAATAGATGTTTTTATGCATGGTATTTAAGTTGACAATATGCATTTCTTTGATCTTTGTGTATTGTATAACTCAAATGATCTCTTTTGTTTTTTTCCTCATACTCCATGAATTCCTATAATGATCATGAAGGAAAAAGTAAATGTTAATTTTTTGTAAATGATATTGAAAGTTAAAAATTTTGTATATGAAAACAATATATTGTGTAGAGAAGCAATTAATTGAGAGAGATGAAAAAAAGTATAAACACTTGACGAGCTTAAGAGCAAAATTTTTAAATATTAAATTGTTATAAATGGTATGTATAATCTATTCTTTTGCATATGAAAAAAATACACTATGTACAAATGTAATTATTTGAAAGTCATGGCTACATGTGAATATTAGTATGGGTGTAAATGCAAGACTATAAGAAAATTTAGATGTGTGATTTTGATCACAGTTTATGAAAATGTTATATAGAAAAAATAAGTGATTTTTATTATAAAAATTGCATATATGTAGATACATTCTACTTGCGACTACTTAGATTTTCTTAAGTACATATATGTACTAATTTACATCAAATGCATCATATAAAGACATATATTATGGTGTAGCTTCATATTTCAATGCATTCAACAAGGCACAATGAATTTTTTCCTTGTCATTATACATCTCCAATTTTGTTGCTAGTGAGAAATGATATTTGTAGAAGAGCACTTTTTTGATAATTTCCCAAGCCTCATCTAGAGAAGCTGATATTTCCTATAGATCTTGTGTTGTGATACCCATAATTTAAATAGTAACATCATCAAATGTTGTGGTCCATATTTTACTTGTGATGTCTTATAATATGAAATTCAAATCATACTTATATTCACGATCTTCTACATCAATATTTCATTTTTGACAATGCCAAGATGCATCACTTTTATGAATCAATTTATTTTTACATTGTCTATTGTTAAGTAGAGTAATGCAAACAGGATAACAAAAATTCATCATTTTAATGTGTATGACTATTTCATCCAATGTAAATGAAATCTATTTCCTAAGAACCCCAAATTTATAGATGTATACAATTATTCTATTCTCTGTAATACTTGTACTCAATGATGATGTTGGTAGGGTTGCACCATTTTCCTCACACCATCTAATTATTACATGTGCCTTAGGTATATTTGAATTAATGAAGAATTGTGTATCTAAGGTAGTACCTATTGTTTTTCCATTGTATGTCTAAATTCTGCCTATTCTAATATCAAGAATTGGTGTTGGTAGTGTCTTGGAATCACACAAATCTACTAAAAGTTTACCCTCTTCATCACAGAAACTTCCCCAAAGGGAAACTTTAATATTATACTCAAACTTATCTTATAGTATCAATGTTCTTTTCATATTTAAATTTATATCTGGCCTTGTGAGATTGAAAGTAGAACTAACAGATGGAGCAATGCCAATAGTGAAATCTTTATGTTTGTAGTTACATATTTGATATCCTTAATTGTTTTGGAGTCAAATTGATATAGTGGGATTTTCATCAAAACTATGTTTAACAAAGGATGTCATGTTGAAGATAATCTCCCATGGAATTTTTGATTGGTTATATTTTTTGTTTACATATTTTAAAGTTCCATTTGAAATTTATTTTTTATTTTTTAGTTTGAATTTGAATAAAGAACAAAGATCTCACTTGGCCAAAATAAGTTACAGTGATTTCATCTCCTTCATTGTTGATTATATTGAAGATAAAAACTTGCCTAGAGCCACTGTTATTTGTGTATGTACGTAGAGTCCCCTTTTTAAGAACTCTACCCTCTATAGTGTATTTGTGTTTGTAAGGATTTAAATTTTTAATTGTAGTGTGTGGCAATAGATGCATGCATTCTCCTTTAGACATTGACCCTGATGTTGTGTTCATATCAATTTATTTCCCATGATTGTCCATTATTTGAAATCTAATTTTGGTGTCATGTGAGTAGATGTGATGTTTTTTTTCGATGTGGATAGCTCCTATAAAACAATAAATAATAAAAAATAATAATAAGTGTGAGTTTTTATTAAGTGTAAGCAAGAGTAAACAATGTATGGAAAAATGAATGTAAAAGTGTATTTTGGCTTATGGTAACTATATGTTAAGAAATGTTAAAATAAATTGTGTGTGAACTGTAACATTTTTTTAAATATTTGATGATGTAAAATTGTAAAATATAAAGATAAAATTGAAAAGTTTAGTCTTAAAATATGAGTATATACACAAATTAAGTGCAATATAAATCTATAAATATAAAGAGAACTATACAAAGATAGAGCATTTGGTTAGTTTTGTTTATAAACCTTGTGCATATAAAGAGCATTGCAAGAATGAAAATACATATGAAAATTTCAAATCATGATACTAATGAAAAAAATTATAATAGTTTACAAGTTTTAATATGTATTATAAAATTATAATTGTTTTCCCTATATATACTACATAAAATGTAGATTGATTTCAAGGAATTTTATAAAAAAATTGTTTTCAACACCAAAGAGATAACCTTGAAACATAATTATTTACATATAAACTCTACAACAAATCAAATTTGATTAAATTGTTTGATGTTTTGAAGTTTTTTTAATTTGTTTGGGCAGTATGCCTTGGATTTTGGATTGGGAACATGGATATCATTTTGGATTAACATATGGCTAGGCTCATATTTCAAGGCATCCTTGACAATATCATATATGAGACCAAATCCTCTAACGTATGTTTTTTGCTCTTAAACCCTATGATGAATATTGTATTAGGGTTTGCAACTGAAAACCACTTCATAAGTTTTGTTTTATATCAATAATAAAAAAAATTGTCATTCAATGATGGATGATGTGAATGACAAACTATTTTCTATTGAAAATTTCTTCACACTGTATTTTTTTGATAGCCAAAGACCATGTTGGAGTCTCCTTTGGTATAATTCAACTCTTTTGCTTCCTAGTTGTCATGTTGATAAAAAAAATATTCATATCTGGGAGAAGAAACATGAAATATGAAATAAAAATATGATTATAATGATAATAAAATATGATGCATGATTTTAGTGGTAATTGATTAAAAGATATAATATAATATAAAATTCAATGATCTATTAATTTAAAATGAATGTATAAAAACACATAAGATTTTTTTTGGAAAATATTATTACAAACATTGATTTAATTTAGTAAATTTTCAAATACACACATCATAGCATGAGATATTTATAAATTTGATTGTAGCAAATTCCATTCTTGTATAATTGGTTAGTGACTATCATTATTGTCGTATATTTTAAAAGGTTTTGTTTAAGCAAGATTAAAATAGGTATTTTATGCAATAAACAATTTAATCATACATATTATTTTATTGGTAGAATATTATAATTTATTATAAGACACTATACTATATTTATATAGATCACATATTAAAATAATTTGGTGCAAAAATTAAAAATATGAGTATAATGAGAAAAAAATATGATGCATGAATTGAGCTATAATTGATTATAAGATAAAATATAATTTAAAATTTAATGATCTATCAAATTTAAAATGAATGCATAAAAACATACAAGAAAACTTTAGAAATAGATCATTACAAACATTGATTTAATTTAGTATATTTCAAAATATGTGCATTATAGTACAAGATGTTGATAAAGTTGGTTGCACTAAATTCTACTCTTGTAATATTGGTTATTGATTATCATTGTTGTCATACGTTTTTCTAAGTCTTTGTTTAAGAAATAGTTAAATACTTATTTTATGCAATATATAATTTAATTGCACATTTTGTTTTTATTAGTATAATATGATAATTTATAATTTATTATAATAGACTATACTATATTTAGATACATTAGTTTGGGCTTATTATATTATAATAATATATTATTTACTAACAAAATTTGGGTTATTTGTAGTGAGAGATGTCAACTTAAAATAAATGTATGACATGTAATTGATTTAGGCACACATTAAATTTAATTTTATATGAAATGTAGATGTTTTGATCTAGTGGAAAAATTCAAGAAAGAGTATTTTATTATTAATAATATGCTATTATTTTATAAATATTTTAATCATAACAAAGCACCATATTCTAGGGATTAAACAAAATTTATAGAAATTTCCAACCTATGGGTCATTTGGTGACTAACTATATTGTTCATATGATTTTTGACGAAGGAACCTTAACATTCTTTTGACCTCCATGTTTATTACATTATAATATTGTAGTATCTACAAACAAAAGTTGAATTGTTTACACTCTGAGATGTTGATTGTATTAAAATATATGATATCTAGTTGTTAGTATGTACATATTAAAATAAATTCTATATGACAATGGGACTACATTAATCCAGTGGAAAATCTCAAATATGAATAGTGTACTATTAATAATACGATAATTTTTTTGAAAACTTGTTATATGTAAAATGCATAAAAACATATAAGAAAACTTTAGAAATAGATCATTACAAACCTTGATTTAACTTAGTAAATTTTAAAATACATGCATTATAGTACGATATGTTTATAAAGTTGGTCGAACTAAATTATGCTTGTTAGATCCTCTATTTTTTCAATTAAGATCTATTATTTTTGAAGTCTCTCAAAGTCTATATCTTATCAACTCAACCTAAAGCTTATTACATATGAGGATGTTTCATATAACATTGTAATTCTTGTAAGAAAATATTTTGAAATGTGATAAGTAGGTACACATATTAAATTTGTTTTTTTATGAAATATAGATGTTTTAATCTAGTGAAAAAATTCAAGAAATAGTATTTTAGTATTAATAATATACTATTATTATTGAAATATGTTACACATAGTAAACCATAGTTTATGGACTAAACAAAATTCATAAAAATTTATGACCTATGGATCATTTGGTGATTAACTATATTATTCATATGATTTTTGACAAAAAAACCTTAACATTATTTTGACCTCTATGTGTATTACATTATAATATTTTAGTATCTACAAATAAAAGATGATTTATTTGCACTCCAAGATCTTGGTTTTATTGAAATATATGATATTTAATTGCTCTATGTACATATTAGAATAAATTTTATATGACAATAGGACTGCATTAATTTAATGGAAAATATCAAATATGAATAATATGTTATTAATAATATGATATTTGTTTCAAAACTTGTTATATGTAATACCTATAACCTATGGGTCACTTAGTCCTTCACTATGTCAATTGAATGCTTTTTAACAAAGGAATTTATACATTGTTTCAAGCTCCATGTGCATTGCGTGGACCTTATTCATTAAGGTTGAGTAAAATGTAATTTTTAAATTTTTTAATAATATGGTTGTACAGTAGATTCCTTGATGTCATTTTATAAATGTTCTACATGCATTAGTTACATTGCTTGAAAGCAATTGTATATGAGATACAAAATGATTACGTGCATCAATTGTGGATGGAATTTTGACATTGTTATTATTGTTGCTTGTAATTACAAATGAAATTGGATTTATGGAACTTTATAAATTAGAAATATAAGATAAAATAAAACATGAGTTGTATTGACTAAAATGGTATTGAGCCATAAAAGGATCATTGATATATGTTACTATTGTTTCAAATAGACTAAAAATATTTAGCTCATTAAGGGGACTAACAATTGAGTTAATTGATGTTGTGTCTAATATATCAATCAATTCATACTGATTTTTCATTGGTTCCATGCTATAAAGATAAACACAAATTAGTTTAAAATTCAAATTAAATACAAAAATCAATAATATTATAATTATGTAAGAGATATTAAACTAAAATAAATAATAATGATTGGTATGTCGTGTATATGTTGTATAAATATGAAAAAAATATGATTTGACATAAGATGCTTTGTATAAATAAAAAAGTGTAAAATACAAACCAAGTGAATAAATTAATTGTGCATTTCCTATGTATAAATATTAGGATATTAGGTTAGATAGTAATATACATTAGGGGATCTTTCATTTACTTACTTAAAAAACTTGTTGTATACACAGTCTAATGTCCAACTTGGGATGTGTGAGGAGAGCATCATAAGATTTAAAATCCTTCTACTAATCCCAACTTCTGGTATCAAATAAGCCATTTGTAAGTCATTATTCTGAGTTGGACAAATATCCTATGTTTCCAAATGATATGAATGGCTATGATCATGTAATATTATATGGAATAATATATAACATAATATAGAATATGATAAATACTTTTATTTCTACATATGTTTTATCTCAAGTTGTGGGATACACATTTATTGGTTCAAAACAGTATCTGAAAGAAATATTCATAAATAAATTTTGATTTGTACTAAAAATTATGAAATATCCTTATACATAATGCAAACTAAATTTTATTTAAGATTTGAAATGTTAATTTATAAAATAAAAAAAAATGGAAGACTAATAGTCCATCTTCTCTCATTAAAAGAAATAGAAGAGTGAGATGCAAATGACTCTTATTAATACACATGCTTTATCTCAAATCTTGTGGAATACACATTTATGAAAAGCACATGAATTATTAAAGACCATTTAAATCAGTACTAAGACATCAAATATCCATACACAAAATCAAAACTAATTACTATTTATGATCTATAGATAAAATCAAATCTAAATACCATATAAGATTTGAAATGCGTACATAAAAAGGAAAGAAAAAGAAATAGTCCAAACTTTTTGGGATATAGAGATTCTTTGAATGCTTGGAAACCATATATTAGAAAGTAAACTTTATAATTATTTTCATATTTTGAAAAAAATTAAATAATTTTAAAATTTTGACACTATTTATTTATTTATTGTTATTTATAAATAAAATAACATATTCTACATAGAAAGGGGGTTTATTCCATTATAGAAAGCAATATATGTGTGTGTGTGTGTGTGTGTGTGTACACTTCTATTACTACAGAGAAGCACAATATATATATATATATATATATATATATATATATATATGTATATATATGTATATATATGTACATATATATACATATACATATATATATATACATATATATATATATATATATATATACACACACACACATACATATTTTATATTGGTTGAGACATGTTTATAATAAAATTCTCTCTTAGCCAGAATAAGTTTTGTGTTAACTTTTATCTCAACATTACGAATTTACAATTCTGACCCACCACCATCATCAATAAAAATAGATTTATAAAGATTAATAGAAAATATTTTCAATATATTATTAGATTTATACATATTTTTTATTTTTTATATTTAATACTTTTATATTCTTTTCAACGAATACAATCTAAGATTTATTCAAAATATTTAAATATATTGTTAATTTAATATTTATTACAACATTGAAGATATGGAACACTATCATCTTTCCACTCTACCTTAATACAATGAAGATTTATCTTCCCTTTATTGTTAAGGGGCTCCAAATTAGTATATTTTACTAAGAATGACTTAACATGATTTTGTCAAATTTTGGGTAGTAAATCCCCAAATTTTATGGAAAACAATGTAATACAAAATAATAGTTTGTCATTGTGTTTCTGTTGAGATCATTTTCAATCTGATTATAGATTTATGGTGCAGGTAGGGATGTCAAGTGCCCAACAGACATTATCTAGTCAAGCCTTTGGTACAAATAAATAAATAATGGTTTGGGATTATTTTAAATTTAAAATTGTTTTAGATGCCCGTTGATGAATAGGATGGGCCATGTCTTCTTTTAACCCAATGGTATCTATCTCTTATGGTTAGTTAAAATCTAGGGAAAGGGTTCTCTGCTCAATAGCTACCTAAAAAAAGTAATGGCTGGATTGGGGGCCTTTGTTTTAGTGGATAAAAATGTTTGAGTTAGGGGGACCTATATTGGGCATATTTATTAATATATATTTATGTTTTGTTCTCAACAAGCTAAGTCATACTTAGAGTACTAGTGTTGCAAAGCACTATGTTTGAGTTAGTGTGATAGTCGTGCTATTGATTCTTACATTATATTAACATCTATTATTATAGCTTCATGTATGTTGGGAGTAGTAGAATACAATAGTGTGTTTGAATCAAATTCTTCAATTTTAAATAGGAGCTGAGCTATTGTATATGCAAACACATGGTTGTTTATATGAAAGCTTGTGGATGCAACTGGATATGGATTAGGAAGCTAATATGTGAAGATTTCTATTAATGGATTTGTTTATAGTTATTTTTAGCACATTGACATTGTTATTGCTCGACTCTTTTTAACACATTGTATTTTTTTCTCTTTGAATTTTTTACATCTCGATTTTCTGCTAAGCAAACTTACTTGATGATTTGTGGATACTTATAGTTGATAATTTGATTTGATTATTATTAACTAAGTTATAATTCATTTATTATTATGGGATAGTTGAATATTACTTTTATTTCATGATCACATTGCTATGAGTTAGTTGTATTGTATATTATTATATTATAATTATGTTGATTTGTTATATCAAGACTATTATATGATATATGTCACAATGTATAGACTAACTACCTGCTTGTCATGAGTTGACATAGGAGAGATTCATCCCTTAGAACATGATAGAGGGAGAACATCATTGGAGAGGGTGACATAGATAGAGGTGTTGGAAAATGATAGAGGAATGGTTAGAACCTTGCATACACCACATTAGATAGTACATATTATATGCATTATTTGAATGGTTTATGTTATTGTGTTTTTTATGTTATCCACATTTAGATAATTATTTATGTGTGTATTAAATCATATTTATTATTAGTTAAATTAATCTTGTGTGATTGCATTGTGAATGTTATTGTGTATTTATGTCATGTCTTTGTATTCATGTTTATTAATGTTGTCAAAACTATAAATTTACATGAATAGTATTTGGTATTACCATATGTATACTAACCAGCATATCTTAGTAATGTTGAGAACATAAGCTACTTACCTTTATGATATTTAGGAATATCATTTTTATGACTTAATGCCTTAATATAGATAGATAACGCTATCAATAAATAATGGCTTAATGTAAATAATTATCATTATCAAAATGATATTATAAATATTGATTGTGTTATAATTAGCTATTGGATTTAGAAGAATATTATTGACTTCATATTGGTCATGTTATCATTAAGTTAGGATGATTGTTTACCTATTCTAAGATTAGTAACTAATAAATAAACCAATTGTTTATAATTAGGAAATAAATTAATCATTGAGTTATATATATATATATATATATATATATATATATATATATATATATATATATATATAAAACTCAATGATTAATTTATTTCCTAATTATAAACAATTGGTTTATTTATTAGTTACTAATCTTAGAATAGGTAAACAATCATCCTAACTTAATGATAACATGACCAATATGAAGTCAATAATATTCTTCTAAATCCAATAGCTAATTATAACACAATCAATATTTATAATATCATTTTGATAATGATAACTATTTACATTAAGCCATTATATATATATATATATATATATATATATATATATATATATATATATATATATATATATATATATATATATATATATATATATATATGAAAAACCTTATAAACAAAATAAATAAATAAAATAATGGTATGATGTTATTGATAAAATAAAACAAGGATTTTAGTTTGGCTTGAGGTGAGTTAGGAAAAGTAGAAAAAAAAAGATAAAAAACATTCAATAAAATAAAAAATAGAAGAGAGGGGCGCAACATAAAAGGGAAAGAGGGAAATAGAAAAAGGAAGGAACGGAGCGACTTGGAAAGGATGAGTAGTAGGGCGAAGGAAGATTTGATAGATTGGGCCATTCCGAGTAGGTGATTTTGTTTTGATTTTGTGAGGAATATGTTGAAATTATGTATATATAATTAGCAAATTAATGTAGAGATATGTATATTAAATTATCCAAAATTACATTATATTATCCATGTTGGTATAAATATAAACAATAATCAATCCCTGATAATATGTAGTGGATTTATAGGACCTATATAGCCATTTGGCATACAATTTATATGTGATCAATTTTTGATAATATTTCTAATTAATTCTTGATAATATTATCTAGCATCATGATTTATATGCGATCTTAATAGAGATCTATATATGAACTATATGTGCTATTTCACATATGGTATAACTACATTAAATATGTAGTGATTTGGTGTGTGTGTGTGTGTGTGTGTGTGTGTGTGTGTGTGTGTAAGCTCTCTTTATAATGAAACACAATGATCTAGTTATATTTATAATTATAATAATAAAACATAGTGATCTGAAAAATATTTAGTGAACTACATGTATGGGGCGATCTAAGTATGTTGTGGAATAAAATAAATAAAAATGAATAGTAAATCATATTTATATATGTGATATGCAACAAGTATATAATGTATATGTAGAGAACCAAATATGTGGTATAATACGATTTACATGTGAATATATATTAGATTAGATTTACATGAATTTATATGTATGCAACGATTCATAGTGGACTAAGCATATAAGAATGGGTATTTGCTATGTATACAAAAATACTTTAGGATCTAATGAAGTTGAGATACTTTTGTATTCAGAAATATAAATGTAGCTTTTACCTCTATAAGTTTGCTACTTATTTTATACATCATTATTTTGTGTGAATAATGAGATACTTAAATACTTGCATATGAACGACTTGAACTATTATCTATGTATTATATTTATCTAAGTATTTCTCATATATACTCAAATATGTATTTACCCTAAATACTAATATATACTCAATACTCAGTCATTTGTATGAATTATACTTCTCTGACTGGTTGTTACATTTATCCTTTGTCTTTCCTCTTTATTAATGTATGTATACAAAAAGGCTTTTGTATATATAAGAAGATATGGGGTTGATATGAGATACAGATTATAGATGTACAAACATAAGTGTTTATTGGCAGTGATATATATATAAATATGGTTACCTACAGTTTACTTATTGACAATAAACACTTATGTTTGTACATCTATAATGATCCCCATCCATCTATCTATAATGATCCCCATCCATAAATATCCATAACCAAATATCCATAATAACTTTCCATGCTATAACTAGATCGTTGTCAATAAAGACATATATTAAGTAGTGTGTACCTAAAAATATTGAACTATGATTTCTTGTCATAGAATGTACTATGTTTGAATCTACTTACTGAAATTAAAAATTTGTAGATTATACCCAATTATTATAAACTATACTTGTTATTTATGTGATAAATAATACTGTGAAGATTCATTCATACATCTGATAGATTAAATATATATGCATTTTGATTATTCCTATATTTAGCATGTTTTATGCCTATTATTAAGAAGTAATCTATATAAATTTGTTGGTTATATTTATATTAACCAAATCTCACATTACTGGTACTGAGTAAGTAGTGAGATGAACTTGAATAGCTTATTAGCATCACAATGTCAGATGAAAGTAATCTAATCAAGTGGTGTGTATGAATTTGACTGATCCTAGAGATCAATAACTATTAAAAAATTTAGTCAAAGTAATATTAGTTAGACATTATCATTTCATATGTATGATTTATATATTTGTGTGATATCATGTTAGAATGGATTTCTTTATGGTACACTACATGTTCTTAGAAATCATATAGCGCATGAGTACTAGCTTGTCTCTCTGGATTCCCACAACATCACTATCTACTCATCCATGAAGGAAGGTCTATTCACTAATGGAGGATTGTGTAGAAGGTCTATGGTCTATGGTTGGTGTGAAAAAGTGTTTAAATGATGCTCTTCCTCCCCACAATAGTACTTTTTTGGAGACAACACTTGAGTTTGCCATAGATACTGGAGTTCAACTCATGCTCTGTAGAGCCTTGTATCTTGTACATTGTATTGTATTTATTATTATTGAAGAATTATATCTGATGAGATATAATTATTTACTTATTGTACCATAACAATAGTGGTTGTATGTTTGTACTAGCCATGAATAGAAATCTATAATTACTTTTTATATTTAGTTATGTTTTGTTCATATGATGCTAGTGATTAGTAATATGTAGTTGTTACATGCTTATTATTATGAACCGACTGTGTGGCACCTTGTTTACACTGGATTATGGCTTACTTAGAATATTTTTTATGGCAATTTGACTGATGACAGTCAATGTTGGTTTTATTTCAAAAGGTTATGATGCAAGTATCTTGGATAATCAATGGGAGATGTTATACCATAATTGATTTTTACATTGGATTCATTATATCTTGATATGCATACTTCTTATGTTGGGTTCATTTTACCATGTTATATGTATATGCTACTTTAGTTAGTTACATTGTTATATGTTATAGATATATCATGTTTTAATAGTTATAGTTTGATATTACCCACTCTTGCAGTAGTAAAATATGTTCATAGGGCATGCTTGAGGTCATGGTTATTAGGACTAACTCTAGTTCCTTTTTCACCTATAGATGCTTATATTGATTTATTACTTATAATAGATGATTCATTCTGATTTATTATTGTTACATTGACATCATTCATGTATTGTTGATGTCTTATTTGATGGATGCAGACACTAGGCTATGAGCTAGGCTCGGTGGTGCATTTGGACATCTTGGGTATACCATGGGTGATTGAACAGTCAAAATGTCACTCTGACATGTATAACATGTGCTATGTGATATTAAACCACCATCATTTATATTATTTTGTGTTATTTTTTTCATTTTATTGGTCTTGCCTTATATCACACATGTGCATGATGTTACGATCCCTTGCTCAACGTATTGATTTGTCATCGTTACTTTCCCTTCCCTCTTTTACTTGTGCTTGAGGTTTTATCTTCTTACCTAGTTTACCTCCTTGGGTGTTGTGAACATGTGTTGTTTTCACCATAGGAGTGGCTTGTCCTTTTTAACCCATTAGTTGGGTTCATCTAGACCGTGTGGGTCTTTTAACCATGGTAATATTTTAGATACCTCCCTTTGTGCAATTTGACTTTGAGACTTATTGGCTTTTATATTTTGGGTTGATAATATAATTCAATGATCAATATTATTTTAATGATTTTCTTAATTACCATTACTTTGTATGAAATTGATGGCTATCCTTATCACTTAATAGTTTGTTGACTCTAGTAAATTATCTTATTTAATGACTTTATTATTATTTTTAATTGATTTATGGATTTTGTTTAATATTTTATTTAATGGTTCTTATTGATTAATATTTATTTAATAATTTTATTGTTATTTTATTTTAAAAATTTATTGTTTATTTTATCATCACTAGATTTAAAGTTGTGATTGTCATCATATTTATCAACCCTTTAATTATTTATTTATAATTATATTTAAATATGATTTTCTACTTTCAAGGAACCCAAGTCATTATTATCATAATTATTGTATTTTAGTATATTTTTATATTATTCACTGTTGGCTTGTGAGGGAAGTGAGGTGGAAAATATATTTATATATTTTTGATATATATGTATATATATATGATATATATATATATATATATATATATATATATATATAATTTTATTAATGTAGAGGGTATTATATTTTTTATTTCCCTTAAGCTTGTTGCTCACACTGGGAAGACAACATTGATGAAGGGAATGGGACAAAGTATGAAAACAAAATTTATTATTATTATATTCTTTTTTATATATTATTTTTCGCTATGGTTTAGATAGGGTATGACTATGGAATATGGATAAGGCAAAGAGTATGGTGTATAGTAGAGGAGGATAGTGAGGGGTGATAGGCCAGGCATGGCATTTGGTAGGGATGTGTGGTAGAAAGAATGTAGGGTATGGAGAAAAGATGAATACACGAGGTGGGAAGTTAGCATTTTAGGGAGAGGTGGTCAGATTCTAAAGAAAAAGGTTTTGGCATGTGACATAAGGGATAAGATAGAGGAGAAAAAAGGAGAAAAGTGCATGCAGGAGAAAAGGGAAGGGGGAGAGGAAGTGATACATAGCAAGAAAAAAGAAAAAAGAAATGGAAGGCATGAGGTGGGAGATAATAGAATGTAGAAAGGAAAGGAAGTAGAACGTGAGGGAGAAGGAAGAAGTGCAAATTTTTGGCTCTATTTTGGGAGTTGGGTGGTTGGCTTGGCATTAAAACCTTGGCATTATAATGTTAGACTAGGGGTCGATTCACCCAGAGGTATTGTCAAACTAGATTTAATCTATTGGCATCATTGAATCTCTTTTTTTTTGCATTGGGTTGGCAAGACACTCTGACTTCCATTAGTTATTTCCCTAAATGAAATTAATTGTTATTGAAGCCTATATATATATATATATATAATCACCATTCTTCCTCTGATACATAAGCCCTATAAGAAGAGAAATGAAATATTCAGACCAATGGTGATTATGTATCAGAGGAATAATGGTGATTTTATATATATATATATATATATATATATATATATATATCACCATTATTCCTCTGATACATAAGCCCTGTAAGAAGAGAAATGAAATATTCAGACCAATTTTATAAAGAGTGACTCTATCATATTTTACTTGGAAATGTGTTGTTATCAATTGGTTGTGTATTTCATTCAATGTATGTATATATACCATGACTTGAATTATAAAACTTGTAACTAATTTTCATTGGTTGAATATAGTGTTCATTGACCTTGTTATGCCATAGGATGGGTTGAGGGATTTATATTTTGTTACCATTTAATTAATGGTTTTAAATTCATTAAACCTTACATTTTTGATGTCAATGATTCAGGGTACTATATTTTATAATTTATTTACTTGTGTCTGCCTTGATTAGGTCACCATACTTATTTCTCCCTAATCGAATCCCTGTTAAATTCAACTCATGGATAAAATGGGAATGAAATGACTGGGGTAATATTTAAATCTTGAGGATGATTATTCCTTGTCATTTTAATTTTTAGATTCAAAATATACCAACCTGGGCGTACTTTGACTTCAAAGTATATTATGTTAGAATTAAAGCTGAGTTGGGATTTTAAACTTTTAATTAAGGAGATAAGTTTCCATGAGAATATGGGTATTATATTTTCTTTATATATTTTGGAAGGAAATTTAAAATCGACCCTGAGTTGGTTTATGTGATTGGTGGACCCTATATTGCATAGATTTTTGCCTGTGATCTTTTTTTGATTTGTTGAATTATGTGAAGGAATTAATGTTATCATACCTGGTTATGTTAAAGTCAAGTTAATTTAAATTCTGTTAATGAATGTTATGTCTTCCTCTTTTGACTCGATTGAGTTATGTAGTTATTGGGAGTTGGATCCCTTGTGTTTTATTATTCTACACTCAGATAAGCCTCTTGGGCTGAGCATTGGATCCTGATAAAACTTCTCAGTCTTATGAGTTATATTTAATAGACCCTTATTTACATTGTAAATCATTCCCTATAAAAAAATCCAATGTATGCCTTGGCCATTACTTAGGTCCATGGTTTGGCTAAGTGTTATGGCTTTATGTTTTCTGCATTGTTTCTTTTATCTGTGTTGATGGTTTTTGTAAGTACTTATTGGTGGGTCAGTATTATGTGTATACTTCTTACCTCATTCAAGTACCTAGTTGTCAAAACCCTCTACCAAGTTGATGGTTGGGGTGGTAAGGGCCATCGATGGTTACGTTCATAAGACTAGTTTTGAGGGGTGTCCCTTTTGTAGTGTTCATCCTTCTTCATGGTTATACCTAGATTGCATATGGTAGCTTTCTATCATTAATGTTTGTTGACATATGGTGTCGATGAGTTAGAATGTGGTTGATTATCAATTTTCTGTTGTGGTTCTATTTCATTACCTTATGAAACTTGGTAATATCGTTATATTTGAATATGGATATTATTGGACATGATCTTGACTTAGAGGCATTCTTGATGATAGTTGTATGGTTCATATACAGTTAACTAATTGTATTTAATCTTTTAGCATGAATTTATATTGGGCTCTAATTTCCATATGAGTAGAAGTGAATTTATTAAGCATTATGTGATATTTTATTGTATGTACATTAGTAAAGGATATACTTGATGATTTCAAGTAGGTGCAAAGTAGAAAAATGTTATTGTTGGAACAACTAAAACTATAACATCCTTAACCTTTAATTACATCAAAGTATGATGGTTTTGCCTTATGATGTGCCATAGATATTTTGAGGTTTTAATTTAATTATGGGAGTTGTGTATAGATCTTTATAGACTTTGTGATGAACATTACCTGATGACATTCCCATAGCATGGATTTTATATTTAGCATATGGACCTATCTCTTATTTATGACATTAGTATGATGATAGTTAAATTGTAATGTGAGATGTTATTTTGAAATATGATCAGTAATATGATAGACTTGGGTTTAAATCAATAACCGTAGACAAGTATACAACTTGATGTATGATTAAAGGCATATTCCTTGATGTTATGTCATTATGACATTTTATGATTTATGGTTGCATGGTTTATTACCTTAGATGAAATAAATAGTTGTACTTGATTTATGCAATCAATTTTGTCATGATGATATAAGACATCCCTTAATTAAAGTGTTATTGATAAACATGTGGTCTTATCATGTTTATCATCTTAGGTGAAAATAATATGATGCAAATAGTCTATGCAAATAGTCTCTTGATGACTTAAAGCAATATGTTCTCATTCTTATAATTTAGTAATGAATGGTTATTGGTTGTAATGACAGCTTAAGTGAGCTTACTTCTATTTCTTAAGCAATGAAATAATCGAGAATAATGATCTTCTTATGTGGAACCAAATTATGGATTATGAATTATACCATTAATAGTGTTATGTGGTTTAGACCTACGACATTTTTCCTAAAAAGCTAATAATTTAGATATTTATAATGCAACTCGTGATTAATTGAAGTTTGCAAAATTGTCACTAATGGTTATATGAGAATGGATAGTCATTTGTTATATTTTTTATGTGCGTTCTTAAATTTAAGCTTATCCTTGTCATGGAATTCTTGGTATACCTTGTATGTGTTCATTAAAGTAATAAATGATCTTGGAATTAAGATAATAAATTAGTAAGATATGGAAACCTTAATGTTTACACTTGGTTATTTGATTAAATAATCCACCATTGCAAAGGTATACCAAATCATAATCTTCCTTAATGAACACACAAGCTAATGCCTAAGACTAGTTAAGTAATGAAGTTTACACAGTCATACAAAAGCTAATTGGGTGTGTGTGAATGCTTAGTTTTTAAAATAACATGATATGTTAATTAAATGATGATTAAGCAACATTAGGTATGATGTCCTTATGGTTGGCTCATGGGATGGTAATCCTATATTATGATAAGTGATGAATTTCACAATGTCAATTGTACGGATTTTTGATTCATTGAACCATGTGCACATTTTGGATATCATTAGGTCATTAAAACATAAAAAATAAGTGGTGAATTAAGAATGTGAGTATTAAGAGATGGGAGTGGATCTTAGTTAGTCTCACATTGACTCGGTAGTTACTGATTTTAGATCTGACAAGGGAAGCTTGTTAAATCCAAGATTTGGCAAGGGTAACTTATCAAATTCAATTGTATGGCTATACACATGTATATTGGGGAATGTTTATTATTTTATTTTATATATATTATAACTGTATTATTTCTAGTTTCTATTCATCATCATACTTGTTAGGATCTATGTGGAGTAGTGATAGTATTGACATGTCATACTTATCAGGAGCTATGTAGAGTAGCGATGGTATTGACTTATAAACATCATTCTTGCCAGGTTCTCTAAACATTTTTCTCATGAATGAGAAAAAATACTCTCTAGATTAGAGAAGTGTGTAGAGGGGTTGAGAGGCTTCGTGGAACTCTCCCTGGCCATTTTGTTTTATATTTTATGATGATTTCATGTACTTATGGTTAAAGATTAAATTTGATAAGTCAAGAAAATTATTATCGAGATATGTGGGACCATTTAAAGTGTTAGAAGTGGTCAATCTTGTAGCGTATAGATTTGAATTGTCACCAAACCTAGCTCTATTACATAATGTCTTCCATATTTTTTATCATAAAAAGTATAAAATTGATTTTCATATGTGTTGGATTGGAATGCTTTGTAGGATTTAGACCCTAGAGTGGTCATGGTAGAACCAATTAGAGTAATTGATACGCATAAACTTTGTTTGCATAATAAGGATGTCATAGTGCAAGGTCTTGTGGGACCAATACTCTAAGGATAGTGCTACTTGGGAGGACTATGATGAGTTCTACAGGCGATTTACACATTAATTTGCTTAATTTGATGTTTTATATTATGTTATATTTATGTTGACTAATGTTTTAATTTAGAACTTATGTTTGAATAAGTGTCATCAAGATGATGACCAGCTTTATGAGAGAAGGATGTTACATCCTACTTCTTCGCTAAGCAAACTTACTTGATTATCTATTGATATTTATAGTTGGTATTTTAAATTTATTATTATTAACTAAGTTTTAAATCATTTGTTATTATAAGACAGTTGAATATTGCTTTGATTTCATGATTGCATTGCTATGAGTTAGTTGTATTGTATATTCTTACATTATGATCATATTGATTTGTTATAATTTTAGTAGTATTTTATGATATATGTTATAATGTATAGACTAACTAATTGCTTGTCATGAGTTTGACGTATGAGAGATTCATCCTTCAGAGCATGTTGGAGGGAAAGCATCATCAAAGAGGGTGACATAGATGAAGGTGTTAGGAAATGATAGAAAAATGACTAGAACCTTGCATATACCACATTAGATAGTACATGTTATATACATTATTTTAATGATTAGCGTTAGTATGTTCTCTATATTATCTATATTTAGATAATTGTTTATGTGTGTGTTAGTTCAAATTTATACTTAGGTAAATTTATCTCATATGATTACATTGTGAATGTTATTGTGTGTTTATATCATGTCATTGTATTCATGGTTATTAATATTGTTAAAATTATATAAATTTGTGTGAATGATGTTTGGTACTACCATATGCAGACTAATCACCATATCTTAGTAATGTTGAGAATATAAGCTAGTTATCTTTATGATATTCAAGAATATCATTATAGAGGTTAACACCTTAATATAGATAGATAGCGCTATCAATAAATAACATATTAATATAAATAGATAATGGCTCAATATAAATAGTTATCATATTCAGAATGATGTTAATAATAGTAATTGCATTATAATTAACTATTGAATTTAGAAGAATAACATTGATTTCATATTGATCATGTTATCATTAAGTCAGGATGAATGTTTACCTATGATAAGATTAGTAACTAATAAATAAACCAATTGTTTATAATTAGGAAATAAAGTAATCATTAAGTTAGAAATATATATATATATATATATATATATATATATATATATATATATATATATGAATAGGAAAAATCTCATAAAGAAAATAAATTAATGGTATGGTATTATTAATAGAATAAAATAATGATTTTTAGTTTGGATTGAGGTTAATTAGGAAAAGTAGAAAAAAAAAGTAAAACTCAATCAATAAAATAAAGAATAGAAGAGAGGGGCGTAGCATAAAGGGGAAAGAGGAGAACTAAAAAAGGAAAGAGCAGAGTGACTTGGAGAGGAGAAGGAGAAGTAGGGTGAAAGAAGGAAGATTTGATAGATTGGGCCATTCCAGGTAGATGATTTTATTTTGATTTTGTGAGGAATTTGTTAAAATTTTGTATAGATAATTAAAAAATTAATGTGGTGATTTGTATATTATATTATCCAATATTACATTATATTATCCATGTTGGTATAAAAATAAATAATGATCAATCCCTGATAATATATACTAGATTTATATGAACTATATAGCGATATGATATAAAATTTATATGTGATCAACTCCTAATAGTATTCTTGATTAATTCTTGATAATATTATCTGACATAGTGATTTATATACGATCTTAATAGTGATCTATATATGAACTATATGTGTTATTTCACATATAGTTTAATTATAGTGAATATGCAATGATTTGGTATAATAATAATAATAATAATAATAATAATAATAATAATAATAATAATAATAATAATAATAATAATAATAATATAAGGTCTCTTTATAATGAAACACATCGATCTAGTTATGGTTATAATTATAATAATAAAACATAGCGATCTGAAAAATATTTAGTGAATTACATGTATGGGGCGATCTAAGTATGTTATGCAGCAAACTAAATAAAAATGAATAATGAATCATATCTATATATGTGATATACAATGAGTATATAATGTGTACGCAACAAACCAAATATGTAGTGTATAGCTATTTACATGTGAATATATATTTAAATATATATTGGATTAGAATTACATGAATTTATATGTATACAATGATTCATAGCAGACTGTGCATATAAGAATGGGTATTTGCTATGTATACAACAATACCTTAGGATCTAATGAAGCTATGATATTTTTGTATATAGAAATATAAATGTAGTTTTTACCTCTATAAGTTCACTTATTTTATACATCATTATTTTGTGTGAATAACGAGATACTCAAATATGAACGACTCAAACTATTATCTCTGTATAATATTTCTCTAAGTATTTATCATATATACTCAAATAGATATTTATCCTAAATACTCATATATACTCAATACTCATCTATTTGTGTGAATTATATTTCTCCAATTGGTTATTACATTTATCCCTTGTCTTTTCTCTTTATTAATGTATGTATACATAACTACTTTTGTATATACAAGAAGATATGGGGTTGATATGAGACACAGATTATAGATATACAAACATAAGTATTTATTAGCAGTGATATATATAAATATGGTTACCTAACGTTTACTAAAACATGTCTTTATTGACAATGATCTAGTTATAGCATGGAAAGTTATTATGGATATCTGGTTATGGATGGGGATCTAATAGAGAACCAATCCCAAAATAGTGGAGAGATGTATGTATAACTAATTACATAACATATTAGTCGTAGTGACATGTTCATAGCCATATGATCTCTCTTAATACATTTGTAGGCATCTATAAACATGTAGGTATACATTGTTTTGTACAATAACAAGGAAAATCATAGACCAACATAGTTTGATTAAGAAGATGTAATGCAAAACATTTATAAACACACATTTCATAAATATGGGTTGTGTCAATTATAGCTCTCAGAATGTTTGATTGTTTGTTAGCAGAAGTTAATGAAATAGTTATTATTGGGTATAATGTGCGATTATAGAAATGAACTCTATATTTATACAAGGTAGATAATCTAAGTATATATATTATTTTGTCAGGGATGTATTCTAGGTCAATACCTAACAATGTGAACATAGGTATGGAGATTAAAATACTAGATACACCTACCAGTTTAAGTAGTATATTCAGAATTATAAAAATACCATATTTATCTATCTATATAATCATAATGTTTATATGCTCATAATCATTATGGAAATGAGATAGACATAACAGGATAGACATAATGATTTGATTATATTGGATAGATGACATTATATGTTTACAATACTGTTGTATATTTTTGAATGATGATAATGATTAGAATACTGGATAACTTAAACTCATATATTAGGTATTTTATAATTAATCCTGGTACCTTGAGTTTAATATATGTATAATTAGAATGTCTTAGCTCTATATTTACATAATTTGGTATGTTTATATGGTATGTTTTGAGATAATAAATACTTGACAAGTACAAAGCCTAGAAAGAATGGCGCAAATGAACAAAACTGAGTTAATGTTAGTTGTTTAAATATATTTTTAAAAATATAGTGATATATGTATATTCCTAAAAAGATATCTATCAAATATATTATTTATTAGGTGTATCAAATTTATGGATATTGAATTGCGGATATCCCATGATATTATTTACCAAGCAAAGATATTCAGTGATCTATATATTTTTGTGATCTATTTATATATGGATCAAACCAAGCAAAGATATCTTATTAAGGGGTTGAAATTTCATAAAGTCCTTTATTAAAATTATAAGTGACTATTAGCATTTACATACAATATTTATATATTATTGTAAACTTGTGTGCAATGCATACGAGTATATTAATATGTACAAGTGCACACACACACACACACACACACACACACACACATTGGGAGGTGTGTTTACATTTATTATTTATTATCTGTTAAAAATTAAGTCATAGATTCATGAAGGATTGGACACTATGCATACAGCCTCCTAAAAATATAACAATTTATTTAAACGAAATATTATGTTGTTGTGAGCATTATGACTTTATTTATCATGACTGTCTATTGAAATTAAGTAGTGTGTACATGAAAATATTGGACTATAATTACTTGTCATAGAATGTACTATATTTGAATCTACTTGCAAAAATTAGAAATTTGTAGATTATATCCAGTTGGTATCAACTGTACTTGTTATGCTTGTTATTTTTTATGTGATAAATAATATTATGGAGGTTCATTCATGCATTTGACAGACTAAATGTATGCATTTTGATTATTCCTATGTTTAGCATGTTTTATGCCTACTAGTAGGAAGTAATATGTATGAATATGTTGGTTATATTTATATTAACTAAATATTGCATTGTTGGTACTACGTAAGTAGTGAGATGAACTTCACTAGCTTACTAGCATCACAATATCAGATGAAGGTAATCTGATCAAATGGTGTGCATAAATTTGACTTATCATAGAGATCAATAACTATTGAAAACTTTGGATTAAATAATGTTAGTTAGACATTGTCATTTCATATGTATGATTTACATATTTATGCAATATCATGTTAGAATAGATTTTTCTATGGTATAATACATGTTCTTAAAAATCATACAGCACATAGGTACTAGTTTGTCTCTCTAGATTCCCACACCATCACTATCTACTCATCTGTGAAGGGAGGGCCATTCATTAATGGGAGATTATGTGTGGGATCGATGGTCTATGGTTGGTGTGGAAAAGCGCTTGGATGATGCTCTCTTTCCCCACAATAGTACTTCTTTAGAGATGACACTTGAGATTGTTATAGATATTAAAGTTTGAGAAATTCATGCTCCGTGGAACTTTGTATCTTGTACAGTGTATTGTATTTATTATTATTGAAGCATTATACTTGATGAAATATAATTATTTACTTATTGTACCATGACAATAATGGTTGCATGTTTGTACTAGCCCTAGCTAAATATCTATAATTACTTTATATATTCATTTATGTTTTGTTCATATGATGCTAGTGATTAGTAACAAGTAGTTGTTACATGCTTATTTTACAGTTAAGATACTTAATGTGTTTAGCTAGATCACTAATTATATTCTTGTGGTAAAATTTAATGAAAGAATACATAGATTTTTTTTTAAATCGTGTTATTCTAGGCAAATCCTAGTGGGCATGTTATAGAATTGCAAATTGAAAAATTCAATACCAATAGTTCAGAATCCCTCTAAAATAGATCCAAAACTACCAACTCTTAACATATTGGTCTGACTGAAATATGGATGTTGTTGGGTAATGGGGAAACATTGTTGCCTTGTGTAATGGAAGATTATGAGACATGGTTTGTGATGCTCTACATCCCTGGCTTAAAATCATATGGCATTTTGTTTGGAGATTGCTTTATTTTTTCTTTCCTAATTGGTGGTCATTGCTTATGTTATTCCAAGAAGGGGGCAAAGAAAGAGTTTTACACTGTAGATCTTAAATAATATAATTCTATGAAGAGCACACACAAGATTAGAATGAATAAAGTTGTTTAGATGAACCTGAGGGTCTGCTCTCTATTCATCATTTCCCAAATGTTAAGTATGGCAAACAAGTCCATATTCTACCTATTTGAGGAAATTCCAAACAACTTGTTTGATGTGTATTTGAAAAGTAAGTTTACCTCTTCCTCCTAAAATAGGGCTTTAGTATAGTGTTGTATGAATTTCAACACTCGAGTATCCTTATTCAATTTTTTTTATATTAAATGAATTGTATGCAATAAGATACTAAGATAATTTACAATATCTTAAAACATGTCACTCAGAATAATTAGAAAATTGAACTATATGCAACAAGATATTACACTAAATGAAATAAAAATACCCAAGGAGATATCCATCAATGTTTATGAATCATAACATTTCCATTTCATAAAATGCATAGGGAATAAAATATAAAATAATTTGTGAATTTTGCACATTAATTTGGCAAAATAGGTTTGATGTTAAGTATGTTGCCCTGTAAAAAAATATAGCTATAAATAATTTGCATTTTCCTTATCCTACGACTTACTAATCAATTTAAAAAACACAACGAACAAGTTTGAATCCAATTCAATGTTGGCATTAGAGTGTTGCAATAGGGCATAAATGAATTAATAGGAAAAGGATTGAACGTATTAAATAGTGCATTTAACGCAGTTTAGATGGTTGTTTTTATGCTAATTTCGCTTTCTACATTCAAGAGAGAATTAAGAAACTAAGAGATGGTCAAGGCTTGTGTGTACCTGGATGTAGTCATGCACACTGTAATCCAGAAGCTGTGAGAACTCCTCTTTGGCTGTGGAGGAATGACACCTACAAAGAAAAGAGACTTGGACAAAAGAAGGCGTTAGATGGATAGATGGTGGGTTGCCAAGCGAAAGCTTGATCCTAGAAGTATGAAGACTTCCTTAAGGGATATCAACCCACTAGTCAAAAAAGAAGTGTCTGATAAACAACAGAATGTTAAAAGACTGAAAGTGATAAAAGACTGAAATGAAAAAGGGAAGCAAAGGCTTACCTGAAAGGTGCTGTTGGACTGGTCACAGTCACCGACATCGGTGGTCCTACCAGCGTCGGTTGGTCAAGGTCTGCCGACGTCGGTTATGCTACCAACATCGATTGGGGAAATGGCCAGCGTCGATCGGGGCAGTAAGCTTAGACAGGGTCTGGTCAGGGCTTTGGTCTGTGGACAAGGTCTGGTCGTGCAGAATGGTCTGGGTCTGTCTAAAGGTCTGAGAGTCTAGTTTTGAGGTAGTCTGAAAATCTGGGTCTGAGATACAGGGGAGTCAAATGGACAGAATGTCAAATGGACAGAAGGGTAGAGGAGGCCAATAGGGAGACAGGGAAATAAGGATTCGGGTCCGGTTTGGTTTGGGGATAGGAAGTGCTGAATCTAGTTCATAATACTTAGAAGCAAATGACTAGAAAACACAAAGAAAACACAGACAATATACTTACCTGTAGCTGGCTGAAGGAGTGTTGCAGACTGGTGTCCCTATTGTTGGTGTTGCTGGTGTGAAAGCCCTGTTGCTGATGGAGTTGCTGAAGGTAGAATACCTGTTGCTACACCTGAGGGAGAGAGTGAGAGGCTTGGCTGAGAAATTGGCAGATTGACGGATGATCGAAGACTGAAGATTGAAGGATTCGTGATTTGCTCTCGAGATTCAGAATTGTGATTACGAATTTGTGATTCCCGATTTTGTGATTAGAATTTCTGATTAGCTGTGGAAGAGGGTTAGAAGCCGGTTTAAGTAAACTGATGTCGGCGATCCCGCCGGCGTCAGCCGATAGGTGACCGATGTCGGTGGGTGCAGAACGTGTAAAAGGGCCAACAAGCCCATTCTACATCCGCCAGGTGCATAATCGGTTGAAGAAATGTCGAAGGTAAGAAGAAATACGTGCGAGAGTTGGTTAGGCAGTTGGAGAGGAGTAAGAATAGGTCTTGGGTGAGTCATAGGTTGGGAAATAGTCCAAGGTGAGGTGTCCTAGGCGAGGTGTCATGGGTGATGTGTCAAAGGAGGGGAGTTAATTCAAAATAAGTTTATTATTTTAAATTAGTAATTGTATGGGTTAGAAATGGGTTAGGAATGGACCAAGAGAGGAATAGGAGACCAAGGTTAGACACGATTTCGGTGTCTACATTTGCCCCTTTTTGTCTTGTTGGTTGTTCTAGACAAACTGCAAGACAAAAATAGGAGTTGGTTGCCCCAAGTATGAGATGATGTGGATTGCCCCAAGGTATGGATGAGGTATTCAAGAATGTTTCTATACTAATTTCACTTTCACATTCAAAAGATAGAAATGAGAAACTAAGAGATGGTCTGAGGCTTGTGTGTACCTGGAAGTAGTCTGTGCACCATAATCTAGACGCTGTGAGAACTCCTCTTTAGTTGTGGAGGAATGACACTTGCAAAGAAAGAGACTTGGACAAAAGAAGGCGTTAGATGGATAGATGGTGGGTTGCCAAGCGAAAGCTTGATCCCAGAAGTATGAAGACTTCCTTAAGGGATATCAACCCATTAGTCAAAAAAGAAGTGTCTGATAAACAACAGAATGTTAAAAGACTGAAAGTGATAAAAGACTGAAATGAAAAAGGGAAGCAAAGGCTTACCTGAAAGGTGCTATCGGACTGGTCACAGTCGCCGACATCGATGGTCCTACCGGCGTCGGTTGGTCAAGGTCTGTCGACGTCGGTTATGCTATCGACGTTGGTTGGGGAAATGGCCGGCGTCGGTTGGGGCAGTAAGCTTGGATGGGGTCTGGTCAGGGCTTTGGTCTGTGGACAGGGTCTGGTCATGCAGAATGGTCTGGGTCTGTCTAAAGGTCTGAGAGTCTGGTTTTGAGGTAGTCTGAAAGTCTGGGTCTGAGATACAGGGGAGTCAAATGGACAGAATGTCAAATGGACAGAAGGGTAGAGGAGGCCAATAGGGAGACAGGGAAATAAGGATTCGGGTCGGGTTTGGTTTGGGGATAGGAAGTGCTGAATCTAGTTCATAATACTTAGAAGCAAATGACTAGAAAACACAGACAATATACTTACCTATAGCTGGCTGAAGGAGTGTTGCAGACTGGTGTCCCTGTTGTTGGTGTTGTTGGTGTGAAAGCCCTGTTGCTGATGGAGTTGTTGAAGGCAGAATACCTGTTGCTACACTTGAGGGAGAGAGTGAGAGGCTTGGCTAAAAAATTGGCAGATTGACGAATGATCAAAGACTGAAGATTGAAGGATTCATGATTTGCTCCTGAGATTCAGAATTGTGATTACGAATTTGTGATTCCCAATTTTGTGATTAGAATTTCTGATTGGCCATGGAAGAGGGTTAGAAGCTGGTTTAAGTAAACCGACGTCGGTGATCCCGCCAGCATTGGCCGACAATTGACCGATGTCGACGGGTGCAAAATGCGTAAAAGGGCCAATAAGCCCGTTCTACATCTGCCAAGTGCATAATCGGTTGAAGAAATATCGAAGGTAAGGATAAATACACACGAGAGTTGGTTAGGCAGTTGGAGAGGAGTAAGAATAGGTCTTGGGTGAGTCATAGGTTGGGAAATAGTCCAAGGTGAGGTGTCCTAGGCGAGGTGTCATGGGTGATGTGTCAAAGGAGGGGGGTTAATTCAAAATAAGTTTATTATTTTAAATTAGTAATTGTATGGGTTAGAAATGGGTTAGAAATGGACCAAGGGGGAATAGGAGACCAAGGTTAGACACGATTTTGGTGTCTACATTTGCCCTTTTTTGTCTTGTTGGTTGTTCTAGACAAACTGCAAGACAAAAACAGGAGTTGGTTGCCCCAAGTATGAGATGATGTGGATTGCCCCGAGGTATGGATGAGGTATTCCCCCTCAAAGTGAGAGTCGAGGGAAGGGAACCTAATGTCAGGTGCTGATTTGACAAAAAGGTGGATGAGGAAGAGAAGAGTGAGTGAAAACGCTGCAATAGTTGTGATTGTGCGCATACCACTTCACAGGACAGGTAGGTCAAATGGTCACAGTCAAAAGGTCGAGGAGTGCCAAAATTGAAATAATCGAGCCCCAGCATTAGTCGTAGCTAATCAAGTTATTCAATCTAAGCTGTAGCTCTAAATGGTCATCGTGTTCCAGGTATCCTGGGCTCAGGAAGTGCTCCCAGAAACACGAAAATGTCCCAAGTAGTGCAGATCAATCGGCTTGCGATCTTATACTTGTGAGGGTCCAAAAATATGGTCTGCAAACAATTTTGCTATCTATTCATGAGGTAGCATGCGTGCAAACAAAACCAAGACAGAGTTGTCTCAGAAGTGGTCAGGGTCTGAGGAGATAGGGGTGATCTCCATGGTCGCTGGTCGGGTTGAGATATAAGCGATCTCAAATGTGCCCCATGAGGAGTCAGAAATGACTTCAACATTGGCAGGGCTGGTTGATTGGTCATGATGGAAGATGAAAGGTCGACGTCTTGAGAGAGACAAATGAGCAGATGGGTGGATAAGGAATGGCCGAGCTAACCTTAGAAGACTGAGTGCTGCCTACATAGCCCCAAATTGGAAGGGGCCTCAGACCAATGTAGTTCAGATAGAGGGTCAAAGAGGTCGATAGGCTGGTCTTGGTCAAGGTCAAGGTCGAAATGATGAGGAGAAGATGATGTTACAGCCTTTTCCAAATGGTGTATTCTGTAACATTAGTGAGGGTCTTTCATCCCTAGCAATTTTCCATATTCGTGATGGATGTATGCTAAAAATGAATTGAAGTCTATTTATGCTTCAACAAGTATTGGTTTATGCTTAACATAAATTGTGTCTGGTCGATAGTTCCCATGTGTATTGGTGTCCATAGAAACTATGTGAAATGGACAAATGATGATGATGTCATGATGTCGAGTTGCTGGTCTAAAAAGGCTTTTGGATGAGTGTGACCAAAGGTGTGAAGGATAAGTGAAAAGCGAATTGCTCTTTCATTGACAAGGACCAAAATGATGACATGGATAGGGGTTATTAGAACAAAAGCCACGTTTATGCATCGCATCGTGGACCAGTGTTGTGCTAGAGAAGTAATCGAATCACTTGACGTTAAGTGAGCTCGAAGTCCCTTGAGCGGGTGATAAGTAGGAGAGGAGGGGGTAACCCATTTGTGGCAGGAAGAACCTTGCCCCTTTTATAGGTGACCCAAGAACGTCTATAGGCATGTCCATGACTTGAATAGTTTGTCAGTCTTTTTTTTTTTTTGGGCGGACTGATCGATGCGAGAAGTCCACATAGGGATGTTGTTTGCTTAGGTGGTCATATATGTGAAGCTGATCAATGCAAGAAGCTTCAAAAAAAGAGGTGTTGTCTGTAGCAAGAGTTAGTCATAGCCATCCTTCGAGGGAGTGGTCTATATTTTGCTTAATATGTTGGATAATGACTTGGCCTAGCTGTCCTTCAAGGGAGCAGTCTAGTAATACAGCATTTATGTAGCTGTCCTTCGAGGGAGCAGTCTACATTTAGAGAGGTTTATGACCTGGTATGATATGTTATTTTTTTTGATATAATTGTTGACTGAAGTTTAGCCATGGATGAGCCTATGGAGGTTTAAGGGTTCCCTTTTGTAAGGATGAAGCTTTCATGCTTGTCAAAAGGGGTTGACAAATATCGAGAAATAGGGTTGAAAGGAATAGAGATTAAGAGGGCGGGGTTGCTCAAGGGACGAGCTTAAGTAAAATGTCAAGTAGACGAATACTCGACTAACAGAAGAATGGTCGTGGATGCAAGGCATAAAAGGGGCTCAGATTCTGATAAGTCCCTGGGCCATGCTAGTGCATTAAGGTTCGAGTCAATTAGGAGCGGACTTGCCCCATTTGCCTCTTTCCAAATTGGTCACGGTGATTGATGACGATTTGAAGAAGTGATAGGTGCTTGGTTGGTTGATGTTTGATAATGGAAGTTTGGTCGAGGTTTGGTTGATGCTGGTCGGGGTCATGATAAGAAGGTTGATTGATGGTTGGTCGAGACTTGGTCGAGGTTTGGTCGAATGTCTGGTCAAAGTTGGTCGAATGTTTGGTCGAGGTTAGGATAAGGTTGGATTCCCCCAGTCGCTTAGGGAGAATGTTGGATAGATTGGTCAAGGTCGGTTGAGGCTTGGTGGTCAAATGGACTGTGTTGATGTCAAATAAGGGGGTCAAAGGCGGTAAAGGGACCAAGGCCTGGTGTGGAGGTCTTGATTTAGGTGATGAAGTTAGAGAAGCAAGGGTCGGTGTTGATGATTTATTGCTTAAATGGTCGAGAGGATCCTTGATGAGAAGGGAATCCTTTCTCTGTTGTTGACGAGTGATAGCTTTGAGAGCGCAACAACGCTCAGTGTCATGTCTCGAAGTGTGATGATAGTGGCAAAATTTAGAGTTATCAAACCAAGATGGTCTTGATCTGAGAGTTAATGAGTGGTGTGGTGTTGAAGGTTTATTGACAGTGTGGTCGAGAAGAAAGGTGTCATTTCCTAGACATTGGCGAATGGCAACCTTGAGGGCACAACAATGCTCAGTGTCGTGTCCAAGCGTGCGATGATACACACAAATGCGAGTGTCGTCAAACCAAGGCAGTTTAGGTCTAAGAGATTGATATGGTTTAAGTGGTGGAAGATTGATGCGAGAGGACTGCAACAATTGCCGTAATAGCAAGGCATAAGAACCTGCTATCAGATCTGGATGTTTTTTTACAGTGTGGGTTGATGACTTTGGTTTAGGAGGCATAAGAGGCGTTGGTTGATAGTTTGGAGGAGATATATGTCTGACGGGTTGAGGGAGTAATGGAGGCGACTTGCCTTTGTGAAGTATGGGAGTAGGAAGAACTCTTATTAAAGTGGACGGGTGCGAGCCCAAGATTGAAGGTAATGATGAAGGTGGGGGAGGAGTTCTTCGATGTGGTCTAGTGGCCTTCTTTGGTTTGGGTTGAGGGCCACCTTTGTGCGAGGCGAGGTTAGATGCGGGTTTGAGTTCAGATATGGACGGAGGTGAGTGAGATGTAGCAATCTCAGGCAAAAGGCAAGAGGAAATCATGACTGGGTCTTCCTCGATCGAAATGGGTGAAGAGACTGGTTCTTCTCCTGGTGGAGAAGAAATAAGAGAGTGCAACTCCTCAAGAGGGCAGGAGGCAGGGATGATCGTGTCTTCTGCTTGTGCTTGTGCTTGAGGAGTAGGCAAGGTAGGGTCTTCGGATGAAGGAAAGACTAATGGCGTAGGTATGGTCAAGGCGTCCTCCAGTATAAGAGAGGTAGATGGAGGACTAATAGGAGAAGAAAGTTCTTCATCCTGTGATGGAGGAGGTTGGTTAAGGACAAGAGGCAAGATAGTGTTGATTGTGTGAATGTTATGGTCATGAGAGTCATTGATTATGGTCTGAATGTTGTCTTGAGTAGGAGGATGGTTCGGGAATGGTTATTTGAAAATGTCGATGTGTTGGTTGGGTGGGGCATTCGGGTTATCTAAAATAAGATCCCCCTTGTCGATCATGTCTTGGATGATGTTCTTGAAGGTTCGGCAATTGTCGATGTCATGGCCGTGGACGTAGTGAAAGTGACAGAAATCGGCCTCCCTATACCATGTAGGGATGGCTTTTGAAGGGTTGAATTGAGGTGGTCGGATTGGAGGGAGATTGAAGACCCCCTGCTTGACAAGTTTTTCCAAAACGAAAGCGTATGATTCTCCAAGCGGAGTGTATGAACGTTGGATGTACTGTTGTTGGAATTGTTTAGTGATGCTTGGAGATGTAGAAGGTTGAGAGTAATTAGTTGTCGTCGAGGATGGTGATCTAATGACCACAGTGTTGGCCACTCCTTTGGGTTTGGAGTTGGCAAAAGAAGAAGGTCTGGAAGAAGAATGGTCATTGGTTTTTGCGTTGGTATTACGTAATTTGACCTTATCTTCTTCAATGGCACGGAGTTCAAGCTTTCAAGCCATGGTGAAAGCTTCGTCGAAAGTGCGAAATGTCTGAATCTGCAAGGTAGAAGAGATGTGGCTGGCACATGCTCGAGAAAAGAGCTCGATGAGCTCAGGTTGAGGCAAGGAGAAGGAGAGCTGGTTAATCAAGACTCTCCAACGGGCGACAAAATTGACTATTGATTTGTCGTTAAATTGCCTGATAGAGTAGAGGTCTGTGATTGAGACTTGTTTGGTGATGTTGATAGAAAAATGGTTGAGAAATAATTGGGCAAGTTGAATGAATGAAAAGATAGAATGTCTAGCAAGAGAGCTATACCAGTCAAGGGCGGGGCCAGAAAGCGACATGGGAAACGTGCGTAAAAGTAACGCATCGTCATGCGCAATAAGATAGCAGGCATGTCTGAATGCCCGTAGATGTTGTTGTGGGTCTTCCTTACTTTGAAAGCGAGCAAATTTAGGAAGTTCCCATTGGTTGGGGTATGGTCGGATAGGGACGGAGGGATGGATGGGCTCGTTGCAAATTTGCTCATATGAGAGAGCATTACGTGAACCAGAGATAGAGGTCTCGAGACTAGACATTTTATCCATCATCATTTTAATGACGTCTGCTGACGGATTGGCAGATGGAGCACCCCCTAGATTGTAGGGCGCTTGAAAGAGGCTAGAGGAGGCATATGACGTAGTCAATTGTACCAGTAAGGACGCAATGTACGGATGACTAGTCACAGGGATAGATGTAGAGGCCAAGTGTGGTTGAGTTATGAAGGTAGAAGGCATAGGCTGACTAGATACCGCCAAAGGTGGTTGTGTGATGGCACTGACAAAGGGCGAGGTAGGCACTCCTGCATGTATGGGCGCAAGAGTGTGTGGGGTCGAGACAATCAAGTTTTGGTATGATGTAGAACTTGGTTGAATTGCATGTGGTTGAGGGGGTAATAGAACCCCGATGGAGGTTGGTCTAAAAATAGACGGGGAGGCCAAACTTTGCGTATTGGCCATGGTTGGGTTAACGGTTGAGACAAAAGGTTGGGTAGCGAATGGTGTCGATGTCATCACCACTTCACTCGAAAGGTCTCACGTTGGGTTTCTCGCGAGATAGTTTTGGAGGGTTGTGACGTTGAGGTCCAAGAATCTTTCAAAATCTTGGTCCCCTTCAGGGATGATGGGGGTCTGAGTCGGGGTCGGTCCTGTAGGAGTTCTTTCAGTCTCAGAGTGGAACTCCATTATAGGACTAGTTATGGATGAGAGAGCATGGTCAAGAAGAGGGTCAGGTTCCAGAAACTGTGTTTTTTCAGTTTCAAAAACTCAGAATGGGGTTTTGGCAGAAAAGGGGTTGAGTTTTAAGTTACTATTTTGGAAAAAAGGACTATGATAGTGACCGACGTCGGTTGAAAAACTGATGTCGGTGATAAAATATGGCCGACGTCGGTCAGATTACCGATGCTGGTGGAAGAAGGTGGCCGACGTCGGTGATAAAGCCGATGCCGGTGGAGGAAGATGGCCGATGTCGATGGTAAAGCCGATGCCGGTGACTGTGGTTTCTAGAAACTCAAAAAATTTGAAGATTCTCAAAAAAAGGAAGAAGAACGTCCTCACTAGCTCAAAAAACCAGATAGGGATAGAAAAATAGAGATAGAGATAGATAGGCCCTAAGCGTTAAATCCTAAGAATCAATTTTTTAGAATCCTGTGGCTTATGCCTTAAAGTGTGATGTTTGGGAGGTTGGCTGTTAGAAGGGTCCTAGAAGAGGTAGTCTATGGATGGTTTCAGGTTTTGTTTAGGCGCTCAAGAAGTCTGGGTTAGGTTCCGTACATGGCCTGGTGCTAAGGAGCAAGCTCCCCTCACTTCACGAGTCCAGTGATAAGCTGGGCCCGCTTAGCCAAAATATACTTTCCCTAGAGATTAGAATCTGTCAGAGAACAGAGTGGGCTTTCCCCTTGGTGATGAAATCCAAGTAGGATTGCCGGGACGGGTAAGGTATCCGCTGGGGGATGAAATCCCAGTTGGGCCTTGTCTCAGGTAAGTTTGATGTTTGATTTAGTGCAAGTGGTTTAGGTCGTGTAACATCAAGTGGACTAGATTAATTCAATATGCGGTTTGTTAATTACTAAGTGTGGTCTAAGAAATGCAAGCACAAGCAGAAATGCAATGCAATAAGTTTTAAGCCCAAGTCGAAATGTTAAGTTGGAATGAAGACAAGTTAAGAAAAGGTTGAAGAATATGATTTTGGACTAGTCTAGAAATGCAAGAAAAGAAAGAAAAGTTCTTTTTATTCCTGCTTATGATGTCGTTTGGAAGAAAAAAGAAAGAGGTGAAAAGGGAGGAACCTAATGCACCTAAATGAAAAAGAAGGAAAGGAACCCAAGGAAGGCCCTAAGGGTCCCACCGGGCGTGCCAGAATGTTTCTATGCTAATTTCGCTTTCTACATTCAAGAGAGAATTAAGAAACTAAGAGATAGTCAAGGCTTGTGTGTACCTGGATATAGTCATGCGCACCGTAATCCAGATGCTGTGAGAACTCCTCTTTGGCTATGGAGGAATGACACTTGCAAAGAAAAGAGACTTGGACAAAAGAAGGCGTTAGATGGATAGATGGTGGGTTGCCAAGCAAAAGCTTGATCCCAAAAGTATGAAGACTTCCTTAAGGGATATCAACCCACTACTCAAAAAAGAAGTGTCTGATAAACAACAGAATGTTAAAAGACTGAAAGTGATAAAAGACTGAAATGAAAAAGGGAAGCAAAGGCTTACCTGAAAGATGCTGTCGGACTGGTCACAGTCGCTGGCGTCAGTGGTCCTACCAGCGTCGGTTGGTCAAGGTCTGCCGACGTCAGTTATGCTGCCGACATCGGTTGGGGAAATGGCCGGCATCGGTCGAGGCAGTAAGCTTGGACGGGGTCTGGTCAGGGCTTTGGTCTGTGGACAGGGTCTGGTCGTGCAGAATGGTCTGGGTTTGTCTAAAGGTCTGAGAGTCTAGTTTTGAGGTAGTCTGAAAGTCTGGGTCTGAGATACAGGGGAGTCAAATGGACAGAATGTCAAATGGACAGAAGGGTAGAGGAGGCCAATAGGGAGACAAGGAAATAAGGATTCGGGTCTGGTTTGGTCTGGGGATAGGAAGTGCTGAATCTAGTTCATAATACTTAGAAGCAAATGACTAGAAAACATAAAGAAAACACAGACAATATACTTACCTATAGCTGGCTGAAGGAGTGTTGCAGACTGGTGTCCCTGTTGTTGGTGTTGCTGGTGTGAAAGCCCTATTGCTGATGGAGTTGTTGAAGGCAGAATACCTGTTGCTACACCTGAGGGAGAGAGTGAGAGGCTTGGCTGAGAAATTGGCAGATTGACGAATGATCGAAGACTGAAGATTGAAGGATTCGTGATTTGCTCCCGAGATTCAAAATTGTGATTACGAATTTGTGATTCCCGATTTTGTGATTAGAATTTTTGATTAGCCGTGGAAGAGGGTTAGAAGCTGGTTTAAGTAAACCGACGTCGGCGATCCCGCCGGCGTCGGTCGGTAGTTGACCGATGTCAGAAGGTGCAGAACACATAAAAGGGCCAACAAGCCTGTTCTACATCCGCCAGGTGCATAATCGGTTGAAGAAATGTCGAAGGTAAGGATAAATACGCACGAGAGTTGGTTAGGCAGTTGGAGAGGAGTAAGAATAGGTCTTGGGTGAGTCATAGGTTGGGAAATAGTCCAAGGTGAGGTGTCCTAGGCGAGGTGTCATGGGTGATGTGTCAAAGGAGGGGGGTTTAATTCAAAATAAGTTTATTATTTTAAATTAGTAATTGTATGGGTTAGAAATGGGTTAGGAATGGACCAAGGGGGGAATAGGAGACCAAGGTTAGACACGATTTCGGTGTCTACAATGGCTTAAAAGCATTTAAAACTTATGCTTATATGCAAGTTGCAAAGATTACAATTTAATTTTGAAATACAATTAAAACTTATGCTTTTATGCAATTTGCAAAGATTACAAGTTAATTTTGAAATCTTTTCTGTCAAGGGATCTGAGTCTCCATCTACACCTATACTAAATATGATCCATTTATCTTTGTTAGCATCTTCGCAGCTCGTGCCAAAAGAAGATATTTGGAACAGGGTACGAACATCGATCAAAGAATTAAAAAAATTGTAATAAAAGTCTAAATCTTACACTTGCAATGAAATTTTATAGTCTATATCCGTATTGATTAACTTTTGGAAAGTTCGCATGGAGCAGATCAATGAAGTTAAATAAAACCTAAATCGACTAACATTGACATACTTATAGGGGTAGTCTGCAGTGGTTTAATTTTACATGATTGGTCGATCATATCATGTTTGCAAAGTAGTATTTTTGGTTTTACACGATCAGTTAATCATCATGTATGCCAAACAGTTAATATGATCTTTTGGTGTCATTTTTATCACATCCGACCACTGTTATCCACTAGTGCGGTCGGTCAACAACAATTAGGGGATAATAGTGCGAGCGATAACATAATGCAATTGAGATTTGTCTACAGGGAATCAATGATAATGCAGTCGACTCACAGTGATGGAGTCACTTGTCGACCTAGCAATAGGTCGATGGTAAATGCGGTCGACTGACAACAAAGTAGGTGATCCATGGCAACATCATCGCCCCACATCATCTCTACCGACCGGTGACATTGTCATTGACCGACCATACTATTGTCGTCTGATTAAACGACTACATCATGTGGTCATTTCACGGTATCAAGCAGTGGTTTGGCTACATAACATAGTTAGGAGACTATATTATGTAGCTGGATGATTGCATGATGCAGTCATTTGATGGCATCATGCAATCATCTGGTTAAATAATGTAGTATGGGGATTGCACAATGCAATCGAGCGATTGTAATATGCAGTCAAGATCCACTTATGGTCGACCAACAACAATACGACCTACCAACCGTGCCGAAGTTGGTAAACCGCGATATATTAGACCGACGACGATGACAAAGTCAACTGGTGATGGTAGAGACCCCTGTCAACCAAGCAATAAATTGATATCTATGAGAAGTGACAAAAATGACACCAAAAAATCTCTTAGTGAATCTTAGACATATTCCTCTCAATAAAAATACTTCAGATATAATTATTTTGATGTACATAACGTATGGCCATATAAATTCCTACATGAACCAATAACTTTTTGACATGCAACATTGAATATCAAAATACCAAAAAGTGTATTTGACCCCAAAAAAAAATTAATAAGCGTTCCTAGAGACAAACACTGTATTTGAGAGCCGTATTTATTTGGAATCCCTAATATTTGATCACCGAAGGAAAAATAGCGTTTGGGGTCAACCACGGCGGTGGTCGCTCTTTAGCTCGCTCCAAACACTTTGGTAGGCATGGCTGTCGTGAAGCGAAAGAAGAGAACAGAAATGGTTAAAAGTCAAGCGAAAAGTATGCAGGACTGTATAAGTCCAGCTTTGAAAACCAGAAAGAAACTTCCAGTCGTGACGAAGCATATCGTTGTATTGATTTCTCTGAACTCGGCAAAGACTTAAAACTTTCCCGTAAGCAGCACGGTGGACACGAAACCACAACAATTTTTCTGGGCTCCTTCGCGCACACATTTTTCCACAGCCATATTTGTCTGCTCTACTTTCAATTCTCAAATATATTAGCATACCCGCACATCTCTTCCCTCCCAGCAAATATCCTGAGGCTTGTTAGACATGTTTCCTTTTCTCCAGAGATATTATCCATGCTCGCCTGATTTAAACAATGATCGTCACTCCCCGCCCATTGCCCCCCCTCAATTTAATAATCAGCCTCATCCCCCGCCTAGTCTGCAAAATTATTCGCATGATGCGTTTAAGGATAAAGATTATGATTGGAATGGCATTATGTTTATGTCAGCAGTAGCGTCTGTGTGTCTTGTCTTCATAATTACTGTTACTGTTTATTATGTGTGCTTACATCGGTACGCCAACAGGCTCACACAAGCGGATCAGGGCCGTTCTTCGCGGCGCTTCAGGATTTCTCGAGCTCGGCGGTTTTCTTGGAGAGCGGCGGAAAATTACTTTTTGAGGTCGCCCAGAGAGGGGCTCCGCGGGACTATGATAGATGCCCTCCCGGTTTTTGTGTACAAGCCAGAAAGTTTCATGGACGGTTTGCGCTGCGCCGTTTGCCTGTGTGAATTCGAGGAGAATGAGAAGGCCAGAATGCTGCCCAGCTGCAATCACAGTTTTCATGTAGATTGTATTGATATGTGGTTTTATTCTCATTCTACGTGCCCTCTTTGCCGAGCGACCGTTGAGGCCCAGCCTGATCAGTTTGTGGAATCCGGTCGTAGGCATGAAATGGAGGTTCCTGTTATAGAAGAAGAAGAAGACGACGACGACGACGCAGGTGAGAAGGCATTTCTAAGCAATACGAGTGGATCAGCCGCAGCAGAGCAACATAATGAATGCCTTAACCAGAACAGTGATGACAGAAAAGAGGCAGAAGGGGAAAGGGAAAGGGAAGCACATGTTTCCATTCACATACCCACCAGCGAAAGCTAGCAGATTCTTCCCTGCTTTAATGTTTATTCTTGCCCTCGTTATCGGTTAAGATTGGATACTGAGATTTGAGTGTCTTTTTAGCCATTATTTTGGGACTCGTTTTATGTTAGCGTAAGGTATATCAAGTATACGAATTCGATAATCAAAGACGTTGATCTTGTTCCGCAGAGCTGTTCCCCCAAAGGTGCAAGTTATGTTGGAAGGAGTGTGAGGTGATGTTTCGGTGAAGTCATGGTTTCAGAGAGAGTTCGTGTAATTTATCATCTCAATTGAAATCTATCATCTCCGGGTTCGTGTAATTTTATGTGCAGAGTATTAGAAACTTGTGTAATAATATTTAAAAGAGTTTGTGTTGTTGTATGTTCTAAAATATGTTATTAGGTTAAATAATTTAAATTTGAAAACCGTTGTATATATTTCTTGCAATTATATATAACATCTTTTTGTATTATTTAATATCTTTTATTTTAATTATTTGAAATAAAAGATGTGAATTATTTCAACGATATTAATTTAATGATTTTCTTCATATTTATTTGATTTTTTAATAATGATTAATATCAAAAATAACACTTTAATTAATATAATAATTCTTCGATAAAGAAAACTACTTTAATGTAATATGTCAATGATATGAAGTTTTGTACTATAATAAATACTCTCTAAATGCTTACTTGTTATTTCTTGAATTCTTATAAATGTTCAATAGATCAATGTGACAATATTTATGCTAGATAAGTATAAAAATTAAAATAAAATCTAGGGAATGTTTTCTCCTAAGCGTGGCAATGTGGAGAAACTAGATTAACAGATGGAGCAACGATGGCAAAGGTTGCCATGTCTTGGACCTTAGGGCAATGAAATAGTGAACTCAAGGTGAAGGATGGAGAATGTAAGATAAAAAATGAGGCAAACTTGATGATTATTAGGCCTTTGATCAATAGAATAAAGAACTGAGGGCGACGAATAAAGAACTAAGGGCAACAAACTGAGCAACTACTGCACATGTCAATTTTTATCGGACCTTTTTCCATCCCAATCTCTATGAAGGGTCCAAGGAAACCATGAGTGTTACTTCAAGGGAAAATAGGGCAGAATCGGTATTGACAATGCTCAAGGATGAAACAACCACCATGGAGGTTGAAAACATAGCCTTCAAGGATAATAAGGTCGTTGCTACTGCAACACCAATAATCACATCACAGGGGATGATTTTGAGGATCAAAAAATCATTTGTAGGGTTGAAGGAAGAGGACCAAATATGGATGAGGTAAGAACAAAGGTCAAGGCACTATAGACATATAAATATTTCTAGGTTATTTGCTTAGCTAAGAACTTCTTTGTTGTAACAATTTCTTGTTTAGAAATTAGAAACTATGTAATGGATTATAGATCTAGTTAGTTCATGGGACAAAGGAGTTTATTCATTAAATCATGTTCAAAAGGATTTAAACCCATACTAAAACCACAAATAACATCCTTTTTCATGTGAATATTTATGTTCTTCCTATAGAGTTTTGGGGAGAAGGTACTTTCACATAAATAAGGGATGTCATTAGATAATACCTATACATGGATGTGCAAATAAAGAAGAATTTGAAATAAAGTCAACATGAGTAAAGCCAAAATATTAGTCTCGAGGAATGCGGTAGTCCTAGGTCCACAAAGAGTAACTCTTCGGTCAAGTGAGAGAAAAGGGATTCAACCGATTGAATATGAGAATATCAACATCTGATGTTATGGATGTAAAAAAATAGGTCACTTAAAGAGGGAATGCCCAAATGGACACTTAATTAGAGATTCAAAACATAAAATCAACAATGAGTTGATAAATATTGAGGGTGTTCTTCAAGTTCCTAGCGAATAACCAGAGACCAAGAAAGAAGAACCACAACTTGGTTAGCCGACTGATCAACAGAGGATCCTTCCTTCTATGGAGGTTCAGTTTATGAGCCCTCACAAGAAGATAATGGTTATATTGAATTTCCCTCAATAATTATTTTTAATCGATTATGAGCAACTTAGAGACAACAAAAGTTTCGGAGTAGAATAATAAGAAAATATTGAAACTCTAAGATACTATCTTAGAAGCCCGAATTATAATAATATTTTTTAATCTTGCATCTCTTAAAGAAGAGGAGTTCCATCGAAATAGGGAAAGCAAACACAAGAAACATAAAGTGTAATTTGTTTTTATATTTCTTATTTTTATGTTTTTTTAGAAGGCTTTGTGTATTTATTGTTTGTTTGACAACTGTCTTTTGTTTGGGTTATTCTATATCCCTATCTTATTTTTGCCCTTTTATTTTCATTATTGTATCTTTTATATTTTTTTGTAATAAGGGTTTGAGAAATTTTAATACAGAGGGTTATTAGCACGTTTTGTCATCTGTCATCATATTCCCTTCTCTCTTCTCCCTCTCTCTCCACTTGCTAACTCTGTGTTTCTATGGTGCTCCCATCTTGTTCACTTTTTCAATCATTTGAAATTTTTTTGTATGCCACTAAAGTCCTAATAAGAATTCAAGTCATCTATAAACTACACATGCATCTTAGTGCTAACTATGTGTTTCTATGGTGCTCCCATCTTATTCACCTTTTCAATCATTTAAAATTATTTTGTGTGCATATCCTCCTCATATGAATTCAAATCATCTATAAGTACACATGCATCATTTGATATTGTTTTGTGTGCCAATAAATTCCTAATATGAATTCAAGTCATTTATAAGTACATATGCATCTTAATGTATTAGGCAAGTAGAGAGAGAAAGGGAAAAGAGAGAAGAAGGGGTTAGGATGACAAATGACAAAACATGCCAATAACTCTTAATTTAAACTTATAATTAACAAATACATAAATATTCTAGAATTAATAACTATATAAAATAAAAATTTACCTAGACATATTATATTAACAAATACATTGTTCTATGTGCTTCAATGCTATATTTACTTAGACATATTATATTATATGCTCAATGGTTCCATTCACATATTATATAATTATCTTATCCTTTTGAGGTGAGGTAACTACCGGTTCTTATTCTTCCCTCACCTCAAAGAGGGGAATATCATTGGTGGCATGCTTTGGAAACATGTTCTCCACACTTCTTCACATTTGGCATAGTTTTCAGATTTAGTGGGGGAATGCTTTGGAAGCATGTTCTCCACACTTACATAATTTCTAAATTAGTCAAAACACATAGTTATACAACTCAGATTCACAGTTGTGGTATAATTCTATACATTGGTACCATTTTTATACATAGTTTTAGCATGAAACATATCTAAAGTGCATATTCTATGTAATGTGCATCTAATATTATAAAATCCAAATTAGTTTCATATTTTAAAACACTCTCAGGGACTATCATCACCCACCATGATGGACATTTATGGATTTTATTGAGCCAATCTACTACAATATTTGATCATTTTTGGTATGGTTGAGATGATTAAATCACTCAATCTTGCCAAGATTTTAGGTTAGACTTAATTGTATCATTTAACATCACTAATTTGATAGTGTGAGTTGACTTGGTTCACTCACACTCACCAATTTATAATTATGATTGGGTTGCATGGTTGAGCTAATCTTAATTGTCGGGTGGCAACTCACATTTTCTCCATGGTAGGGGGATGTGCCTTCCAATCTCTCTTTCTCTCTATCTCATTGGATAAATGTCATTTCTATATGTGTGTGTGTGTGTGTGTGTGTGTGTGTGTGTGTCCTAATCTCAATTTTAGAGACTTACAATGATATATCTTTTCAATTCAATTTGCCAATAGGCAAGGCAGTTACATCGATACACATGTGTACTCCTAAACCTTACTCTTTCAATTTAAATCTTTTAAATAGTTTCAATTTTATATTATCTGCACTAATTATATAGTATAATTATTGAGCATGGTCATTGATGTCTTAGGTTGTCATTGATGTCGAAGAGAGCATGTGGTACTAGTACATGAATGAGAAAAAAAATATGTTTGATGGTTTGTAGAGTATATGGCATATGTGTAGATCAGTAAGGATAAAGAAGAGGTTATGAGGCATCCATATATCTCTTGGTGAAGTTTTGGTTTGTCATTTGATCATTTGAAAAGAGAAACATGCATCTTCTAGTTTAATAGAAACCAGACCATCATTGCACGTCATACATATATGAATGAACTAGAAAATTTGTGCATTTAGTGAAGGTAATAAAAAAGTCAATAGTGTTCAAGAAATTTAATGGAGGTGTTGTCTATAGTGCCAAGAAGGTACCCTAAATATTTTGACTCTTGAAGTGTTTTTTAGCTCAAGTTATAAACTTTCAAAGTTGCTCTTACAGATTATGATGTGCTAGAGACCATCAAGTTTAACTACGTTGAAGTCTGGGGTCAATTAGTAAAGGAGATATAATAGTGAGCATTAAAAATATATAATGATGAGCATCCAATCTGCTAGATAGAGATTTAATGCTGAGCGAGTGATTATGTAGATAAAGATCAATGATGCGTATTAAGTTAAAATGTCAATGGTTCTTGATATTGCATGTGATAGTGACATGTGTCATAATTATGGAGTTTAAGTAGAAGATAAATGGATCATGGGTGTTTATGTAGATGGAGATAGATGGTGCGGTTTGAGTCAAATAGTCAATGCTCAGAAGGCACATGAGGGTGCCAAGTGTCTTAATTGTGGAAGTGCAGATCAATGATCAATGGTGAGCATTAAAGAGTTAAAGTCAGGTAGCTCATGATGGGATCGATGGAGTGTATTTGTTAAAAATTATTAGGGGACATGAGACAATGACAAGTGTTATATGTTTTATATTTACACAGTGATCATTGGAATTTGAATTTTCAAATTAACAAAGGAAAAACTAGTCTACAATATTTTGTTAATATCTTTTGATCTAGGATGAATTTAAAGGTGATGTAAAAAGAAAAGTTGAAGAGGAATTTAAGGTGCATATATATAAGTGATTTATAATGTTTGAATATTTGTACAGTCAAATATATTAATCTCCAAAGTTGACTATGTGTTTGACCATGTTCTGCAAATGACTCAAGAAGGATAATTGAGTTGTTCTTGATAGTATTTTGATATTTCAAGATACAATAACTATTGGAGAGTGTTTTAGACTCCATAAAAAATATCTATATGTATTTTTGAGGTTTGATCAATCAATATTCAGTGTGAATAATTGCTTATAAGCTGACTATGTTTGTTGAATGCACTAGCAGATTGAGTGACCATGTTATAGAAGTGAGTTGGAAGAGTTATAAGAAGAATTGAAGAAGAAAATGTATATGGAGATGTTGTATAAGTATAAAATAATTATAATAATGCATTTTTTGTCATTATTTTCCCCTGACTAGATATGAAGATTCAAAATAGCTTTATTGTATGTGACCAGTCTGAGTGGTCAATCTGAGAAAGTTGTTTTTTAGTGATTAGATTTTGTGTTGAAGTGTCTAAAGCACATAGAGGTGTTTTATAGGTCTTGAAGGGTTCACCCATGTCATATAATCATATGGATATGTGAAATATTTGATTTTTGCTTTAGAATTTTGATACTGTGTTTCTTGTGTATGAAGGCTTAAAGAGCGATGAGACCTAATTGGTAGATTAAATTGTTGATTTGGTGTTTCAGGTGGGATGGACACAAATGGGAGAAATAAAGGGAATATTGGAGATAGTTTTGATGTGTTCAAATCATTGTTAAATGATGAAGGTGGTCTAAGTAGTCTCACATGTAACGTGTGAGTATGAAGGCCTAAATTGTTTTAGGTCTCACCAAGACCTAATGATGGTTTGGGGATAATGAGGTAATGACCAACATATGAAGAGTGTATCGACATATGTTAAGTGTGGTTCAAATACGTAAAGAATCTTGGTTGGCCAAGATGGGTTAAAAGAAGAGAGTGGTATAAGTACAAGGTCTAATTGGACTAATTATGCTAGTTATGGTTGTGTAGATTTAAGAGAAGGAGAGAAAATATGAAAGAGAAGGTACAGGTTATTGAGGACTAATGGAGAGTGAAGATGATCACTCATACTTTTTTGATCAAGTTGATTCAGGAGGACACATAGGTCATTGGACCTAATGAGCCTAGAAGAGGCAGTTTGAGTGAGTTAGTCCTAGAGGCAACTTGAGAGAGATTAGAGGTGAAGAGTGTAGAAAAAGGTAGTCATCATCGGTTGAAGATCAGCAACAAGTGTTTAAGATGATCTATTCAAGGTTGCTAAATGGCTGCTTATTTGTCTAGGGGGTTGGTTCTTCCTTGCAAGATAAAGCTTGTTAAAGGTCTAGTTGTTGTGGGTGCTTAGCTAGACAGGGGTAGTAGATGTTTTTAGGATTGGTGTCTCACTAAACTAAGGGATGGGTGTTCCTTGATCAATTGGTGTTGATCTATATGTTGGATCTTGTTTTATATAACTATAATCTATTTTGCAAGGTTCAGTGGATTTTATCCCCCAAGAGGGTTTTCCACATATATCATGTGTTTATGCTTGATCTTGTTTATCTCCATGTTCATTTTTATGAACGATGTGTATGCTTTATGATTGTATGTGTTGAATGGTTAAGGGTTTAGAATTGGATTGAATATCTAGCATCACTAATTCACCCCCCTTAATGATTGTACCTTTAACAATAACATTCTCTTGGATGTAGGTTGGTCACTAGCAAAGCACTCAAGTTGGTCTCACATAAAGGATATGTCTGTTATATACACATATGTATACATTTATTCTCATTTAAACTAATAATTTCATTTCTAGATTAAAGAGGGGAAATATAGATGATATTTATGGATTATATAGCACCTCAGTCTTGTACACTTGAAAAAATCAGACCTTGGTTATTCCTCTTAATTCTATACCTTTTCCAATTTCATACATCTCACATCTACTCTATCTTGTGCCCTTTGGCCTATCTCTTTGTCTGACTAGTCTTATGTTGATGACCTAGACCTATTACCTTGCCCAAAATACTTAAAACTGACTAATCTTCCACCTCTACAAGTTCTAAGTCTGTATCTACTTTTGTATTCCCTAGACACTAGCATCTCAGCCAGACACATACATCGACATAGGTGTCTTACTCCAACACAAGTGTCAAGTACCCTAAAGTCATCTAATTTGTAAATAAAATGTATCCTAATGGTCAACCTAAGTGTTTTAATACAAGTTATTTCCCTAAAAGGATTGGTATAAATATAAAATCCACCCTCATTCATTCTTAACCTATAAGACCTAACATAGACCATGGCAACCTATCAAAATCATTTAATCAAGCACTCAATAAAGTTTCGTATTTTATCCTATTTCCATATCAGTCATAAGGACAACACATACACATGTCTAAAATACTAAAGGAACAACTTAAGAGCATGATTTGCCAAGTTATAAATTAGATTACTTTTGTTCTTACTTTGCACATATTACATGATTCACACACAAGCCAACACGTAGGGGATAACTAAACCAGTCTAAGTCCCTCTTTAGAGTATTAACTATGTAGGAAATGCTCATTGATAGAAGGGTCTTTGGGGTCAGCTTGACACCATGTGCCCACTAACCCATTTTTCTCTAAGGTCATTATGAAGATGAAGAACTAGGATTTTATAATTTTATGAGGAACGATAGTCCATGACCTAGATCTAAATGCACCAGAGTGAAGGGAAAGACAAACCTATAAGCATCCAGGTGGTTGTATCCTTTTTTAGTAGGTATTCTATACAAGACACCTGCATCAGGTTTAGATAATAACATCGATGCAACCATCTCAGGCTAATGCTAGTGGTCATGACTCTAGAGACACTTAAATCAGAATTTAACGACAATTCCAGAACCCTCTTTCAATCTATTTCCTACATGTTCTAGATCCAAAACTATGTTAGCATCAAAACCAACTAAGTACATTACTTCTTTATCAATTTCATATCTATCATAATTGTAATTACTATTTTTAGCTTATCTCAATTTAATGAACTTAACATATATTATATCTAAGTTTAACTTCTAATTGGCTTACTATAGAGATAGTTTATAACCCTTGTACCTTAGGCTATCTCTATCCCGTTTAACCCTATATAACCTTAATCAATATTTTTAGGGTTAAATAACTAATACTACAAAAAGAGATCAAAATCCTATAGTCAACCCATACTATGGTGCTATGTATGAAATACTAGTGCAAAATGCTAAATGTTGGTGCAATCTTAGTGTGATTAAGTGCTTCAACGAAGACTTGTGACCTTGGAAGTGCATTCAAACTTTAGGTCAGTGATATTAGGGTTGAATATAATTATATATGGGAGAAATAAGAAATTTTGTGTCAATATGCAATTAAAATTATGATGTTTTTTTTTTTTTTTTAGTGTGGAAGCCTCTTGTGTACAAAATGGTTTGAAATGTGGCTTTATAGTGCTATTTTGGGGATTCCTTTGGATGGGGCTTGTTAAAATTATGGGTTTTCATGAATTTGAATTTTAAAAATTAGTCGTTACTTGATGGGAGGACAAGAGCAGTGGATCTAGATAAAATAGCAATGCACTAATATCTAATTAGGGGGTGATTGTCTGAGGAGTAGAAATAACTGACTTGATTACCAGGAACAGTCTGTGTGTGATATTGAATTGTTTTACATGAGGAATAAGGACATTTTAGGGTTATTAGTTTAATTAGAAGAATCATCATCTGCACAAAAAGTGAAGGAAAGTGGTCAAAAGTCCTTCGAATAAGTCATAAGCTAAGTGTGTAAAAAGGGTGGTCACAAGTGCATTGTTTTAATTTAAATGTTAATTTATGTTTCTATAATAACTAATAAGTTGGTTGATATGTTATCTAGACCAACCTTGATTTCAGTTTTTATCACTATAACTCAAGGCTTTTGTGTAAAAGGCATATTTTGGAGAAGTATGACAACAAGTAAGAAAGATAATAAGTTTAGTTTTTTAGCCTAAAGAGGCCTACTATCTCCAAGATGGATTGCTCTGCAAGTTGGGTAACCTTTGTGTCTGTAAATAATGAAGGATTCAAATAAAGAGAGAAGCTCATACTTAACAAATATTCAGGGTATTTTAGTGTGACAAAGACAATAACACATTTGTAAAAATACCTTTACTAGTTGAACATGCAAATTGATTTTGAAAAATTCACAAGGAGATGTGTGATATGTAACACAAGTTAGCGTAATAATATAAATTTGGGTTTATATATGCCACTATTGTGGTTCCTTCTAGGCCATGGGAAAAAATTATATGTATTTCATAAGAGGATTTCATTTGTCAAAGAAAGGGCATGCCTAATACCAATTTAGAAATATCCGTGTCCTCATTCCATGCAAGAAAACTCTTACGAGAAATGGACAACTGTTGTCTTTTTTATTAATATTTGAATTCATTTTTGTTTGCCAAGTTATATCATTTTAGATAAGGATTTCAGAGTCTTATGGAAATTTTGGACCATATTATGGGAGATGAACACTAGACTGAAGAGATCCAAATATTTTCATCCACAAATTGATGGGAAAACTAAGGTGGTCAATAAGACATTGTTACAATTCTGGATGGGGTATAATACAGATCATTGGAAAATTTAGGATGAGAATTTGGTTTATATTTAGCATTCTTATACTAGGAAAATTCATTCATCTACCTGTAGATCTTTATTTCAAACATGTTTTGGCTACTTGCCTCCACGTCTATTAAATTTTTTGTTTTGAAAACCACACATGGAACATGAAATGGTGAACTCATAAATGCACAAAGTTGATAAATTCATAGAGAAGGAAAAAAAATGGCTCCAAATGTAAGATAGGTTAAGGGAGTCTCAAGTTGAGTACAAGATAAGGCATGATCAACATAGAGTTGAATGTAAGTTCCATTTTAGGGACAAGGTATACTTGCACCTAAACAAAGAGATACTCCAAATCTAAGATGCTTAATCTCCAAATCTAAAATGCTTAATCCACTTAGTTATGGTTCATTTGAGATTCTAGAGTAAATGGGGAAGAATGATTTCAGATTAGATTTGCTTCCATGTATAAAAATTTATTCAATTGTGAATGTTGAAAACTTACCTCTATTTGATTCTTTTATGCTAGATGGATGAGTATTTTTTCTACCTTCATTGAAAATCTTACTTCCAATGGCCAAGAGGAGTTGGATATATATATATATATAGTCTCCAATATCTTTAGAACTCATAAAGTGACAAAATTTCTTCTACATTTCCTTCTTTAAATACCATCTCAACAATTGTACTCTCAATCTAATTTGTCTATTATTTTGCACTCCTCTATTAAAACTCTTTCATATTCACATATATATATATATATATATATATATATATATATATATATATATATATATATATATATATATGTGTGTGTGAATATGAAAGAGTTTTAATAGAGGAGTGCAAAATAATAGACAAATTAGATTGAGAGTACAATTGTTGAGATGGTATTTAAAGAAGGAAATGTAGAAGAAATTTTGTCACTTTATGAGTTCTAAAGATATTGGAGACTAAAAGCTCATCACTGAAGATATGTGATTTGAGTTAAATCATAAAGTTTTAGTAAAATAAGCTAGCCCACATTCTCAAAAAGATTAATTATGTAGCTTAAACTCTTTGTTAGAGTCTTTAAATTGAAATAAGTTTTAATGAAGAATGAAGTAAGAATGGTGAGTTTCGAATTTTAAATATTAGAAAAGTGAAAAAGAAAAAAAAAAACTATATATATATAGTTTTCAATTGGTGAAGTTGTTTGGCTCACAAAAAGCTCACCAAGGATCATTCTTGCTGCTTGCAAACCCTGATACGTAAAAAAAAATGAGACTGGGATCGTGCCCTGAACAATTTTAATGGAATGTATACCCCTTAATCCTTGACTCTTAACTTAAAATCACCATAACATAATGATTAAATAAATATATATAAAATAGTCCAGTCCCCCAGCGTCCCACCCCCTTTTTAAAAAGAAAAAAAACAGGTCCATGCGACTACAAAAAAGTAAAAATTATAAATAAAAAGATCTTTCCCTAAAACTCAGGGGTAGCGACTACCTCGGGGGTAAGGATTAGCGGAGATGGGTACCAGTGGGCACCCATAGAAAAATAAATTTCATTGCATGCGGGCCCCATGGGACCATCAGCTAGCTAATTTAGTCTCATTCAAAAACAAATTGACTACATTGACTGGACTCGTCACCCTCCGCGTAGCAAACAAAATACTTGAAAAACAAATGAAGAATGGTCGACGGCCACACTTCGCACGGCACGACTTCCACACAGAGAAACGCCACGAAATTGTTGAACGTATGCACAACGGTCCGCGGCCTCACCCCACACGGCAACATGCCATCTTTTCTTAACAATGCCCCCCTTCGCATATATTCACTTCGCTGCATTTAATTTAGACACACTTCCCACTTTTCTTCGTATCGCTTCGAAGATTGCAATTTTCCAAATAACAACGCCCCCTTGCTTTCAATAATTTTAGGCCTTCCTAAAATGTCGCCCAGAGAGCCGAATTGTACTACAAAATGTGTTTTCGGGCCCTGTGGAAATTATACTGAGACTACCCATATTTATATTAATGTTCCTGATGTGCCCAAGGACTCTGAATGGAGCAATTTTATGCTGATGGCAGCCATAGCGTCTATCTGCAGCGTGTTTTTAATTACAGTAATTGCTTATTATGTCTACTTCCGTTGGTATTCTAACACGCTTAGACAAGCCGAGCGCCTTCGTCGTCGGAGGATTTCCCGAGGCCGTCGATTTTCTTGGAGAAGGGGAGAAGAGCACTTTCGGTCGTCGCACAGAGAGGGGTTGGGCAGGGCCATGGTGGATGCCCTCCCGGTTTTTGTCTACAAACCGGAAAGTTTCACTGACGGTTTGCGTTGCGCCGTTTGCCTGTGTGAGTTCGAGGAGAATGAAAAGGCCAGAATGCTGCCCAGCTGCAATCACAGTTTTCACGTAGATTGTATAGATATGTGGTTTTATTCTCACTCTACGTGCCCTCTTTGCAGAGCTACTGTTGAGGCCCAATCTGAAGAGACTGTGGAATCGCGTCCTCCTACACAAATCGAGGTTCCTGTTGCAGAAGCAGTAGATGACAAGGAATTGATAAACAGTTCCAGCGGTTCCCCTGCAGCAGAGCAGAATAATGACCGTGATGAGAGTAGAGAGACGGAAGAGGGAGATGCACCTCATGTAGTTACTGTTGACATACCCAGCAGGGTAAAGTAGGGTAAACTTTCAACAGCATTGGTGTTTGTGTTGATTGGCGTTAATGTATGGACTGTTAAACATTTTTTAGTAGGTTGGTCTTATATTTATTGAGGGTTCCCAGTTTCTTTTGAGATGGAATTTAGCGTTTCTTTGAATTTTTAGTTCGAGGGATTCGCTGGCTATCTCAGCAAGGGTTTTAGAGGTTTTTTTTTTTATCGAGTTTCAATTCTAAACCTTGACTTGCCCGAAAGAGAGGCCCCTCTTTTAGAGAGCCGTAAATTAATTTATCGTATTTTAATGGATTATGATTTATTTTTAATAAAATATTATTTTTACTTCCCTATTAACATTCCCAGATTTACATGATTGCATTAATCATAGAAATTTGAAACCATTTTTTTTCATAGAATCAGATAATTTTGTTTTCAATGTATTGGTATTTTACCCATTAGTTATTGTCTGCCATATATATTACTGTGAAATCTGAACAATTGAATAATGATTTGACAATATTATATTACAAAATGGTTTTATATGGAATAATAACATTGCAAATTGTAAACAGAATTACATGTTAGATAATTCGAAGTCTTGAGTAAAATTACAAATACAATTTCTTTTTATTGAAGTTACAAATTAAATATCATTTTAAATAAAATTTTCATACTTTATACATATTTAAAGATAACAATTCACGTCGTCGGGATAGATTTAGTGGATATGGTTAACAAACTTTTCACTTCTACCCTCCACGTCACCTTGCATCCAGCGAAGACAAAGATTAATGTTTTTTTCAAAATTAAATGTTATATATATATATATATATATATATATATATATATATATATATATATTTTCATTATTTTTTAATTAAATAGCATAGAGGAGGTTTTTTATTTAATTTTTTACTTATTAAAATAAAATAAATAATACATTTTTGGTACAAACTTTTCAATTCCAAAGTGTTATATTTTTAAAAATCAAGCAAATTTTCAAAAACAAGATAAATTGTGCAAAAACTCAGACAAATTGCAACATTCGATATTAATGGTGCCGTTGGTTTGCATTTATAAGTAATGTCGTCACGATCAAACTACTGCACTTGTCATTTAATATAGATGTAATAATGACATTTGTGACATCATCCCTATAAATATCTAGGGAGAAATAAGGAAAACATTCATTTTTCTATTCTCTTCGTTTTCATGACAATCACTATACTTAAATCTTGAAAGAAAGAATACTCCAAGTATATAGGGTTATCACACCCACCTACAAGGACTTCTTGTTAAGCGAATGTCTTAGATAAATCAAATCATTTTCACATAGTACCTATGTACCATGTACCATTCTTTTCTTTCGTGCTTTAACATCTCTTTCACGTATTGTTGGGTATATAGAAAGATCAAGATTATTTCACATACTATTAGGTATTTAAGAAGGACGAGCATTTAGAGAGGTTTGATATATTGATCGAGTGCTCTATAGAAAAGTGAACCTTTTTTAGTGATAAGAAACTATTCAATGTCCTTAAACTAAAAAAATACATTCAAATGCATGTGTATAGAAAAATAATATGTTATCTACCAAATATAAGATAAACAACATATACAAAAGAGAAGACTACCATCTTATGTCATGCTTTGGTCCTAGTATTTTTTTTTATGAAAATGTTTTGAATGTTTTTATATTTTTTACATTTGTTTTTTTGGGTAATTTTGAAGTATTTGATTTTTTTGTATTTTTTATTATTTGCAAAGGAAATTTAACCGATGATACCATCAAGGGGAGAACCATATTATGTGCTTACATCAAATATTTCGAAGATGACTCTTCGTTTGCCAAAAGTTTTATTAGAAGGGGCATATGAATTTTAAAAACTATTAAGTGTTTTAGTGTAAATGTCTTGATTAATGCTTGTACTATTTGTTATCACATACATGTAACTAGAAAACGTGCAGGACTTGGTGAAGTATGTTGTATGACTTCTTGTGTTCATTTTAGAGCATGTTGAACTGTCTGAGGGATTGACTTAGGATGCACTATAGAAGATTTAGATTGCTTTGAACCATGTATAATAATCTGATATGAAGCTTCTTGCTTTGGAAGGTATACCTTTTTACCTTGAATTGATTGTTAATAAAGATTTGATGTGGGTGATACAACTGATTCCAAACTATTCTCTTATATTTGTACTATGCTTTTGAGTAGGTTTCATAATTGTATTTGTATGGTGCTCTTGAATACGTTCCACAAATAACCATGGTGGTGGTCGAGGAGGAGGAGTTGCCATTGACTGTAGATGGGTACTCATATAAAATGCCTTAAACTTTGACCACTTTATTATAATGTATGTACTTAAGACATCTATGCATTATAGATGGTACTACACAAATATTTTGTATCTAGGGCTGTCTTGATAACATATTAAAGAGCCCCATGCTTAGTAATACTAGAAATCAAGTTGCCACTATTGTTAAACCAACTTGGAGAGGTAGTATTATATGTCTAAGAGTATCCTTTTAATGACTATCAAATGTTTTGAATACTCTTAATGTAGCCTACGGATATTTCTATATGTATCCAAGATTGTAAAGGAGTGTCATTATACATTAATTTTAGATTGACCCATTGTCAATTATGACACTATGGATATGTTTTAGATTACGGTAAAAGCAGGTTTTGAAGGGACCCCGAAACCCTTTAACAAAATCAAAAAAGATAAAACATTAACCACCACTAGGAAAAGCAGTCTTGAAACCTACTGAAGAGCAGCGTCAAAATCAGGTTTTACAGGGACCTGAAACCACAAACATAGTCCAATAAAAGTACCTAGGTTTTACAAGGACCTGGAACCTCAAATAAAGTTTTAGACCAAGAACCAAGAAATAGGACCAAAAACAAGAACCAGTTACAACAACCAACAATAAGGACCTGAACATGAACAAAACCAACAAAGAAGACCCTAGGCTTCTATTGCAATTCCATGATCATCTTAACAGCCTCCTTCCCAATCGTAGTAGTATCCTGGATGGAGTTAGCAGCTGAAGTAGCAGCATCTTGCAAGGCTTTCTTCCTCGAACTCTGCCTTGTCCTCTTACTTAGACCCTCCAAGGATATTGTTTTTTCATTTGCTCTTTTACCAAGGCTAGCTGCTGCAGCACAGATGCTTGATGTTACCTACTCCATCTTTGTTCTACTTTCCTTGATGAGCATTCTAAGATTATGCTCATAATCTTGAAGTTTTTTTGGGATATCTCTCATTTGCACCTCTAAGTGGTTGATTATGGTCTGATCAACATCCTGATTGTGTTGCATTATTTTCACTTTCTTCTTCAGCCCCATTATTTCATTATAGATCCAAGAATCAACTTGGAGAATAGAGTCGGCCTTGAACTTGGCAGAATGCAGGAAGGAAAGCTTGGTTTCCCTCTGCAGAGAGTCACAAATGTCTTCTGCAATCTCGTGTGGAGGGGAATCAACCTTTTCAATTTGTTCCTCCCTATCCATCAGTTCCTCCTCTCTAGTCTCAACAGGGTCTTCATGCTTAATAAGGATATGTTGGTTGTTGATGTAAGAATGAATAAAATGAGCTTGCCTGTCATAATTATAATCATCGATTTCATCGTCATCAAATTTGATCACTAGATATTGTGTTAATGTTCCTATAAACGTACCAATGATTTTGTCTACTAGATTCCCATATTACTAAGGAGGAGGTTACACATTGTACAAATGATCTACTTCTAGTGTACCATGATTTGGAAAAGGATTATTGAATATTTTTAGCTTTAAATTATCATTCTATGATGGTTTGACTTCTTCTGTGCGTGTGCTTAGTTCAATAGTGTTATCATCTATAAGATCTTATATTTTATGCCTTAACTTATAACACTTATTTTTAGAATGCCCAATATATCTATGATATTGTGAATATGCATTACTATCAAATCCCTTAGGTTGAGGCTTGGTCAGATCAAATTTGAATGGTGGAGGTAAAGATATAAGATTACAACCCAATTAATTTTTGTAACAAGATGGGAGGAGGTTGGTAACCTTTTAAATTTCCTCCTTGGTGGAGATGTTAATTGAAGTTTGTTTGATGGTTTTGATATTGAATTAATTTTTACTTTTACTTCATTCTTTCTTTATTAGACTTGATCTTGTAATTTGGCCTACTTTTAAACTTGACATTTGAAGTAGATAGAGTACTTGGTGCATATTTGAGCTTGTTCAATGCTATGAGTTTGATTTCTCTTTCTTTGATTGTATGGCTGAGGTTGTCAAAAATATTTGAATTTATCAAACATGATTGATTCATGGAGTGGTGTTAGCAAGCTTTGTGTGAAGATATCTCGTAGTTCATTATCTTCCATAGAGGTTGTATTCTTAGCTAGCATGGTCTTGTACTGTAGAACATATTCATTGATTGGCTCATTTCACCTTTTATTAAGATTTTTTTTTTTCATAAGATGAATTTTCACCAATGTTGAATGAGAAGTGTGATAATAATTGATTAGCTAATTGGTTGAAATCTATAATTGATTGAAGAGGGATATCTTTAAACCATCGTAGATCATAATATTTAAGGCTTATTGGAAAGAGCTTGGTGAGTAATATTTCATTGTAAACATAGTCCAAGCATGTTGCATGGAATGAATGAAGATGTTGTTTAGGATAAAATTTACCCTCATAAAGTGGTAGTTTAGAGGATACAAAACCTACTGGTAATGCATAAGAAGTTGTTTTAGGTGTCAATAAATTGTGAATAAGAGTATAAGAATCCATTGAATGAGAAAATTTAGAGGTACCTCACTCCAATTATAATAATTTAGCATGTAAGGCTATGCCAATTTGTTTAAGAGAGGATGCATTAGGTGAGGTTATAAGTGGACATTGTGTAGTAATTATTGATCGGTCTTTTGACATGAATAATCAAACAATTATAGGCAAGTGTTTTTTATGCACTTGCCCCTCCCGAAAGGAGGGAGATCCTGAGATCTTCTCTCCATAAGGTCTTTTCTACATGGTCTAGGTGCACTGATTTTCATTCAGTGGCTCATTATAACCATTCCATTTCAAGGGGCCTTTGCTAGTCACTGGAGTATTTCACACAAATCATTGGTTTTTCTTGGTTTAATAGAATTTTTACCTAAGGGATCAGTGGATATGAATTTAATCATGGAAGTATAACCAATATAAAAAAGGTTCATTTCTATTATACATTCAACAGTGTAATGATAATAATAAATAAATATATGCAATCAAGATAAACATGCTGACTCAGGTTGTAGCTTAGAAACCAAACTAATATAATCTAATAGACTAATAATAAAATAGAAAAGAGGAAAGGGTAGGGAGAAAGAGAAAGAAGAACTCATTTTATAATGTATACCAATCGTTGGGATCATTTATTGATCCAAAGTATTTAGTTTTGTTATTTTATTGTTATTGTTTTAGTTTTATGGGTTATCTTCCTATTAGTTGGTTTTATAGTTTTATAACCAACTTTCACAAGCTTTTATGGCTTGCTCATTGTACAAAAATAAATTTATTAAGTTTTCATTGAATATAATTTTGATCTAATTCCTCCTTCCATCGATCTGATCAATGGTATCAGATCCCAGTTGAAAGAAGCTTGTAGAGGATGAATATTCAGGTGTGGAGGTTCGTGTGACACCTATGCGGACATAAATAATCATTTGTGCTATCCATACACATAATGCTCTCGGTGAAAAGGGATGAAGGATTAGAGAGTTATTTTTCCATTCATAGATTGTAAGTGTCTCTACAAAGCAGAACAACAGTTGAAACTATGGTGTTTAAAAAAGGCACAAGTAATAGAAGATAACACAACATAAATGAAAATTACAACTATGTTTTATCATGGATTTAAAAAAAAAGGACCTACAAACCAGGAAAGAGGGGTTTAGATGCAGGATACATTTATTTTTATTGTCTATCACATGCCACATAGACACACACATGCCACTCTTTTGATAATACGATCTGAGCATGGGGACTATGATAATGAAAAGAGAACTACGTGAAGATTCAAGTCTTGCAAAAACCTAATATTTCACTCTTCCATGTTGGCATGGGTCCCATAAAGGAAGGAAGGTGTAGTATATTTTTACATACAAGAAAACAACAGTGAATTAATTTCAATTTTGATTTCACATGCATTTAGTTTTTTTGTGAAAATTAGAAAAGTTCTATTTGTTTAGAATATTGTTCCACCATGTTTTAAATTTGCATAAAGAGAGTTTGGCATAGGCAATTTTTTTGTTATTTATTTGCATAGGAGGTGGTCAAGGGTTCAAAACCCATAGATGTATTTTTTGACCAAAATTTATTTTTTGATTTTATTTTATAAAAGGAGTTATAAGGTTAAAATAAGATTTTTTAAAAGGGTGATATAAAGGTATAATATGAGTTATAAGGTGTAATCATTTGATAAGTCCCAAGAATTTTGTGTAATCAGAAACTAGTTTTGAAGGTAAAGGAAAAACCTTAAAATAGTATTCCCTTATCTTGTTTTGACCTGTTTCTTTAGCACCATGGCAAAAATCATGAGTTTGATTTCTGAAAATGGTAAACTTTCACCTAAAAATTACAAAGAATGGAGTAGGAACATGGAAAATACACTCATATTTAATGACCTTTGGGAAATCACTGAGAAAGAAACCACACCACCAACTAAAGCTATAAAGTTGATTGAATATCATAAACACGAGAAACGTGCACTCATACTTTTGAAGTTGTCTTGGACTAAACAGGTAATCATTCATATTGAGGCAGTTAAAATTGGTGTATGAAAATCTTGGAAAACATTAAAAGATATTTAAGAAAAACAACCTGCATACAAAAATATTGACCTTCTTATGCAACTGTTGAATAATAAACTGACAGATAATGAAGATGTCTCTGAATATCTTTCTCGCATGAAAAAATTGAAACAAGAATATTACACAACTAGTGGTAAAATTGATGATGATATGTTGATTTATATCACATTGAATGGTCTTAATTTTGCATACACCAATTTTGTTGAAATGCTATAGCTTAGTGATAAGCTTAATGATACCACATTTGATTCTATTTATGAGTTATTAACTCAGCATGAGAGATAGTTTGCAAAGAAGAAGAGTACATCCACAGAGGAGGCCCAATATACCAAAACAAGTAATACATTATATGAGCATAACAAAAAACATTCTTCAAAGCACTATCAGAGATAGCAACACTCTCCATGACACACTTCTAGACATAAGCATCATTCTAGACATAGGGATCATTCTAGTTCCCCGAAGAATAGACATCATTATGGTTCTCTGAAGCATGGACACAATTCTAATTCTTAGAAGTATAAACATCACCACAAACATTCACATGGACACAAGCATTATTATAGACATTCTTCTTCATGTGGCTATTCTTCCTCTAGTTCTAATGGACCTGAGAGAATATGTTATAATTTTGGTGGCATAGGACATCTCTCTATAGAAGTTCCTTCCCAAAGGAGGTCCTCTTGACATAAATATAATGTAGAAGCAAACATTGTTGATCACTCCAGTCACTCTTTTGGATATTCTTCTACATCTTCTTTTGATGATTGGGATGACTACAAAGTTGCTTTCTCTACAGCTGATGACTATATATTCTGAGATGATAACACACCCATATTGTTTGCACTGCTAGGCTCAAGATTAAGATTTGATGTAGTAACATTCTTTGGCTTATGTACTTTGATTTCATAGATGTAGTGTTTATATGATCTTTGATGTGGAACATTTCAGTGATTTGTACGTAGTTTATTTGTTGCACAACTTCTCACCTCTCTCATGATAGGGGGAGAAGATATTGCATATTGGTTTTTTGATCAGTTATTGGTGATATACAGTATGAATCAACATTTTGTTGATAGCATTGTTAGTGTTGAGCAAAGGCCTATGGGAGATGTTGGTGATTGTTGGGCATCAACTTGAGATATGCCATACATATTACAAAGGGTATTCACTTGTTGGATAGATTCTATGTGAGGATCGATGTAATTAGACAATGCATGATCATGTTTTACTATAGTGTGGGGATGATCAAGGTCTGGATTAGTCCAGGATGCATAATGTACCAGTTACAATTATGGTAGAGTCTATTTGGATGAATCATAATTCTTTGCTCCAGTCTTTTTATACCCCTTTGGATCAAAGAGGAGTTTGTTGGGATCATTTATTGATCCAAAGTATTTTTTTATTTTATTTTATTGTTACTGTTTTAGTTTTATGGGTTATCTTCTTGTCAGTTGGTTTTATAGTTTTATAACCAACTTCTGCAAGATTTTATAGCTTGCTCATTGTATAAAAATAAATTTATTAAGTTTTCATTGAATATAATTTTGATCTGATTCCTCCTTCCACCGATCCGATCACCAGCTTGATTTCATTGATCAGATAAATCCCTAGATAAACTAGTCCTTAGTTGAGCCAAACCTAGCACAAATCCAACTAAAGACAGTGCAAGAGTCTTTGAGATGAAGTAGTAGAGTCAATGAGGAAAAAAAGGTCACCATATACATGTGTAAACCAAGTCTATCAAATGACAAAGCTTTCAGATAAATATGTTTCTATTAGAAATATCAAATAGAATTCATCAAATTCTCATGATAGCTATAAACATGGCTTCCAAATAGCCTTGACTCATAAAGATAATCTATAAAGTAGGAAAATGCATGAAGGAATGACCGATCTGCTTAACTAGGAAGAATCAACTAGTCTAGTCCACTAATCTACTTTATTATAAGGGATCCAACCCTTATTAAATCATAGGAGATTATATTATATTGACACATGGGCATAAGGAGTTAAAAATCAAACTCACCCACTATTGGGGTGGCTACATAAATCATCAATGCGATTGGGACATGTAGTGGAGGAGGTAACTTAATATCTCTAATAGATCGGTGGTAGGTGCAGGATTTATACAATTAACATCATTTTTGTATTGAATTTTGGTATCTAAAATTAGCTTGGATTGTCTTGAGATGTCCAATTTCCCACATTATACATAAACCATTACCATGCTTGTTTAAGGTAGATATTTTTCTTTTATGTTTTGTGCTTGATCCCAATGCACACACCATACTTTAATTAATGTCGATGCTCATATTCATATTGAATTATATCATTTCAGATCATTTTTTGGTGAGGAAATCCAACTCTAACTTGATTATGTAAATCAAATTAGGTGCACAATCTATTCTTTGATTTTTAACAGTCTTGATGGCCAAATAGGCCATCAAACTTAAGTTAGTGTTTTGGCTAACTGTGTAGCTAGTGTGTCTTTTAAATGTTAGTTTACTTCCACACATTTGTTCTTCACTCTTATACTATTCAAAATGAGGCTTCAAATATATTTTGATTATTTATATGGTGATGAATTGATATTTCTCCACTTAGCATCATCTCACTCACTCAAAACTCTGACATATTACTTTACTGAGCTATAGAGCATCATGATTTCACCACATGGCATCATGCCACTCACCAATTTTTATGGGGCTTATTTATCTATATAGACATCTCTAGGATAATAGGTCACTGGGATGGTGCCATGTGGTAGCATCTTACTTTCCCACTTACTCAAAGGTTCTTTACTTATACGAATCTTTTAGGGGTAGTAGGTCTCTAGGATCATGCCACATGGCATAATCCTGATAACCCACTTGCCTAGAGGCTTTACATTATATGTATTTAGCCAAGACCAATAGTTCCCTAAGATATTGACACTTGGTAGCATCTCGCTGGTCTGTTTACCCAAAGCTTTACTGATGTAAAGGCCCATCGAGCAAATTATTGAAAATGAACTAAGTGTCAAAAGCCTTTTCAAATAGGCCTAGACCACTGGGAGACATTAAAAGTCACCATGTGGAATTAGGATGGGTTCAAGCACCTATAGTTAAAATAAAGAAATCCCAGTCAATAAATTTAAATGAAAAGCTAATGTTTCAAAAATTCAAATTTAAAAGGGCTAAGTTCTTGTTAACATAAAATAAATGGGAATGGAAACTTAGCAAGAGAAAACTATTTCAAATTAACTTTCATCCATTTTTAATGAAATCAAATAAGGTAAAATATAAGAAAAATTGAACTTTTAATTGATTTAGATCAGATTAAAGCAAACATGGACTAAATTGCTTAGAAAAAGAAATAAAAAAAATGAAATAGTCAGATAATTTTCACAACCCTAAGGCAAAATGGCCTAAAAGAAAGATTTAAAATGTGTTTCAAAGCACTAGTATAGGATTAGACCACGAATTAGTAGAATCATACAAATTCATATTTTAACTTAATGTAACCTAGATGTGATTTCTATGCCAAGTTTTAAGATGCAAAATTATTGTTATTTAAGATTGGTTAAAATAATGAAGTTAATTCACATTAAATATTCACATCTAGTATAGATGCACTTATAATATGTTAATTTTAAATAGGCAACCACCAACAAGCTCCTCAAGGTAAAATATCAAACTCAAAATAAAAAAGGTCCCTATTTTTACACTAAAAATGGGGTGTGTTTTATGAGAAACAACTGATGCCAACTCCTACTGGGAAATACTCCCACGTATTTCAAGAATATATAATATTTGATTTAATATGAATAAAATTATTAACTAAAATAAATCACATAGAAGAAACTAGAATTCAAAGACACTAATGTCTATAGGAACAAGTGACATACTAAGCTAAGAATATAGTCAAAGACCATCCAAGTGTATGATCAAGTGATTAATTCATTTTCTTTGCATTCACATGTAATAATTTAGATTTGCATATGTTCATAATTGCTAAAGGAAAAATATTTTACCATTTATCTTGGGGGGAAGTGGTGTGGGCATTATTCTACTGCTAGGTAAGTGTTTATATCTTCGATTGAGATACCTCTAGTCCATTCCTAAGGCCTTGCTCATTTGCCAACTAGGCTGAAAATCCTATGGTGGAGGTTACCTCTAAGATCACCTATTCAAGGAAAAAAGTTTATATTTTAAATATTAACTCAATTATTTTGAAAAAAATTTAGTAAGTTCATGACAACTCAAGATATGGATAAAAGGGAATCAACAACTTCATGACAACTCAAGACAAATCAGTTTTGAATCAATACTACATTTTGATTAGATATAAATCCATTGAGGGTTGAGGACCAAGACATGAATAAAATGAAATCAACAAGTTCATGACAACTCAAGACAAATCAAAATTGAATCAATACTACATTTTTGTTAGATATTTCATTAAGTGTATTAGATTTTTTTGGACAAGACACTAGATTTTCTAAATTCACAAGTTTTATTAAGAATAATTGGACTTTAAAATTTAATAAATAAACAAAACAATCACAATAGTTCACACAATATTTTTAATTAAAATCACAATTAGGCTCTTTGAGTTCTAATTATGTTACCTTTGTAACAACCTTTATTTTCATTACTTTGACTAATAGGGGATCCACAGGGTAAAAATAGTTTTGACAAACCCAACACCGAAAGTATAAATACACAAAAGCAAACCTAAGATAAAAAAGGGACATGAATGAAAGAAAAAGAAAACAAAATAGGAAAGGAAAAAAGGAAACATTCATAGGAGTTTTCAAGTAAATGCATGCTTGAATCAAATAGACACCTGATTCTTTTTTGGATTTTAAGAAGGGAAAATGAAACATCTACTTGTGTCTAAGTTGTCATTTAAGATAGAATGCACTATCCCATAGAGATTTATCTATGTTATTTGTAGGCAAATTAAGATTATGCAATTCAATAATGTGTTTATAGTTAATTTATAGAGATCACTTGGGACAGGGTGAAGAAAATATCTCATCCCACACATTATATTATAGCAAGGAATAGATTTGGGAATTCATACACACTAGACTAATTATAATACCAAACTTGGCATTAGCATGTTCTTGGTTACAACCAATAGATGAATCGATTGGTCTCTACTATTTGATGCAAATAGATCCTTGCATAACATCTTTTTTTATTGAATTTGTCATCTAGAAGGTATGGGAGTGGTTCAAGTTATTTCCATATCAAAGACCTTATGAATTTATCATCAGTGGTCAAAGTATGTGGAGATTTGGACTAAATTAGGTCATTCCCAGCTTGTATCTCCATTCATTTCACTTCTCCATTCAGATCATTATGTTTATGATATTCTATTTGTATCTTGACCTTCTCTAATACCTTGGACATGGAACATGTTGGCATTATGAAATCAATGATGGTTATGGTGTCATTAAAGGAAATCATGATCTCCTTCTCTTCCTTTAATTTAGGCTCATAGAGGAACTCTTTGTTTGGGCTTGAATGTTCTTAACTTCCCATTTTGGGCTTGATTACCTCTACTATTGGGAAGGAGATAATGGAACCATATTTAATTTTTTCTAATTCAAGCCTAACCTAAGGGGAAGGATCATCAATCTTGAGTTCTTTCAATTCTTCCTCTTATAAGGGACATCCCACTTCATCCTGGTTTTTTTCTATTTCATTCCCTTCTGATGATGTAGGGAAAATGTCATCACTACCACATAAATGATCATTATATTAGACTAGTTCTTCAAATGAATGATCAAAAGCACATGAGAAGGATGCTTCAGATGCATAATACACATCTTCCTTATCCAATTTCTCTATTTCTTTAAATGGTTGTTCTGAGTGCAAGTCTTTAGGTTATTTTTCTTTACTTTTTGTGGATAAATTTTTATCAATTGCACTTTTGGCCACTAGTTCTCCCTCTACACCTATTGTTTCCTCACCTTTGAAATAATCATCACCACTACTAGAAAATTTAAATAATGGATCAGGATTGTGAAGTGGGACATTTTCATCATGCATGCTCATCTCGACATTAGCATCATATCTAAGTTCGCAAGTTCCCAATGGGGTATTTAGGTATGTAGCCTCATAACTCAGATTGTGAATTTACTATTGATTATCTCCTAAAATTAATGTTATGTGATTATTAATAACACCCAAAGATACTGAATCACTAAAATAATATAAATTAGCCTACTAATTATACATAAATTTAACTAAGTTACATGTTTTAATCATCTAAAAATGACACTTGAGTGCCAAGAGTGTTACTTGAGACCACCCATACCTAAATAAGCCATAAACCTATCTTAGGGACTATTTAGACACTTATTCATACTTCATGTAGGCCAAATATGTCCCTAAACTTCCCTAAAGCAATCCCATACCCTCACTTCAGCATCCTATCCCCTACTGCCTCAAGTTCTGTCACTTGGACAATAGCGACATAACTTTGATGGTAGCGTTAATGGTGTTAGTTTCCTAGTTTGGGTGCTATTATACTTTTTCTACCTTTTTTTAACAATGTAGAAACACCCAGGGTTGGCCTAGACCTGTTTTAAGACCTAAATGTTAACACACGAAATTGCACCCTTAGGAGAAGATTGTTTAGACCTCTCCAAGTTTGGGGTAACATGGGATTAGTCCAAGGCTATGGGTGACCTATGAATGGAATAAACCTATAGTTTATGGGGCTAGCTCCATTGGTTCATTAACTAAGATCAATTCCTAAGAATAATAACTTGGTGATGAAAAGAGATAGATAAATGGATGAAATTAAAACCTATGCTAGTGGAGGTGATGCACCAATATGATATATCCACTCTAATTGACCTTTTAGCAACACTAATGAACAAGATATGTAACTAGATCACCATTTCCAAAGGCTTCTATGGATTAGTATTTCACTTTAAGGTTATGGTAGATGGATACAACTTTAAGGTGATGGATGAGAGGTATGTCTTGAGACACTACCAACTAGATTTCACTTCAAGAATAGTCACCATCACTTTGACACATCATATGACTTGCATAAAATTAAAATCCTAGAAAATAGGTGAGAACAAGGACCTAAAAAGGGGAATGAGACTTCACCACTTCTGCAAATAAAAAAATCATATAACACACTAAACTAGTAATAGAAGCTGAAACAGTCCTTCCATTAATTCAAGAGGTTTACAATGTACAAACTTAGGCAGAGTTTCCTCATACCCATTTGAGGGATATGTAAAATGGCATTCTAACATTGATTTATAGGATAAGATAAGGTGAGATAAGGCAATATTGGTGTGAAATTTTGGATAAGAGGTCATAATGGTCATCATTCACTTTAGACAATAGTTACAAACAACCTCAATAGTTCCAAGATCTCTCTATGTGTTGCCTTGACTAGTTAATGTCTTTCAATGAGAGTATGGCATTAAGATGGCATTCAATTTTAGTTTACCTCATACAAGGTATGAAAATTATATTTAATCAACCACTTCCTCTCTTGGTAGTTTAAAAAGGTGGCATCATGGTCTAATTAACCTCTATCTATCACTAATTAGCCCACCTTCCCCTTTTACATGTTGACTAAACTTAAAGAAACTACCACATCTTCTATTATGGGTGTGAATTGTGTCTAATAAAATTCATGAGGTAGTTACATGGCTTTTTATAACCCTTTAATTACTCCCTTGGAAACCCTCTATGCCAATAGTCATCCTTCCTTGTTGACCATATAGGCCTATTAGGCAATTAGGCCTAGTGACTTGATGTTAATAACTTGGATGACAATGAGACTTGAATAGTACCTTGAAAATAGGATAATGAGAATTTTATAGGTCTATACAATTATATTATACCATGAAGTATGACTTCTAAGTAGTATACACCTGCAACTTTGCCCATCTAGGTGACCTGGTCACCTTTTACTAGCTTTTCTGGACTGACCTTTTAGTATAGACTTATAGAGGCATTTCTAGGGAGATTTGAGGGTATTTTTTGATTTTGTAAGTTATAAGACATCTCTTATTATCCCCATAAATTATTTAAAACTATTTACCAAGATCTAAACCTTATTTTCTACCCAAAACCCTATATAAGTATAGTTTTTGATGAATCTATAAAAGTTTCTATATAAATACTATCATGAATGGGACATATTCAGAGTTAATTATGAGTTTTAGATGTCTTCAAGACTAATTCAATGCATTTGGATGCATTTTTACTAATATTTACTTCATCGGGATGTCTTCAAGACTAGTTTGGGTAGGTTCTGAGTGTCATGAACTCTTAAATTTTTTTCATAACTGTAAGGGATTGAACTACAAAACAAATTCCAAGAATTTTGATTATAAAACCACCTTAAACCTTCCATATCTATTGATGACCCCATACATCTACTCTGTATAATCCCAACATGGAAAAGGTGCATCTCAGGTTTAAAACCTTGCATTCTAGGAGGTTGATAGAGAGAAAAAGATTGTAAAAGAGCAAAGTGTGTTTGGTTGGACTTATAAAATTTCTTAGGGGTATATGACAACCCAAAAAACATATATCCATTTCTTTTTTTTCATATCTCCTCCTAGGTCATCTATAACCTCATTAGCTCTTGCCTAAGGTTTGTAGGTTTCTAGGCTAGTTTGACCCCAAAGGCCTGCAACTTGAGTTTTATCCTACTAGCATGAGTCCCAAACTTATAATATTAACTTATGAAATTTTTATCCTCCCTCTTTGATTATTTAAACCCTCAAACACCCCCCAAGTATGCATAATTTCTTCACTTTTAGTCATAGACTTGTGACTGCCTATTTAGGCCTACTTGGTTTAACTAGGCCTTTAGGCTCTTCTCAATCCCAAAGGACTAAACCATTTCAATTAAAAACCCTAAGAAAATTTAGAATACAAGTCAAATAACCTATTTTCAATCTTGTGTTTCACCTCTATGCAGGGTTCAACACTTCTCCTTTACTTTACCTATTTGCCTGTTTAGGCCTAATGGGTTTAATTAGCATGTCAAGGCTCTCCTCTACTTCAAGGGACAAAAGAGTTCAATGTGGATTGAGATATTTTATAAAAAAAGTTAAAGGACTTGTTTTTACTCATCCATATAAATCTTATATAGGGTTTAAACTTACTCTAACTCTTCCTTGGCACTCTACTTGTAGGTGGCAATTAGGTCTGCCTATGACTGTGAGTATAGACCTCCTTATTTTGCTAGAATTTTGGGGTCATATTGATCATTGAAATCATAGGGGTTTCATCTTCATAAACCCCTAAATTTTTATCATTCTAAAATCAATGAATTTGATCTTCATGATTATGTTTATAGGTAATAGTTGGCATCTTTGGTTATGTGAGTATATTTGAGGGGTGAGTTTCTTATTCAATTAGAGCCTTAGGTAGTTTGATGACATTGATAGTAGTCAGGAAGTGCCTCCAATATCTATATAGAGCCCCCATGCTAGTGTCTACTCATGAGAACCCTAATCTTTTACATGTTCATCCATAATCCTATGACTATCTATCTAGGCCTAATAGGCTTAGATGAACCTTTTGCTCCTTAGGCTATGTTTAATTCCCTTAGTGAAACTTTGTGAGGGCACATTATCATTTAGGGTGAAATGCACATGTGTCTCAAAATTATGTAACCTTAGACGTCATCAAAGACTCATTCAACTCTGCCATGAGCCTGCATGTGATCTCAAGTCTTCTTGGGCTTTTCAAGGTGAATCTCTTCATCTTCCTAAGTCTAACCTCATAAAAAACATTTCCCCCCTTCTCTACAGGTCTATAAATGACCTCATAGTTCTCTCTTGACTTGAAGTTTACATTGACATGTGATTATATGTATGAAGGATCTCTTGATAAATTTAGATACTCATTCTAGTGAAAAATACCTCTAAACAAGATCCACACCTTGACATAGGCAATATCATGATATAATTATGACATAACACCCTTGGAGGCTTTTATGCATATTACGATGAACATCTTGAACCTCTAAATAAACCTTAATCTCTACAAATATAACTTTAGGTGATGGTGAAGCTAACAAGTGACATGGTTCCTCCTCTTGAAATCCATCCCTTAAGACATTTTGATAATTTATTTTGGCTATAGACCTGTATATCACTTACCACCATAGGCTTTACAACTTTGGTTGACCTTTGAAAACATGTTTTTAAGTCTTCAAGGAGGACTAGAGACTCACTAATTGAATCTAAGTCATTATGACAACTCAAAAGATAAAAAAACCCCCACCAAACTTGGATTTTATTGATTCCTACTTGTAACTTCATAAAATATCTCATTAGATTTGTTGGTCCCCAAAAATGTCACTCATTTTTGGAACAACATATGAGCTATTCTTGGACCTGTAGGGCCAAAATTCCTCTCTTCCCCTTCTCAAAATTTATTCGGGAGCTTTCAAATTCCTCATTTTTTCAAAGCTTTTTCAGCAAAGGGATTATCAAGTTCAAAGGTTCAACATCTTCAACAGGAGCTAGGTGCATTTGACAAAGTTCAAAGTTCAACCATTCCAAAGGTTCCACGGCCCCGAGCATTTAACGAGTCTCAAAATCTTGAACTGTTTAACCTTGAACCATTTTGGTTCATCAGTTTAACCTATTAAATGTTTAGTCAGTTCAATGCACTAGGTTTAAAGGTTCAAAGATGGCCTTAGTTATGAAGAGAAATGCGTCCAATAGAAAGAGTCAAGCAGATACTACCAAGTGTCACCAATCGAGCCATTATGCCTTGTTCCTAAGAAGTAGTGAAAGATGCCATGTGTCCCTTTTTGAATCTCCTCAGAAGTTGCCATGTGTCAACATCTACATTTCCTTCCTTCCATTCCATTGTATTGAGTAAAGACCATGGTGGGCCTGGGGGTGAGTGACTAAATGAAGTTGAGGCTGCCATGTGTCTGCATCTGCATGACTGTTACAAGGTCTCTTTTGACAAAGCTTCTACCAAAACTCCATGGAGGGAAACAAGTGGCAACTGTAGAAGGTTTTACTTTGTTTTCCTAAGAGCAGCAGACCGTGCCATGTGTCCCATGCAGAGAGTGGCGAAGGCTGACAAGTGTCATTGTTTGCGAGAGCCCAATTGAGCCCCAAACTTTTTTGTGATGTCACAAAGGCCTGAGAAGGTGGATGATGCCATGTGTCCCTAGCAAGATTCAATGGAAGATGCCACATATCACTTGTTTGAAGTGGTGGAAGGTGCCACATGTCAAAGGACGGAGTACCTCACAATGCAAAGGCACGCATGAAGCCAAGGAAATGATTTCCTTTCGACAAATTGTTTGAAGGAATTCCTTTGGACATTTTTTCTAAAGGAAATAAAGGACCAATAAGCCCATAGGCATCAAATTTGGAGTGACTGGCTAGCAGTTAACCTTCAATAGAGGAAAGACACATGAATGCCAAATCGACTGCATTTAAGTGTCTATTGATTCTGGTAGACTCAAGGCGCAGACCTGAATGCATTCAAAGAGCCTAAGGCCAGACCCAAGAGGAGGAAGAGACAAAGAGGGAAACTTAGTAGGAGTTATTTTTAGTGAATGAAATAGTTCATCGAGTAGATATTTGGGGCCTACCAACATTGAAAGCATAGCCTATTTGTCCCCTTTAAGATAAAGGCAAAATAGATAGTTGCATAGCTAGCCAGGTGATGGAATGAGAGATTCAGACTCAGGAGGGGGCACTAGAGATGAATCGATGTGTCAAAATTAAGGCAACTACCCTGCTCTAGCATGGCCCTTCCTGAAAAGACCAAGAATGCATCTAAGGCATTGAATGCACTAAATGGGTCACTCTATGGGACAAAGTGCCAAGCCTCCCTCAAGCCTCTATATAATGTAATCTCTTGTACCATTTGAAGGAGATCTTCCCCTTACCAGAAGTGAAACTCTACCCAAATTGAAAGGCATTACTGAGACTTTGAGCTTAGATTGTAATTTCATATTATTTTATCTGAATGAGAAAGAAAGTTACTTGCAGAATTTGTGCTGTTATAGCTTGTGCTATTTTAGGAAATTGTTCTTATGTCTATTTCCTAGGAGCATTCTTGTTTATTTTATCCAACAAGTAGAACTAGTGAAAGTAATCAGGAAGGTGTCCTAAAGTCAGTTGTGGAAGACTTTGTGCTGTCTTTAATTGTCTTCAGTGTCTTTTTATTTTTTGTTTCTGTGCAAATGACCTTGGGATGATTTTGTGCCCCCATTGTTCTTCGTATCTCAAATATTTGGGTAGTTGAGGTGGAAAATTTGTGTTCTGTTTCATCCTGCTAGTTACTGCACCCTTGGTACCCTATTACTTGTCACTACCTGAAAGATTCCTATTGTTTGCAAGAACAAACACTTCTAAAAGAAGAGAAGTGCCTTCTATCGCTTCACCAGGATTTTTACTATCCAGGAAGGGATCTGGCTCTTGGCTGAATGTTACTTTTGAAAGAAGAGAAGTACCTTCACCAATCACACAAGATTTCTCCTTTGTTTGTTAGCATCATCTCTGAAAGAAGAGAGATGGATGGTTTATCCTACCTCTGTGTCTTACTTTATGCTTATATATATATAGTGTATAGTCTCTATATATTTAATAGGGAACCTCCCCTTGATGAGAGGAGAGATTTGTCCCCTTTAGATGTGGTAAACCTACAATATTGAATGACCAATCTCCCTATGCTATGGTGATAGGAACTTTTTTGGTCACCAGTTAGCTGGCCAACAAAATATTCACCCAATAATTTTTTTGGTGACTCCATTGGGGACATAGTAATTTTATGCAGTTTTGATCCTCAAGTTTTAGATTGAAACATCACCTGTGTCTTACCCATAATCATTATAACCCTTATCCATTATAGACTCTAGCAAATCCATTCTGTGTCTTACCCATTATCATTATATCCTTACCATCTTCCTCCACTTCTATTATTTTATCTAGTTCTAGAAAACTAGAGCTGATAGGAAAGAGTGTGCAGTTTGAAGCCTCAAGCCTTAAGCTGAAGCAGGGCCAGTTCTTTTCCATTTTTATTCTATAATCTGGACACTCTACCCAAATTTGTTATCCTTATTTTTTATAATTAAATCATGGCAGTTCAAGGCCCCTGGGGTAACTCTTTTGGCCCACTCAACTTGACTCCACCTGTGCATGAACTCCCACGTAGTTCAAGAAAGAATTTCCCCAAATTCTTTGGTGATGGGATAGTTCACCCTGATGAACACATTATAGCCTTTAGCATAGCCTATGGTGTGATAGGGGTGGAATTCAAAGATGTGGCAGTTAGGCTTTTTGTGGAGACACTACAAGGTGCTGCTGCAGACTAGTTCTACCATCTGCAAGCTAGATCAATGACTGACTAGGATACTCTTAAATCCAAGTTTGAAGCCAAGTTCAAGCTATAGAGGATTTGCATGCTTTGCTGTCCTAGCTCACTCAGATGAAGAAGGAACTTCATGAGCCTATGAGGGATTTTATTGCTAGGTTCAACAAGCTGAGGCACAGGATTCCCATGATCACCCAGCCGACACCTCAAAATCTCAAGTGTTTCTTCATCAACTCACAGTTGCCTGAAGTGAGTTTCTTGCTGAGACATGCTACACACATAAACCTTGAGGCTACTCAAGACTTGGATACAAAGCTAGAAGATGACCTTATCTTGGTAGAAAAGATAAGGAGAGATCCTAACAGAGGTATATCCTCTTCATCTTCTGAGTATCCACCTTTAGCCACCACTGATCAAATGGTGAAAAAGCTGGCAAATGAACTACTAGCCTTGAAAAGGCAAATGGCCCAAAGTATGTCTACTCCTCCTAATCAAGATATGCCAAGGAGGACATTCCCCAATCAACCATATCAAGGCAATGCTACCAGAAGTCAAGGGCAACCAAATCATCTTCCTCCCCCATAGAGGAACCTTGCCCTTAAAACACCTCCAACTAACTCAGTAGTTGGATATCTGGAAATAGAACATGTTTCCTATTTCCAACCTGAGTTTAAGCAAGAAAATGGTGCTGATCTCTTTAGGGAGGATCCAGAAGAATCAACTGGTGATTCCCACATTAGTTTCCTGAATTTCTAGGATGAACCTAGAAGTGAAGGTGAAGCAGTCGAAGGATCATATGCAATATTCACCAGGTCTGAGAATCAGTCAGCCCAACAGGTCGATAAAGAGAAGATAGAGGAGTAACCCCAACCAAAAATTTCAATTACTAAGCAGAGAAGCCCTCTTCCTTTCCAGTCAAAGGACCCGGTGATTGCCAAAGAAGTAAGTACAACAAACATCTCTACACCTTCTACTTCAAATTCACAGATCAGTCCTCCCCCTCCCAAAAACCAAAAGGATGAACTCCCATCCTCTCTTCCAAGTCCATCTCAGTCATTTTCCATGATTGATCATGCCAAGAAATCCAAAATTTAAATGACTAAGTTTGAATCCCTGTAAGCCAATCCAGAGCAATTAAACATTGGTGGAGAACCAGGTGTGGACCTGTCTGAGGCAAAGATTGTGGTTACCCAAATGTCAGCCCCTACTGCTCAAATTCTATTTGAGCCTTCAGGTAGGGGTAATTACTTCTTGACCATAGAGGATGCTCATGTCCTAGCTAATGAAAGTCCTATAGCTGGGAATCTAGGATTTCATCCAAATAAGGCATCAAAAAAATTGGTAGGGTGCAGTACAAATCAAGAAGGATCTTCCATCTCCCATGAAGAGAAATCTGATAGAAGATCAACTTCTGATAATGCTTGGATCCTGGAATCTAATGGCAGAAATTCTTCCACTAATGCTAGAGTTGGGATTATGTTGATATCTCCTCAAGGAGATATTTTTCCTTCATGCAAGTTGCAGTTTAGCAACACCAACAACACAGCTAGATGTGAATCTCTGTTGCTCAAATTGAAGACTACTCAGGATGAAGATATCAAACTCCTTCACATCAAAGGAGATGCTATGCTAAGGTTTGTTAGGAGTTTGATGCTAATAATCAAAGCATGTGCTGGACTAGACCAGTAGAACAACAAGCTATGGTGGTGGACCATACTATTGTACTCTAAAGTCAGTAAAAGGAACTCTTCACCAAGAGAGTAAAGAGTTATGGTTTTTAGTTTAAAGACCACATCTTGCCATGGGGAAAGAAGAAGAAAGAGCCAAGAGGAAGACACAAAAAATTGGTTTCCTAGTGGAGAGTTCCATTTGCCTGTCACCATTTCTAGGCACAAAATGGTTTCCTACTGGTTTATTAGGATGGCACACCATTTTCATTATCTCACAGTGGGTGGCATCTAAAGTGCTTCAAATCTTGAGGCATCATATAAGATCATCTATACATATGTATATCTTTATAATCTTTAGTTCTATTTTGTGCTTTTTGTTTTCATTTTTTGGAGCCTTTCTTTTTGGGTAGCATGACTCCGTAGCCCAATGGCACACTTCAAGGCACCAGAGATTCTAGTTTCTACTCTCCTTAGCTGTTCCAAGTTTTCATCTAAAGGAAGTTTCCCAATTGGAGCCAACTGTTGGTCCCCAAAAATGTCACTCATTTTTGGAACAACATATGAGCTATTCTTGGACCTGTAGGGCCAAAATTCTTCTCTTCCCCTTCTCAAAATTTATTTGAGGGCTTTCAAATTCTGCATTTTTTCAAAGCTTTTTCAGTAAAGGGATTAGCAGGTTCAAAGGTTCAACATATTCAATAGGAGTTAAGCACATTTGAAAAAGTTCAAAGTTCAACCATTCTAAAGGTTCCACGGCCTGGAGCATTTAACGAGTCTCAAAAGCTTGAACTGTTGAACCATTGAACCTTGAACCATTTTGGTTCATTAGTTCAATGGGTTCAATGTTCAATCGGTTTAATGCATTGGGTTTAAATTTTCAAAGATGGCCTCAATTATGAAGAGAAATGCATGTAACATAAAGAGTCAAGTGGATATTGCCAAGTGTCACCGGCCGAGCCATTATGCCTTGTTCCTAAGAAGTAGCGGAAGCTGCCATGTGTCCCTTTTTGAAGCTCATCAAAAGCCACCATGTGTTAACATCCACATTTCCTTCCTTCCATTCCACTGTATTGATTAAAGACCATGGTGGGCCCAGGGACAAGTGACTAAATAAAGCTGAGGCTGCCACGTGTTTGTATCTGTGTGACTGTTACAGGGTCTCTTTCGACAAAGCTTCTGCCAGAACTCTATGGAGGGTGACAAGTGGCAACCACAAAAGGTTTTACTTCATTTTCCTAAGAGCAGTAGACTATGCTACGTGTCCCATGCAGAGAGCAGTGGAGGCTGACAAGTGTCATTGTCTATGAGAGCTTGACTAAGCCCTAAACATTTCTACAATGTCACAAAGGCCTGAGAAGGTGGATGATGCCATGTGTCCCTGGTAAGATTCAATGGAAGATGCCACATATCACTTGTTTGAATAGGTAGAAGGTGCCACATGTCAAAGGATGGAGCACCTTGCAATGTAAAAGCATGCATGAAGCCAAGGAAAGGATTTCCTTTAGACAAATTGTTTGAAGGAATTCCTTTGGATGTTTTGTCTAAAGGAAATAAAGGACCAATAGGCCTACGGGCATCAAATTTGGAGTGACTGGTTAGCCATTAACCTTCAATAGAGGAAAGACACGTGAACACCAAATCGACTGCATTTAAGTGTTTGTTAATTCTAGTAGACTCAAGGCACGGACCCCAAATGCATTCAAAGAGCTTAAGGCCAGACCCAAGAGGAGGAAGAGACAAAGAGGGAAACTCAGCATGAGTTATTTCTAGTGGGTGAAATAGTTTGTCGGGTAGATATTTGGGGCTTGCCAACATTGAAAGTGTAACCTATTTGTCCCCTTTAAGATAAAGGTAGAATAGATAGTTGCGTAGCTAGGCAGGTGATGGAATGAGAGATTTAGACTCGAGAGGAGGCACTAGAGATGAATCGATGCATCATAATTAAGGTAGCTGCCCTACTCTAGCATGGCCCTTCTTGACAAGACCAAGAATGCGTCTAAGGCATTGAATGCACTGAAAGGGTCACTCTATGGGACAAAGTGCCAAGCCTCCCTCAAGCCTTTATATAATGTAATATCTTGTACCATTTGAAGGAGATCTTCCCCTTACCAAAAGTGAAACTCTACCCAAATTGAAAGGCATTACTGAGACTTTGAGCTCAGATTATAATTTCATATTATTTTATCTGAATGAGAAAGCAAGTTACTTGTAGACTTTGTGCTGTTATAGCTTGTGTTATTTTAAGAAATTGTTCTTATGTCTATTTCCTAGGAGCATTCTTGTTTATTTGATCTAACAAGTAGAACTAGCGGAAGTAATCAAGAAGGTGTCCTAAAGTCAGTTGTGGAGGACTTTGTGCTATCTGCAATTGTCTTTAGTGTGTTTTTATTTTTTGTTTCTATGTAAAGGACCTTGGGACAACTTTGTGCCCCCATTGTTCTTTGTATCTCAAATCTTTGGATAGTTGAGGTGGAAACTTTGTGTTCTATTTCATTCTGCTGGTTACTGCACCCTTGGCACCCTGTTACTTGTCACTACCAAAAAGATTCCTATTGTTTGCAAGAACAAGTACTTTTAAAAGAAGAGAAGTGCCTTCTATCGCTTCACCAGGATTTCTACTATCTAGGAAGGGATCTGGCTCTTGGCTAAATGTTTCTTTTGAAAGAAGAGAAGTACCTTCACCAATCACCCAAGATTTCTCCTCTGTTTGTTCACATCATCTCTGAAATAAGAGAGATGGATGGTTTATCCTACCCCCGTGTCTTACTTTTTGCTTATATATATAGTGTATAGTCTCCGTATATTTAATAGGGAACTTCCCCTTGATGAGAGGAGATATTTATCACCTTTGGATGTGGTAAACCTGCAACATTGGATGACCAATCTCCCTATGCTATGGTGATAGGAACTATTTTTGTCACCAGTTAGTTGGCTGACAAAATATTCACCCAACAAGACTTTGAAAAACCCTAGAAACATTGTTGGAAACCTTTAGGTAGGTTTGTAGACTCATTGATTTGATCTAGACCACTTGAAAGCATGTAGAACTATGGGTAATGACCATTCTATGGGGTTTAAATCCATTCCATCACTTAATATCCATTGTTTTAGAGCTTTAATGAGTTTTGGGATATTTTTGAAACCTCACCAAGACTTTTCAACTATTGGAGACCCTAAAATCTCAATAATCCTACTATTGTTAACCTGCAAATAGTTCCACAAAGATGTTTCTTATCTCCCTAAGGTCACACATGTGAAATGGGGATTAAGGATGGTGTATAAAGGTCATGTAGACCCCTGATAAGTTACCCAATTTTCTATTTCTCTTTCATCATGCTTATAATTAGAGAAAATGAAGCAAACTAGAACCCTACCTAGATGGATAAGACATTATGAGCCCTTCACCCTGTTAGTGATTTTTCATGAAGGAGGGGAAGGAAATCTAAGAACTAATGCCAAAAAATGGAATCTAGCTAGGGTCCCCTCCTTTGCCAAAAATCTTAGGTCCTCACCTTCACTCTCTTATCTATACCATTCACAAACCTGACTAGCTTTTTTGAGGTGCCAAGGAGCTTGATGGAGGAAAGGGGCTGATTTTTGACTTTTTTTGACTTGAAAATCCCTCTAAATCATGGATATAAGCTTAGGAGGCATAAGTGAAGCCATGTGTATGTCTAAAAATTATATTTCTCTAACAGACTTGTATGGACCACCTAAAAACCTCTACAATCTACCATGAAAACTATCTATTCTAACTAAAAATTGATGGAGATGATATGTCAGGTACCTTTGAAGATTTTAATTGACTTATATATACATGTAATGATATTTACCTCTTTTATTTATATTGTAAAATTATCATCACCAAAACTCCTTTAGAAAAAATGGATAATAAAACACCTTGAGAGTGGAATATAATGTTATAAAGTTAATTTACCACCTTTCTAGGAATGGTACAGACTAGAGGGAAAGTGATATGACTTGGACACCACTTGGAATGTCCCAGAATGACCCCTAGACTAAATAAACCCCTTTGACCTATTTGACCATGTTATAAATTATTATATAACCATAAGGTCAAAATGACATTAACCTTAATAATATCAAAACAACCTTAAACAATGCTAACCAAGACCTATAAAGGCTATTTTGAGTACCCTACAAGGCATATGATGACCATACATAAGATCATATATCTTATTGTGCATTTCCTATTGATTTTCTCCTAAAACAAATGTTATGTGATTAGTAATAACACCCAAATATACTAAATCACTAAAATAATATATAGTAGCCTACTGATTATACATAAAACTAAGTTACATGTTCTAATCATCTGAAAATGACACTTGAGTACTAAGAGTGTTAGTTGAGACCACCCATCCTTAAATTATCCCTAAACCTATCTTAGGGCCTATTTAAACACTTATCCATCCTTTGTGTAGGCCACACACATCCCTAATATTCCCTAAAGTAATCTCATACCCTCACTTTAACATCGTAGCCCCTAGTGCCTCAAGTTCTATCACCTAGACACTAGAAACATAAATTTGATAGTAGCACCAATGGTACTAATGTCCCAATTTGGGTGATATTGTCCTTTTCCTATTTTTTGTTATAAATAGATATATTTTCAAATCAACAACCACCTAGGGTCATCCTATACCTCTTTTAAGACCTAAACAAGCACTAGAACAATATATATACATGAATTTTGGCCCATTGTTCACTAGATGGAAATGAGATGCAAAATACACAAACAAGCTTAGAATGTGTTATGCAAAATCAAGGTTATTAATCCCTATTATGTCTTACTTCTACATACAGTCATGTATAAACACCCTAAACTCATAATACATATATTTCTAGTCTGAAGAACACTCAAATCACTCAAATTGGCATTCATACTAGCTTCACTTGTACTTTCACCAACACTTAGGTGGGGATAACTACAACGGGCTTGATCCCTCCTCAAAGTATTGGTATGTATAAAAATCTCATCACATTTGGGTGTTGAGGATGTCCATCCTACCCCAATAACATCACACATTTCTAATTGTGCCAATAAGATGCCTTAACGACATGGAGGTTTAGGGTTTGCATTTAAAATCAATCAAAACAAATCATCGATAGGGAATCAAAACTCATGCATATAGGAACATGCTTAGTATAATCAAACATAGGTATACCTAGAATCTTAGAACTATTATACAAAAAATACACCAATGCCAAAAGGAGGACACTAGTGCCATTGAATCTATTGTCTATTTAGGGCACTACTATCTAGGAAGTTTTTTGACACCTAGATTCTTCTTGTGACACTCAGATCATCACTTGTCCTAGTTTGCATCCTCTAGATCTTCTATCTCAATCAATTTATAGGTAAGTCCTTGTTTACATCCTTTATTACTATTTTTAGAAAGGTCAAATTAGGTCAATTCTATTACAAATTAGTGGCTATATTTATTGCATATTTTATACCTTGATTTACTATACTAAGACCCTTTAACAACCTAGGGCTTAAATTCCATAACCCTAAAAATTTAAATCATTTAGTGATCCTAACTTTATTCAAGCACATTATTTCAAACCATAGTATAACATTAGGGTTTTATTTCTTATTTCCAAAATATACTCAATTTTTGCTTTTTATCCTTTCATCATGATTATCATGATAGAAGCCATTTTTTACTTCTTGGTACAAATCTTGGTGGTTTTTCTTGCATGATTATTACCCACCATTTATAACAAGATGAAAATGTATGCCTCTCCTCTCATGGGTCACATTAGCACTCTATTTATTGCACACATTGGTCCACCCTCTCTTGAGTCCCACTTCTATGAGGACCATTATTGCATGGCTCACTTTGAGTTACCCCCTGATCACTTCTTGATAATAGAGATATTAGAGGACTCCTTTTGTTCTACCTCAGCCTATACTAGTTGATTACCTTCACACCTATCCTACCTATACTACTCACCCTAAAAAAATAGTAGATCATGTGTTTTAAGCTATTACTAAATGGAAAGGATACCTCCTCAATCTATACAGGAACAAAGTAACGCCTGTTGTCACCAAATATTGCACCCTAGAAGAGGGTGTTCAAGCCTCTTCCAGATTTGGGTAACATGAGAACATTTATAGGTATGTGGGTGTACCTATATTGAAAATGAGCCTCTAAACTTAAGGGATAGTTCCCTGAATGTATCTTGAAATTATCTTATCTATGTTGTCTAATCATTTATGGGGAAAAGAGTTAGATATTGTAATAATTGAACCTACTCTAAAGGAGATGATACACTAGAAGGTCTTCCATAAGACTATCATACCTCTTTTACAAAGAGACAATATCCATAACACTAGCCTAAGAGTCTGAGAATGTATTATCATTAGTGTTTCAATATGACGGTGGCATGCATGAAGATTATCTAAGGTAAGTGAAACATAGATTAGTTGTAGATACTAAGGCTCATTATACACTTAAGAATATATCCATATACTTAGCAACACTTCATATGACCTGTTAGGTTAGAATCACTTGTATCAAACATAAAAGGATTGCAAGAAGTCAAGGATAGATGAATATCTCTTAACCATTCACTATGTATCTCTTCACATACTTGAAAAGTTAATGTATGAACTTAAACCAGATTACACTTATTATTCTAAGAAAATTACAATGTCAAAATTAGAAGGGCTTTTCCATACATGGGGTGGTATTATATTACAAAGGCCAAAATGGTAGCTACTTATATAAATTTAGAGAGAGAAGAAAATAATGAAGTTCAAAGGTCACTAGGACACTATCGATTTGATATAAGGAGTTAAACTCATAGGAGGATGAATTTATAAATTGACCATGCAAGGTCTAATGGGATAAATGACTCTCAAAACACAAAACTCTTGAAATGTTGCACAAATCTCCCTTTGCTATGCACAAGAAATGACCTTTCATCATGGATGATGTCTCAAACATTTGAAACATAATTGGAGAGAGTTGACACATATTCTATGACAATCAAATATGTTTTCTTAGTTGTTATATATCTTCTAAACACTTATATTTATCATCCACATTCATTCATTAGTCTTCTAAACCCATATTCTTTACATTTGGTAGTCATTATTTATCTTGGATCTTGATTGTTGTTTCATGGTGGTGTATGAGTCTAAAGAGCTCACTTTGATACAAATTACTTTGATTCTACGTAGTTGCCCATGTGGTATAATATTTATATGTTTCTCATTCCATTCTAAACTATGTCTACAATACTTGATTGCTCTAATAAAAAATGGTTCTTTGGTTTAACATTTGTCCACTAAAAATTGACTTGGACCAATCACATTGCTCCAACCTATCTTTGTTCTTATTGGCCTTGCATATTATCACTATCAAATCTTGAATTTTTAACCTCCTAGATGCCATAGGATTAAGATATATGAAGGAGTACTAGCTTTTGATTTGCTACCAAAAATATCCTTTGACATGTTGACTTCCACTTGTACCATTGGATCAAGATGCATGAGTGAATGCTAGTTGTTGATCTCATTGGGCCCACTTTCATGTTAGTTCTTATACACCATTGGATCATTGGTATGATTGAGCACTGATCATTGATCTATATTGGATGCACTTTTTTGTCAGTCAAGCTCATGTTATTGGATCTCTAGTCAATGAACCCACACCATTAGATATTGTCTAACCAGTACCTTTTTAAGGGATTTTAACCCAAGGACCTTTTGACCTTTTGGACCCAAGCACAAACTATTAGATATGAGTTTATGATCAAATTAAAACCATTAATCTATTGGGACCCACTATTTGAACTCAAACAACTATTTACCATGGCTGAAATTTGATGTCTACATAACCGTATTTGATGTCTATGTAACCATCATTGAGATGTTTGAATCCAAACAATTATTTTACATGACTTAAATTTGACATTTATGTGATTATCAATGATATTTAGACGATTGTCACTTTTTTAATGTCAATGATTTTTTGCCTGGGCTCATTTTGACATTTACACAAATGGCATGCTCTATTAGATCAACTTTGCCAAAACAATTCAATTCCATAAAAACTTTTATTATGGGTAATTTCTTCGACTCTTTGTCTTTGGGACAATTTACCTGTAAGCATACAACTTCAAAATTTTTTACATTGACCAATCTTCCCAAAATAATGATGGTTCATTAGAATTTATGTCGTTGACATTTTGTCTGAAAGAATATGTCCTTAGCCTTTTGTATCAAACAATTTGTCTGAAAGAAATCAGACTTGGCTCTTTTGCTGTGATAGACAATTTGTCTCAAACACTTTGTCTAAAAGAATTTTAACTTTAGGAAAATTACTATGGAATAATTTTTCTAAAATAAATACTCATGTTTTAGATATTTTTACCAAAATAAATTGGTCATTAAGATTTTGACTAGAGATAAAATATCCCAAGAGTCCCTAACACTTAGCCGAAAACCCAAAATAGTTTTACCAAAAGAATTATGGACTTCTTCTAGCAACCATCACTTGATCTTGTGAAGGCTCTAATGAAATTCTATGGCCTATGCAACTTAAATGATTCCCTGAGGCACAAGCAAACTATTCCATGCTCTTACTAAAATGAATAGTGTAAAGACTGGACACTTCCATATATGGCTCTCAAATGATTCCTAAGATATAAAATGACACAAGAACTAAACTAGATAATGACCACAACTAGAATGGCATATGAAATGACATCAGATGAACTACAACACACCATATGACATTATAATCAGCCCCTATTTAAGATTTTGACTATAGGGGAGTTGATCCATGTTAACTTGTGGTAAAAATGGTCAAAATTCTTGGTGATTTCCCAAGGGTGGTATGATTTCTATTCCATGATAGTTGCCTAATCCTATCCATTGGGATATGGAGTCAAGTGTACAGTAGGTTTGATACATATATTCCTTAAAACAACACACCAAACAATAGAAAACAATAAGAACAAAACACAAAGTAGAAACAAAAACCTATGTTCAACTAGAACACTTAGGGATCACAACACACACACAACTGAAACAAAACACACACCTAATCTAATATTTAAAAAACTAAACTTTACCAATCAATATCAAGGTTTTAGATGTATCCCATTCATATGGATAGGCAACTCTTCTCTATTCATCCTTCTTAATTAGCAAGCATTGATTTGCTTGTATTTGATGATGACATATGGTTTGCTCCATAGGGTATCAAATTTGGTATGCCTCCTTATTTTTGTTCTATCTTCATCCTATTTATACACTATATCACCTTCCTGTAATGTTCTTAGAGTTACCTTCTTGTCAAAATACCTATTCATTAGTACTTGGTGATGCTCCATAGCTTGATGAGCCTTCTCTCTGGCCTCTTACAACTCCATTAATTCTATCAATCTCACCTCCATTGGAGTACTTTCTAGTAACTCTAATTGATGTGCTAATTCTAAGTCAGATAAATCTTGAGAAATAGACAACCTGACCTCTCTTCCATATACAAGCACAAAAGGAGAATTTCCTATTGACCTTGTGGGAGTTATCCTGTCAGCCCATAAGGTTATCTTTAGTTTTGTGTGCCAAGCCATTTGATTATGCTCCACGGTTCTCTTGATCATTATGATCAAATTCTTGTTAGTAAATTCAACCAACCCAATACCTTGAAGGTAATAGTTAGATGAAGTACTCAAGATTATGCCATTACTATTTTCTTAGTTAGCTATCTTATCACTTCATAAAATTGAGAGCATTATCTAAAATAATAGTAGGAGTGCCAAACCTTATTATGATTCTCTCATAGAACTCCAAGATAGCATTCTTATTAGCTTCCTTCAATTCTACTTCCTCAATTCATCTTGTAAAATAGTTATTTGTTGTGATTATCCATTTATGACCAACACTTGATGGGGGATTTATCATGCCAATGAAATCAAGACCCCATTGCATGAAAGGTTGATAAAATTGGATAGGTTTTAAAGGAAGAGCTACAAGATTATGTTTTCCTACAAATAAAACACATTATACACACCTTATCACCTAAGCATGATATTATTTGAAAAGGCTAGGCCAATAATAACCTACCCTCATGATCTTGGTAGCTATGGTTCTTGGAGAGAAATGATCTCCTAGTGTCCCATTATGAAACTTCTCAAGCAACACTCCAAACTGATCTTTATCAATACATATCAATAGAAAAAAATTAATGTATCTTCTAAAGAGCACACTATCCACAAGATAAAATGGAAAATATTTAAATCTAAAATATCTCCTTTGTGATCTACTCATATTATTAGGATACTTTCCATTTTGAAGAAATCTGATCACATCTTGTGTCCAACTCTGTATATGCAAGAAACCAACTTATTGGTAGAAATCATGATTGAATGGAACTTCTTATTTTGACTCATGAAAATATAAATCTAAGTGTTCACAAAGGCCTTTACCTCTTACCAATTTATTACTTTGATATCAACATCATATTCCATTACCTTATTGATATACCTTCCTCTCTTCTATCTAAGGTCTCTGCTAAAAAGAAACTCTTTGGTACTAGGATGGGAAACCATAACATGAATTTTATTGTTTAAAACCATATGCATGAACTTATTTAGTCCTCTTACAATATTAAGGACTTGTTTCTCCATAAAGGTTTACTTAACTTCATAATCTTATAAACCTTGACTAAAGAATGCAATAGGCTACTCCACGCCTTCATCATTCTTTTGCATTAACATGACTGAGATAATATCAAGGTTAGAAAATGAATACAACATGAAATATTTAGAAAAGTTAGGATTTAAAAGAGTATGAGATTGCATAATTTATTTCTTAATGGCTTCAAAACTGCTCTTACCCTCCTTAGTCAAGGAAAAGGCTTGATTCTTTCTGAGCATGGCTATGATAGGTTTCACTAAAGATGCAAACCCAAGTATAAACCTCATTAAAAAAATTATCTTGCTTAAGAAACTTTGAATACATTTCTTATGCAAGGGAAATGATACACCAAGAATAGCCTCTATCCTTTTAGGAGCAATAGATAAACCTTCTTTAAGAATAATGTGTCCCAAGAGATTACCTTCATGGATAACAAAGATGCATTTCTTTGGATTAAGAGATACTCCATACTACCTGCGTCTTCTAAAAACTTGTCTCAAGTGTTTCATATGTTCATTATCATCTTTATAGAACACTATTATATCATCTAGATAAACCAACAACATCTCATTAATCAAACCTTTGAAGGCCATGTCCATTGATCTTTGAAAGGTAGACCCAACATTTGACAAACCAAATGGCATATTCCTGTATGTAAAATTTCTCCATTTAGTGCTAAATGTTGCCTTAAATTGATCATATTCATTCACAAGAATCTGATTATAGCCTAAATATCCATCTAAGAGAGAGAAATGTTAATAATTTGAAAATAATTATAGAATCTGCTCCATTAAAGGTAGAGAGTAGTGATATTTGAATGACACCCTATTAAGATCCCTAAAGTCCACATAATGTCTTACCTCCCCATTATTCTTTCTAATAGGCACTAGATTAGCTACCCACATCAAATGTTTGATGGGAAAGATTATTTTAGACTTAAAGAGTTCAGTGAGATCTAACCTTATGAGTTGCTTAGCTTTGGGATTAATGAGTCTTTATTTCTATTTGACATGATTGAATCTAGGTTCTAACTCAATAGTATGGTGTACTAGGATAGGATAAAATAATTTCATGTCCTTATACTCCTAATTAAATATGTCATGAAACTCTCTACACAAATCAATAAATTCTTGCATCTCTAAAGTAGAACATACCTTGCCTAGTTTGAGGAGTTTATCCTTGAAGATCAAGACCCTCTCATAATTCTCCTCTTTTGTAGACATACTCACCTTTTCATTTTTATTTTGATCATTCTCATTGAAGATAATTTCTAAGGTCACTAGACCTTTATGTATCTTATTTGCCCTTAGTTGCATAATCTGATCACCAAACTATTCTTGGAATCTCCCTTGATTCCTTGAAGAGAACTCAACCTCATTTTGTAAGAAGCATACAATATGTTTGTCACTATCAAACACTTTCCAAGAAACTTCATTATCAAGTACAAAAGGTCTAATAATGATCTTAATAGGAGACTATTTTCCCTCCACTTTTATGGTAGTTGGAGTGTTAAAATGAGCACTTATGGTAGCTAATCTATTAGCATGATTATTTTTCTCCATTGGGACTGATTATATGTTGAATGCATTGAAGTATTAAGTAAAATCCCATACCCTATGCTTTTATGACTTAAGAAAAAGGTTCTTTTTAGTGACCACCTTCCTCACTTGATGTACAACTAATTCACTATCTCCATAAACTTGCAAATTATTCAATCCTTTTCTCTTTACCCATTGAAGGCCATGAATTAATCCTTCATACTTAGCCACATTACAAGTAAAACTAAAATGGAATATATATGAAGCATACTATTACTATTTATATGGGGAGACCAACATAACACCAACTCCTGCACCAATTTTACGTCTTGAACCATCAAAAAACATTTTCTACATCTCATCTTCTTTATCCTCTTCTTTGACAAGTAGAGGTGTCAGTATTCCTTCTTCATGTATAAAATATACTCCTAGATTAGTTTCCTTCATGACAGGATAAGGATCATGCTCATAAGTGTTTGTACCATATTCATCAATAAACAAATATACAATGCCTTCAATCTTAGAGGAAGTGCCATCATCCACAATAGAATCCTTTTCTTCATGAATAATATAATTCAAATTAGATTTTGTCCCAATGTAAGATTCTTTATGAAACCTTGGAAGAGGTTATGTCTTAATTATACACTTGGCCCCATACCTTGTTCTAAAGGCCAATAAATACCAGTTGACTAAGAGATAGCCACCTATCTTATCTATGAAGTCCTTTGATAAGTAGATTACAAAGTGGGCTGGAAGATCAACAACTATGTCTCATAAGATAGAAAAACTAGGACAATCATGCCAAAAAAACTTCCAACCTTTTATTAGTAATATTATATTGGTAGGGGTACCATATAATTATAGGATCAATTTTCTATATGGCTCATATTTCAATCCTATCTTGTTAGCTACAACTTTGGGCATAATCAAAGTTGAAGCTCCACTATCAACTATGTAGTTATAGACTAGTTTGTCACCCAATATAAGAGTGAGATAGAATGGGGGAGGTTTATCAGCTCTAATGGATGTTTCAACAATGGTATTAGGGACACTTTCAAGGAAAACATAACTTTTACTTTGATTTGAAGGAGGGACACTAGTTGGGATAACATATAACTATTTTTGTAGGAGCTCTTTCTGACCAAGCATATGTAGAAAATCCCAAAGGGAAATGGATGTTTTAGTACTCTTAAATGAATATAAAATGTTTAAAGAATCCATACCTACTTTATTTTGAATAATATGAGTCAATGAAGTAATCAGAACTTGAGGATTTGGAGTGACTTTAGTAGTCCTTCCAATGTTCTAATTTGGAAGATGTGTAAAGATATTTGAGGCTACTACACATGCAACCATACCTTTTTTATTTGTATGAGTATTGAATGAGCCTATAGGCACATTACTATCACCATATAAAACCTTTATTTTATCTCTAGTGTTGTCTATAATTGAGGTTCCTTGATTAATCACAAAGGTGTCTTCGACTAGGAAGTTGGTGAAGTTCTCTTCCTAAGGTTGTCCACCTTCACTTGTTTGTATCATAACCTCATCCTCAATAGATAAGAGAGGAGTAAATTATCCTTGAGAAATAAGATCTTGATCTCTACCTTCATTATCATCCATAAATTAGCCATGCTAACAATTCTCACCTTGCACCAAGTTGTTGTGCAGAGGTATCATCTCCCTTTCATTAGTAGTAGAGTTAGGATTGTACGCATTAGTAAAAATATTAGGATAAGGCTACCATTGGCCTATTCCTCTTCCATATTGATATTGATAAGGGTATAGATTTGGATGGATACATTTCTTCATATTTCCTTACCTATTTTAAGGCTCTAAGGCTAGGAACTTTGATTTTCAATCAACATTATTTTCTACCTACCTAGGAGCAATCTTAGTTTTGGTATTGGTGTTAGAAACTTGGGATATATATGGAGTATTAGTAGAATTATGAGACAATGGAGGCACAAACATTTTAGTGGTAATCTTCCATCTTAGATGAGATTATTTTCATTTTTGATAGCAAGCTCATATGCTTTAGGGAGGGTGGAACCACCCATGGATTGAAGCATAACAACAATTTCAGTGCCAATAAATCTCAAATAGATTGGGAACATAAAGCTGGGAGGTGGCCTCATCGAAGGAGGTAGTCTATTCTAAGTCTTTTGGAACCTCTTGTTAAAATCATGCATTATTTCGTTAGGTCCTTTTTTGATCATGTTAAGATGGTGTATGAGAGAGGCATGGTCACTCTCATTTCTGAATCTTGAGGTCAACAGTACTCCAAATTTATCCCATGTCTTGATTCATCCACTTTCTAAAGTCTGATACCAATCAAGGGCCTTCCCTCTAAGGGACATGGCAAGAAGTCTAATGGTAATATTTTCTTGGGTGATATTATGAAAGTTATAAAAGTTAGAGACATCTCTAATGTGCTCACTCAATTTAACATGACTCTCACCATTGATCAGGGGAACACTTTTTGTGGCATTAGGAGGAATGACATCATATGATTGAATGGCATTGAACATGGGCACACCTTTTGCAGAATTGGGAGGAATGGCATCATATGCCTGAAGGCAAATTGAATTTTCTATATTTGAAAGAGTGAGGTCTAGCCATATATTCTTAAAATTCTTAAAAATCTTTAGTATCTTTAATTTCCTCAATTTCTTCAACCTCTTCTTCTCTAGAAAAATCTATTGGTTCTCCAAATTGTAGATTAGGCTAAGGATATTAAACTTCAAGGGCAATTTTAGGTTGAAAGAGTGGGTCAATGGGATTGAGGACTCTTCTAAAGGATGACCTTGTGAGAACCATGAATCATGCGAGTAGTTTTATAATAGGACAATGGCCTTGAACTAGATTTACTTTGATGGAGTCACCAAATGCTGAGTAGTGTACTAGTTTATAGCTGATGTTGTTAAGACTAACATTCACTTTAACAAACTATCTTGAAGACAATAGTCCCACTGGGCATGCTAGAACTATTGTCACAAAATATTTCACCCTAGAAGAGGGTGTTCAATCCTCTTCTAGATTTGGACAACATGAGAACATTTCTAGGTACGTGGTTATACTTATATTGGAAATGAGGCTCTAGGTTTAAGGGCTAGCTCCCTGAATGTATCTTGAAATGCTCTTATCTATTCTGACTAATCACTTATGGGGAAAAGAGTTAGATATTACAAGAATTAAAACTACTCTAAAGGAGGTGATATACCAGAAGGTCTTCCATAAGAATATCGTACCTCTTTCACAAAGAGACAATGTCCACAACACTAGTTTAAGAGTCCTAGAGCACACTAACATTAGTGTTTCAATATGAAGGTGACATACATGAAGATTATCTAAGGTAAGTGAACCATAGGTTATTTGAAAATACTAAGGCTCATTATACACTTAAGAATAGATCCATACAATTAACAACACTTCATATAAATTGCTAGGATGGAATCACTTGTATCAAACATGAAAATATTGAGAGAAGGTAAGGATAGATGAATATCTCTTAACCATTCACTATATATCTCTTCACAGACTTGAAAAGTTGATATATGAAGTCAAAATAGATTGTTTTTATTGTTCTAAGGCAAAGTACAATGTCAAAACTAGTAGGGCTTTGCCATAGATAGGGTGGTATTAGATTACAAAGGCCAAAATGAAATCTACTTATAAAACTTTAAAGAGAGGAAAAAATAATGAAGTTCAAAGGTCACTAGGACAGATGCCCATTTGATAGGAGGACTTACACTTGTAAGAGTATGTATTCAAAAACATACCATGCAAGGTCTAATGGGACAAATGGATCTCAAAACACAAAACTCCTAAAATGTGGCACAAAGCTCCTTTTATTATGCACAAGAAATGACCTTTCATCATGGATGATCTATCAAGAATCTGAACTAAATTGGAGAGAGTTGACACATATGCTATAACAATAATAAATTTTTTCTCAGCTATTATCTATATTTTGGACACTTGTATTTACCATCCACAATCATTCATTAGTCTTTTGAACCCTGATTTTTTTACATTTGACAGTCACTATTTTTCTTTTACCTTGGTTATGTTTTCATGGTAGCGTATGAGTTTGAAGATCTTACTTTGCTACAAATTCCTTCGATCCTATGTTATGTTTACAAAACTTGTTTACTCTAGTTAACAATGACACTTTGGTTTTACATTTATCCACTAAAAACTAACTCAAACCAAGCACATTTATTCAACCTATCTTTGTTTTTATTAGCCTTGTAGATTATCGCTATCAGATCTTGAATATTTGACCTCTTACATGCCATAAGATGAAGATGTATGAAGGAGAACTTGCCTTTGAATTTATGCCACAAAAATCCTTTGACATGTTGATTTTTACTCACACTGTTAGATCAAGATGCATGAGCGAATGCTAGTTATAGATCTCATTGGGCCCACTTTCCCTTAAGTTTTTATGAAATTTTAGATCATTGGTATGATTGAGTGCTGATAGTTGATCTAGACTAGACCCAACTTATTTTCAATTGAGCTCATGCTATCAGATCTCTACTCAATGAACCCAAACCATTGGATCTTGTCCAACCTATACATTTTTAATGGATTTTAACCAAGGGATATTTTGACCTATTTGACCCAAGTGTGAAACATTAGATCTGAGTGTATGGTCGAACACAAACTATTGATCTGCTAGGACCCACTATCTAAACTCAAACAACTATCTATCATGGATAAAATTTGATGTTTGCACAACTCTATTTTACATCTATACAAACATCGTCAAGATGTTTAAATCCAAACGGTTATTTTCCATGATTTAAATTTAATGTCTATGCAACTGTCAATGATGTCTATGAGACCATCAATAACATCTACGTGACCATCAATTTTTGAACATCAATAATTTTTTTCCTAGGCTCATTTTGACGTTTGTGTAAATTTCATACTCTGCTAGATCAACTTTGCCAAAACAATTCAATTCCATCAAAAATTTTGTTGTGGGTAATTTCTTTCGTTCTTTGTCTTTAAGACAATTTCCCTGCAAGAATATGGCTTTGGAATTTTTTGCATCAAATAATTTTCCTAAAATAATGATGGTTCATCAAAATTTATGTCGCAGACATTTTTTTAAAATAATATGTCATTATCCTTTTGTATTGGATAATTTTTCCAAAAGAAATCAAACTTGGCTCTTTTACTACAACAGATAATTTGTCTTGGACACTTTGTCTGAAAGAATTTTGACTTCAGGAAAATTACTATGGAATAATTTATCCAAAATAAATACTCATGATTTAGACATTTTTATTTAAAGAAATAGGTCATTTGGATTTTTGATACAGACAAAATATCTGAAGAGTCCCCAACACTTAGTCAAAAACCTAAAACATTTTCACTAAAAGAATTATGGACTTGTTCTAGTAACCATCGCTTGATCTTGTGAAGGCTCTGATGAACTTCTAAGGCCTATGCAACTCAAATTATTCCCTGAGGCACAAGTAAACCTATTTTATGCTCTAATTAAAGTGAATAGTGTAAAGATCAGCCACTTCCATATTTGGCTCTTAAATGACTCTTAAGATATAAAATGACACAAAAATTAAAATAGAAAATGACCACAACTAGAATGGCATATGAATTGACATCAGATGAACTTCAACACACCCTATGAAACTATAATTAGACCTTATTTAAGATTTTGACTATAGGGGGATTGATCCATTTTAACTTGTGGTAAAAATGGTCAACAACTCCACCATCCCTCCTCATCTCCAAAACACTATAATGGGACCTAGGGATCATCATAAAGCATTTGATATTATGGATCAATTGAGAAACACATCAGATAAGGTATCCATATTAGAATTACTTCAATAGGCAAATATTTTCAAAGATATTCTTTTTCAAACACTTAATCATACATCTTTTCATCACATAGACAACTTAATTTGCATCTATCATGAACATTACCAAGGGCATTGAGGATGTTATATGTTTTCTAATGAGGTTTTGCTCTCAAAGTTAGCTACTGATCATAATATACCACTCTTCATTCAGGAACAAATCAATAACATGACTATTAAACAAGTTATAATTGACATTAGTTCAAGACTTAACATATGCAACCTCACATTTCTATAGATTATGGGGGTTGATATATCATTCATTTAGAAGACATATAAGAACATCAGACATTTGGATGACATTACTAGACAAAATTTGGGTTATATTTCATTGGATATTATGGTTGAGCTGAAAACCCTAACTACATCATTTCAAGTGATGCCTAATCATTTTCACTACAACCTATTACTTGGGAGACCTTGGATACATGCTATGGAGGCCAAACCCTCTACCTTGCACATATGCCTCAAGTTTTTACATGATGGATACTTATACACTTGTCTAATAGATAATCAAACATTCATATCTTGCGGAGTCATTGAGCCTACCACACTGAGTACATATTCAGATGAGACACCCCATGTTATTATAGAGTCCCAACCTCACATGATTATGATTGAGAGGATGCATACATATGAGGTTGTGGAATTTATAAACACAATTTCTACACCCATTATTGATCCTCCTACAACATAATTACCTTCACCCATGATGGAAGAGGACCCTCCTGCAATACAACTATCCCCACCCATGTCATATGATGGGATTCTCATAGCATAATTACCATTATTTATTAATTCAGAGGAAGTATACATCTATAACTTTTATACATATTCCTAGACCACCATAGAGGATGATCCAACACCCACTAGCATTGATGATTACTTATGTGGATTGAGATTCACACTAGTGGGATCTAAAGAGTATAGAGATGATTCTAAGGCACTCATACCTTTTTACACATTGGTAGCATTGCTATTTCATAGTCCTAAAACTATAGACCCACCTACTTAGTTATAGTTAGAGTCAGATCCCTTCATTCACTCAATACATATGGTTACATATATGGATATCAACCTAGTTATATAGATTCAGGTAAGTGATTAATAGGACAAACCACATCAGATTCTATAGATATTATTTGATAGAGGATTGATGGAATTACCCATAGTTCATCATAGATTTGTTAGTAGATTGTCACAACATGAAAGTAAACCCTTTTGTCATTTTCATAGGCTTATAGGACATGATACAAATACATGATCAATATTATATCACAAGTTGAATAAGTTCAAGGCTCAAGGCACTATTTAGATTACACAACCTATACCTCCATTAGTATAAGCACCATGACAGACTTGTCATCAACATAGATACTCATGAAATGAGCCATTAACTATCCAATTTTTTTTTGAGGACAGATACATCCCCCATATTTCTATAGATGAGGATATTTATCATAATATTTGAACTTTGGCATTTTTAAAATAACATAAGATATCAAGAGAGTGAGCTACAACATGATATACATAATCAAGATTTTATTGAACATATCACACTACCAATTACATGTGGCCCTAATGTGTCCAAAAAATTACTCTTTATCATGAGTACAAGCACTCATATGTAGGTTACACTTGGAAATACATGGTTACAGGTGATGGATTCCATAGTTGATCAAACAGATAGATGTTTGACATTCAATCACGAGGGATACATAGGTTGCATTATACATATGGAATAGATCTAAGAACCATAAGTTTCATACAAATAATCCATAATCTAATGTGGTTTACCTTAGGACCACATGGGAGGTATCTTAAAAATTAAAATAACACACTATTCAGATGTACATAATCCAAACTAACACCAATTATAAAGCTACATTGATACACAACATGGTAGGACTATCACGATGATGAGGAATTATTTGAGGTTGGACATATTTGGTATCTAATATTGGATGACCTCCCACTAAATCCATTGTTTGATTATCCATATCCCATGGATGTTATCTTGGGTTTATAGAGACATTACACTTTAGTTGTATATTATCTCATTTATTTCTAGCATTTACTTGTATATATCTTATATCCAAAAAATACAAAAATAATATAATAACTCAAAACACAAAAACATTCAAATATTTACTCATAAATTACAAATTATAGATTTTATGCATTTCCATGTTTACATTTATTATATTTGTCATGTAATACATATGCTAGCTATCTTAGCATAGTCAATTTTTATCATACATACATGATGCACTTGTTCTCTTTGAGTGTTTGTAGATGACTTACAAGACCCAAGTCCACCACACATATTCAAATTTGTTACTATCTACCCATTGGGGGCATATACAAAAATACATGGATTCCTCATTTGATACATTTGCCCATTTGGGGGCATCTTATACACAGTTTCAATTGCCATGTTATATATTTTAAAACTATATATCATAGATTTAGCATTGTTTTATATTGATATTAATCATCCTATACTACTTATATTTTTTTCCAACTACTGCTACTTTAGACTCAGCTTATGTACATCTTTGCTCTTATATAGATTTATACCACATGTTTATGCATACTTTCCTTTCTATATTTCCTAGTTTAGAATTGATTGTGTCTTTATGATTCTATATCTATTTGAGGGAATTTTCATATGCCATTACACTATGGATCTATGCCAATTCCTTTCATTGTATGTATTCTTTGGACATGTGCACATGTCCTTATGTGTGACTTCTTGATTATGTGTAGACATTTAAACATGTCCTTTCATGTGGATATAATCCAACTTAATTGATCTTTGCGTATGTGGACACTTGAACATGTCCTTATATGTCTTAATTTTTAGATTTAGTGACTTATGTCCATGTCCCTTATATTGTGGCCCCTTAGCCTATTTTGCATGCCTCATGCTTTTTGTATGGTTTTTTTAGTGTATGCTTCATGGCCATGACACTTGTATCTTACTTTTTACACATTCCAATTTTAGATGGAATGAGAGACCTCATGCATCTTCCTTTACTAATTGGGTACCTTGATGGACATCATGCCCTATCCCCCTAGGTATCTACTCAATTTGTTACTTATATTTTTTGTTCATATGCATTTTTATATCTATCTTGATAACCTTTTGAATGTTAGATATAATATATATCATACATTACAAACTTATGCTCAGACTATCTTACATTTGATGTTATTTATGCACATTATTTAGGTTTATTACATAGATATCATATATGCTCTGAATAACACACATATTATAGATCTTTTTATTTTGAGACAATTCTTACATAGGTTCAACAACTCCCCTCAAAAGAGGAGACATTCACACAGGTTCGTCATAGAGATGAGGATATTTGAATGCACTCATAGTATAGTTTTCACCACATAGGCACAAAATATAGAAACCAGTTTCAGGAAAACACAATGGGAAACAATCACACAAAGATAAGTTTTAGTTTCACATAAATCATTACAGTTGGACACTAGAACCCAAAGTGGGTCACTAGCACTACCAATGATACTATCTAAGATATGGTGCTACTGTCCAGTAGCATCATTTTTAAGAAATTCAAAATTATCTAGATAAATATAGTAGGTATAGTCCAGATTTTCATAGGTTCAATTACATATTACTAATTTTTGTTTAGTTTAGCATAAATTCATACCAATTTGATCAAATTTGGGGCATCGTGTATGACACGATCATTCTTATTTTAGTTTTAGATACTCAAATATAGATTATTACAAATTAATCCAAAATCCATATACTTAGATATCATATTTGGGGGATGTGCACTATTTTTGTATGCTCACTTATGCACCAGTTGATTAGATGGAATGTCAAAATCCATATCATTCTCTACATTATACACACTAAACATAATGTTCTAAGTTATACACCATATTGATGCATTACTCCATCTGTAGGGATTGGCATTCTTGAGTGGCCCAGAGTCACCTAACATTCTTGAGTGGTCCAAATCCATTTTACATTTTAGATTTTTTGAGTGGCCCACAACTATCTTATACAATTTTAGTTACATCATATAGTTTCAATTGTGTGTGTGTGTGTGTGTGTGTGTGTGTGTGTGTGTGTGTGTGTGTGTGTGTGTGTGTGTGTGTGTGTGTGTGTGTGTGTGTGTGTGTGTGTGTGTGTGTGTGTGTGTGTGTGTGTATCTACTACACATGGGTAGGCAATGATGGATTCATAGTCTACTTGAGTTCTTAAGCCACCTACATGAGAGGGTTGAACACACTATCAATCCAATCAAAGTTATCCATATGCCATGATCCACCAAGTAGGGATGGGAAATGATGGAGTTAAAATTAGATTAATCTCTTGAGCTACCCACACATGGGAATTGATCAAGTCATGAGCTCAATACAATTTGTTCATTAATTTATCACTATCTACATGCACACACATAGGATGCCACCAAGTTTATGCATTGGTTCACATATTCAGTGACGTGTATTCATTTCTGTCCTCTTTCTTATCTATTTACTTAATTTTGTCTTTTTATTTTGATATTTCTTAAGGACTGATCAATGCACATTTCATTTTTAGGACACATAATGGAGCATGCTTCACATACTTAGACCTAAATTCATGGGCTTTAACTCTTAGGTAAGTCTAGGTCATTTCAATTTATTGAATTTATAGAATAAAGGTGGGGGGGGTAAATGTAATCATCTATAAATTACACTTGAGTGTTAAGAGTGTTACTTGAGACCACCCATTCCAAACTTAGCCCTAGACCTATCTTAGGGCTTATTTAAACACTTATCCAACCTTTGGTTGGGTCACATGAGTCCCTAAACTTACCTAAAGTAGTTTTAGATCCTCAATTCAACATCATATCCCCTAGTGCCTTAGGTTCTGCCACCTAGACACTAGAACCATAACTTGGACAGAAGTACCAATGTTGCTAGTGTCCCTATTTGGGCACTATTGTCCTTTTCCTATTTTTTATTACCAACATATATATTTTCAAATCAAAAACCACCTAGGGTCAGCCTAAACATATTTAAGACTTTTAAAAGTACTATAATAGTATATATACATGACTTTTAGCCCACTTTTCACTAGATGGAAATGATATGCAAAATACATAAATAAGCTTAGAACAAGTTATGCAAAATCAACGTTATTAATCCCTATTCTGACCTACTTCTTCATACAGTCATCTACAATCACCCTAATCTTAGAATACAAAAATTTCCAATCTCAAGCACACTCAAATCACTCAAACCAAAATTCATACTAGTTTCACTTGCACTTGCATCAACACTTAGGTGGGGATAACTACATCAGGGTTAATCCATCCTCTAAGTATTGGTCTATAGGAAACTCTCATCATAATGAGGTGATGAGGATGTCTAGCCTACCCTAATAACATCATAATTTATTACTTGTGACAATCATATGCCCTAACACCATGGAGGTCTAGGGTTTACATGTAAAATCAATCAGAACAAGTCACTGACATGGAATCAAAACTCATGCGCATAAGAATAGGTTTGGTAGACTCAGACACAGGTGCACCTAGAAGCTCAAAATAGTTATACACAAAGGACACTAGCATGAAAAAGAGGATAATAACACTATTGAAACTATTTTCCAATTAGGGCACTACTATATATGAAGGGTTTTGATACCTAGATCCTATCTGTGATACTTAGATCAACTCCTATCCCAATTTGTAGCCTTTACATCTTTCATCTCAGTCAATTTCTAGATAAGTAATTATTTGCATCATTTATTAATATTTTTAGAAATGTCAAATTTGGTCAATTATATTAAAAATTATTAACTATATTTATTACATATTTATACCTTGATTTATTGTATTCAACCCCTTTAACAACTTAGGGCTTAAATTCCATAACCTTAAAAATTTAAATCACATGCATTAAAATAGTAAGTAGGTATATCATTTGTCATAGGGAGGTTTTGTTTAATTAAGGCTTGGGGAAATACTTTGTTTTAAGGTGCATATTGATTTATGGGTTGAATTTTAGGAATGCAACTTGAAGGATCTTGGACATAAATGCCTAGTTCCAAAGAATATGAAGGCGATTTAACATTTTAAGGGATTATGGAATATAAAACCTAGGTTGTTAAAGGTTTTGAGTATAGTAAATTAGGGGAAAAATATGAAATATATATAGCCACTAATTTTCACAAGAATTAACCTAATACGATATTTTAAAAAATAAAAATGAATGACACAAATAAGTACTTAGCTGGAAAGTGACTGAGATATATGGTCTAAACGCTAGAAATTTGCGTGGAAGCTAGTATGAGTGTCATAAATAGGGTCCAAGTGTCAAAAACCCTCTTAGATAGTAGTGTTATACCTTAGATAATGTCATACCATGCTATTTTCCCACTTTAAGTGCTAATGCCCTTTATGTAGACACTGTCTGATCTTCTAGGTGCACCTTTGGCTGAGTTTGATTTGCCTATACTTATGTGGTGAGCTCTAATTCACTATTTGTGCATTATTTTTGATTAATTTAGGATCAAACACTAGACATTTATGTCATTAAGGTATTTGAGTGGCATAAATAACAAAATTATGATGTTAGGTAGTTAGGCTAGACATCCTCAACACCTTGCTTTGTTGAGAGTTACCTACATACAAATACTTGAAGGAGGGATCAAGCCCGATGTAGTTATCCCACCTAATTTCTTGGTGCAAGTGAAATTTAATGTTGGTATGAGTGTCAAATTAAATTCTTTGAATGAAGATTGAGATTATAAATCTTGGTATTCTAAGCTTGGGATGGCTGTAGACGATTGTATGCATAAGCAGGGTAGAATAAGGATTAATAACCTTGATTATGCACAACTTATTTTAAGATTATTTGTGTATTTTGTATCTAATTTCCATATAGTGGATAAAGGGATAAAATTATTATTTTTATACTAATCTAGTACTTGTGCAGAGTGTTAAATAGGTTTATGTTGACCCTAGGTGTCTTAAGAATTGAAAATATATTTGTTGGGGTTTAAATTTGGCAAAGGACATTAACATTGTACCTTGGTCACTAGTGCAGAGTGCTAGTGTCTAAAGTATAGTGCTAGTGTCCAAGTGGTATAACTTGGATCCTTAGGGGAGGGATTGTGAATAACTTTGAGATGTTTATGGGTGTGTAAGGCTTGCATGAAATCTATATAAGTGTTGAAAGAGGCCCTAAGATAGGTCTATGCCTAAGCTAGGGATGGGTTGTCTCAAGTAACACTCATTACACTCAAGTGACATTTTATATGATGACATTTTCCTCCATTTATCTTAGTAATGTAGTAAAGTGAAATGACTAGGATAAAGGAAAAATAAGTGTACCTAGACTTACATATGAGGATAAGCTCATTATTATATGTTTGAGTGTGCAAAGCATGCTCCATTATGTATCTTGAAAATGAAACATGGATGAATTAATACTTACTTAAGAGATATATAAAACAAAGACAAAATTGAGTAAAGAGATAAGAGATAGATGAAAATAATGAATACACCTCACTAGGTATGCAAACCAATGTAAAATCCTAGTGACATCTTGTGTGTGTAACTAGTGATCAAATAGTGAATAGCTTGGACTAAGCTGATCGCTTGATCAAACCATATGTGTGGGTGAATCAAGGTCTTAATTTGGTTTTTAATCCATCATTGCCCACCCATACTCAATGGATCATACAATATGAATAAATTGGATTGGATTAATGGCTTATCTAACCCTCTTATGTAGGTGGCTCAAGAACTCAAGTAAGCTATAACTCCATCATTGCCTACCTATGTGTAGTATATGCATTTATATATGAAATTACTTAATTCAAATGAAACTATGTAGGATGGCCCTAGGTCTATTTAGAAACTTTGATATGTAAAGTAGCCAAGGGGCCTTTTGGGCACTCGAGAACATAACTCAGAGACTATGCATAAATGTCAACCACTATAGATAGAATAAGGCATCAATCTAGTGTGGAACCTAGTTTAAATGGTGTCAAAAGTATATTATGTAGGTAATGACATGGATTTTACCATTCCATTTGAGATGGGTTGGTGTAAAACTTATAATGTGGAAATAATGTGCTGCATACATGCCCCCAATTCTAATATATGTGCATATGGATTTTGGATTAAGTTTTGGAAATTTGTGTTTGAGTATATGAAACTAAAATGTGAGTGATCATGCCATACATAATTCCCTCAATTTGAGCAAACTTGGTATGATTTGTACAAAATTGAGCATAAACAGATCAAATCTAATAACTTATGATTGAAATTGTGCCAATCTGGGCTATAACTACTATGTTATTCTATCAAATCTATATTTTTATATGTCTAGGCTAATAGACAATAGTGCTATACCTTGGACATTAATCCACCATGATAGTGTCCTAATTTTAGCACTAGTGTCCTATTTATTTATGCAAATGAAAATTGATTTATGTTTGATTATTTTTCACTATGTTTTCTTGATTTTGAGCTCTATAATTTTGTGTCTACATGCTTAAAATTATACTCTAAGTACTCTTGGATGGCCTTATCTCTATGATAAACTAGTGTGAATTCCCTTATTTTAAGGGGATTTGTTTTCCCTATATAATAATTATCCTCAAAATAAAATCTCTACATGATGTGTGTTAGGCTGAAAACATATGTGACATCTGCATAATAAACTAATCTAACGTATGTACATGACATCATAATAATAGATAATATGAGCATAAATTGTAATGTGTGATGTATGTTAAATCTAGAATTCACAATATTGTAAAGATAGATATAAAAATTTAAGCATGTTTATGAATTTTAAATCTAAGTAATAATTTATGTAAATTACCTAGGGGGATGGGGCATTGTAACAATTCCACGGGGTTTTACCAGAATATTAAAATATTTAAAATAAATAAATAAATAAACATATTCTGCATAAATATTCCACCATGAGAAATCCTAATCCATGATCTTTAACTAACTCCATTAATTTAGTTAACTATTAAGGTTATAGCTAATCCACTTAGCTAATGATCACCATGAATAGATATATAAATCAAGAACAATACTGAATAACCATAATGACTACATTTCAACATAAATAATATAGTACAAGTTCAACCACAACTAATACAATATTATAACCTCTACCATAGGAGCTTTGTATCATGTTTTATCATTTGATATATTATATATATTGTTAAAATTGTTATATGTATGCATTGTACTTGACTCAAGAGTATCCATAACTCAAGTATCAATATGTAATCTCAAGTGTAGTCTCAAGTATATTAATCTAATTGGGAGGGTGGGCATCATTCAAGATCCTTTCCATACCAAACATGGACCATATATTCCCCACACTATCTCCCAAACAAGGGGATGGCCCTTCCTTCATAGATGGATAGATAATGATAGTGTGGGAATCTAGAGTAACAAAACAGAACCCATATGTCGAAGATATCTATTACATATTGTGTACCATAAATAAATCTATTCTAATATGATATTGCACAAATATGAAAACCATATCAATATATAAAATGACACTGTTTATCAAACATTACTTTGATCAAAGTTTTCAATAATAAATGATCTCTAGGATTAGTTAAATTCATATACATCACTTGAGTAAATTACTCTTTATCTTGCATTGATGGCACTAATCAAGCTAGTGGAATCCACTCACTACTTGATTGGGTTTATGAATGTGAGTTTTGGTAAAATAAATAATAATATTAAAAACCAAAATATTCATTCTTAATATTTCATTTTATCTAATCAAAAATATTCTAAATTTAGAAATATTCAAAACATTCATTTAATCCATCAAATGAAGTGAATAGAATCCAAGCATCTAGTTTGTTATAAATAATAATACAATACAAAAATAATCCTCAATATAACACACCATCTATGTGACGAATATCTAGACTGCTAATTGATTTATCCATTAAGCAACTTATAATATTATTTCTCCATCAAATAATATTATAACCCCAACTAATAAATTATGCATATTTCACATATAACAACAACCATTCCATACATACACTTATGTTCTATATTTAATCTCATAAATACAATGAATTATTTATATTTAAATATTCTAATATTTTTTATAAACACCAATATAATCAAAAATCCATTAATCAATATTATAACAATTATAGCACAATTGAATGTATAATATACATATTTATATATTAATACATTCATAAAATTTTGTTACTCATACTTAGTTATATAGTACACTACTAAGGTAACATCCATTGTCCTTCACCTTAGAGTGTACTATATACTCAAAGTATACAGTTAATTCATAAACAAAGGCCCCATAACCTTTTTATTAAACTGACTAAATTCCATTTCCTTTGATAAATACATACACATAATTTCTATAATTCAAATTTAGTTCTTTATTATCTTAAAATATATACAAATCATTTAAAATCAAACAATCTTTCATGCTTTGGATACTATATAAGTGAAAATATAATAAAACACAACCAATTTTACCCTATTCAAGTTTTTATCAAACAATGATAAACACACAGTTGAATACATACTCAAGAATCTATGCAAATATCTTAGATTTACCTAATTGAACAAACTTAACACAAATCTGAAAAACTATAATGTTATGCAATGAATCATGTACGAACCCATATACACAGTACTTAATATATATATAGTCCATCCTAATAATAATTATACACATTCCATCATAATAACATTTATACACAGTGCATTGTAATAACAATTATACACAGTCCATCATGTAATAACATTTATACAAAGTGCATCATAATAACAAATATATATAGACCGTCATGTAATAATAATTATACCCAATACATAGTGTATACAATAATTAGACACAGTCCATCATGTATGAGGTTCATGAAATAACTAAACTTAGTCATAAAAATCTTATTGGAGTTCATACTTTTATAAACCTAAAAGTAAACCTTCAATCTAATTTTTCATCTATGCGTACCCGAGTTTCTCAAAATGTCTTCACAGAAACATTTGTGTGTGTGTGTGTGAATATAGAAATGAGTATACTTTTATATTTATAATCAAATTTTAACTGTATATATATATATATATATATATATATATATATATATATATATATATATATATATATATATATATATAATGATCATACAAGTTCACCATTTCAAATAAATGTTTTCATAAAACGCAAATACATATAAAACAGTCTAGTTCAAATCAACTACTATAAACTAAATTCTTATATAACCATCAAAATAGTCCTTAAAATTGAACAAAGTTTTTCCTACTAGTTTATAGATGAGTAGAATAGATCTATTTATACACACAACATATTTATGGCCAACTCTACATCTCTATCCCATCTCCCAAGTTACCCTGGTTTGAATGTGGGGTTCTGGGGAGGCTGAGACTTCCATAAGGCTCCACATACAACTTAGTGATTCTAATGATTTTAACAAAGAAAATAGTAACCCAATAGATTCAAAGAAATCTAACTCAATATAACAATCAAAATTAAATTACATAACGAACCTGTTTGACATATGAATATCCAAGAAAATTTGAGCAACAATTCCTTCTACGTATTTGTTAACTTCTCTTCTCTACAATGCCATGAGCCATCCCATAAGTTGTATATCTCCTATTCACATCCCTCACTCCTCTTTTATTCATTTTTCCATATTTTATTCTTCCACTATTCCATCATTAATGATCGATAAGCTCATTCTTAATTTTTGCATCCACAGATAACTAACTCACAATTCATCTCCATGCAAAACATAGTAAACCCCAAACTTCTCTCCCAACATTACTTAACTAAAGTCAATGATTGATTAATAAATTGATCATTCTCTATGCTTCTTTCCAAAAATCCCTAATTAACCATATTGCAATCCTTTAACAAATCTGCATGCTTATGATTTAAACAAACCATCCTCGACCATCTCATTCATAATCTTTATGCTATATTCCATGCATGACTAATAAACTAGTCATGGACTAAAGTATTTCCCATGCAATGACTAAACCAATAAAATTATATAAATTTGGCAATGTAATCATGCATAATAAGACTAGAGTTTACGTTGAATTTTATCCACTATATAATTACAATGATTTCTAAACTCATTAAATTATTAACATTAATATCTATCCATTTATATATTATGAATATAACTACTTAAAAAAATAGATAAACAATTATAATCTCCTTAAAACAATGTTATTATCTTTTGACATTAAAATGTAATTATCATAATAATAATCTTTAATTATTATTATTATTATTATTATTATTATTATTATTTATCTTATAGCTCAATAAAGATTATGGAATTTGTCGCAATCATCCTAATGTTTTACTATTCAACAAAACATAATAAAATAATGATATAAGTAAACACAAACAAATTCACTCATTAAGCCAAACAAGAAATCAACAATACACAGTGAAATCACTCAAAAAATCAACAAGATCATTTTTAATCAATCAATATTTTACCAGAAAGCATGATAATAATCATATAAAGAAAAGTACACAAAACATGCTATGATAATCCATATCAAATAATTATGAAACATAATATACTAAGTGGTGTGTGTGAGGGTTTCTAGATTCTCTTTCTAACAACCCTCAATGTCTATATCTAACCACCTTTTCTGATGATACTCTCCCTCCGTCATGATCTGAGGGAAGCATCAGTCATACATCTACCTCATGCCATTGAAGGTAGTTTGCCCATACTATCATTATATCCATAAAATAATGATGTATAATAATCAAACATAATTATAAAGTATAGAATATAAAAGTACTGCTAACTCATAACATCTAATCATTTAAATTAGATAACACAACTATCCCATTATCAACATATGCTACCATGCTTAATCAAATATTAGTTAATCTACTAATAAATTATAATAATGTAAAAATTAAACAAGTTATTTAGCTTAGAGAGAAATCAAGATGTGACATAACTAATCAATTATAATAATCCATAGATTAAATAAGTTATTTATCTTAGAGAGAAATCAATATGTGACATGCTTCCCACCTAAAGTTGGTCATAGTCTTGATGACATTTATTCAAACATAAGTGATGAATTTAAAATATTGTTGAATAGAAAATAATATAATAAGAATTAATAAATCAAACAAACAAATTTGGAAACAACCTATAAAAATCATCATAGTCCTCTCAAGTGGCACTATCCTAAGAGTATTGGTCCCACAAGACCTTGCACTATGACACTTTCTTATTATGAAAATTAAGTTTATGAGTGTTAATTACTCTAATTGGTTCTACCATTACCACCCCAGGACATAGAACCTACAAAGCATTCCAATCCAATACATATGAAAGATTAGTTATATAGTTTTTAAGATAAGACACATGGAAGATATTATGCAAAAGAGCTAGAGTTGGTTGCAATGCAATCCTATATGTTACAAGGTTGATCACTTCCAAAACCTTGAAGGGTCCCATATATCTCGGTGAAAGTTTCATTGATTTCCCAAATTTAATTGATCTTTTCTGAGGCTTAACCCATAAAAACACTTTATTACCTATAGAAAATAGCCTAGTTGTTATTTTTAGATCAACATAAATTTTTTGTCTATCATTGGCCTCTGCCAACCTCTACCTGATTGTCCTAACTTTATATTCCATTTATGAAAGATCTTAGGTCCAAAGACTACCTTGTCTTCCCAACTGATTAGTTTTTTACACCTCTTTCTATACAATACCTTAAATGGATCCATATTCAATGTTGATTTGTATGCTTTGTTGTAAGTAAACTCAACCAATGGAAGATACTCTTCCCACTTATATTATTGATCCATGTAATACATAGAAAGGAGATCCTCTAAAATTTGATTAACTAAATCTATTTGTCTACTAGTTTGTGGGTGATATGAAGTGCTAAAGTTCAACTGAGTACCTAAAACTAGATTCAGAGTCAACCAAAATCAACAAGTCATCTTTGGATCATGATCTGATATGATCTTCTCTGGAAAACCATGCAATCTATACACTTACTTTAAGAATATTTTTACAAGAGTAGTTGCATCATCAATCAAATTGCCTAGTATAAAGTGAGATACCTTAGTTAGTTTTTCAAGTACTACCAAGTTCATGTCATGCTTATTTCATGATAATGGTAACCCTTGGATAAAATACATATTGATAACCTACCACTTTGATTTTGGTATGTCATGTGGATACAATAATCTTGTCAAATTCACATGTTTAGTTTTCACATGCTAACATTCCAGACAATGGGACACAAAATAGATTGTATCTCTCTTAATTACTTTCTAGATATAAATTATCCTAAGCTCAATCATGAGCTTGGTTACTCTTGGATGTCCTCAATATGGGGCATTGTGTAATTATTTTAGCACTGTGCTCCTTAGATTCTCCCTATTTAGAACATACATCTTACCATTGTACTGTAAAAGACCATCACTCTCTATTTTGAATCCCTTATACCTAGGATTTTGAGCATTCTCAAACAATTATTTCTTGACATGATCATAGAATTCATCTCCTAGAGATAATTTGATCACTTGATCTATAAAATTACTCCTAATAGTAGCCATGAATGTTATCTACCTTATATAGCTTAGAGCATCATCTAGTCTATTATCTTTACCTTTGATATAGTTAATAGCAAAATCATAGTTAGATAAGAACTCTAACCATTACCTTTGTTGAGCATTTAAATTTGGTTGGGTGAAGATGTACTTGAGTCCCAAGTTATCAATATTGAGCTCAAATAGTTTTCTTAATAAATAATGTCTCCAAAATTGTGAAGCATGCACAATTACCATAAGTTCTAGGTCATCAGGGGCATAATTCACCTTATAAGGATTCTATTTCCTAGATTCATAGGCTACCATTAAACCATCCTGCATAATAGCTCCTCCAAGTCCATCCCCAAATGCATATGTGATCATTGAGAATTAACCATTAAGATCAATAAATCTTGGCACTTGTGCTGAATTAAGCCTCCTTCTCAATTCCTAAAAGGTTACCCCACACTTATCTGACTAAATGAAACTCTAATTCTTTCATTGAATAAAGTTAATCCAATTAACTATCTTATGAAAAAATGGAATGTATTTACTGTAATAGCCCACTTATCCCATGAAACTTCCTACCTCATGCACATTCTTGGGTGATAGACACTCCATGATATCAATAATCTTTGTTATTTACTAAAATACCATCTATTGAAAAAATATGTCATAGATATTGCACTTTATTTTGAAAAAATGCACACTTAGACAACTTGCTATATAATCTATGCTTTTGCAAATGTTTCAAAACCAATTCCAGATGCTATAAATTCTCTTCCTCATCCTTGGAATATATGAAAATGTCATCAAAGAGGACCAAAATAAAATAATTTAAGTAATATTTGAACACACTATTTATAATATTCATGAATGCTACTAGAGCATTCAACAATCCAAATGGTAGCACTATGAACTCAGAGTGCCCATTTCTAGTCTTGAAAGCTATTTTCAAGATATCCTCTTCACAAGTCCTCAACAAGTGATACACTAATCTAAGATAAATATTAAAAAAGACTATGGCTCCTTGTATTTGATAAAAAGGATCATCAATGTGTAGTAATGGATATCTATTCTTGATCATTACTTTATTCAATATCCTATAGTCTATACACAAGTGAAGAGTGCCATCCTTCTTGATGAAGGTAATTGGAGGACCCCATGGTGACACACTTGGTCAAATCAAGCCTTTCAATAATAACTCCTAAATTTGTGCCTTTAACTCAACCAATTCAGTGGTTATCATTCCATACAGTGCCTTAGACTATGGTTATGATCCATGTATAATATCAATTGAGAAATCAGACTCATATTTAGGTGGAAATCCTGAAAACTCTTTCAAAAATGCATCATGAAAGTTTCTAAGAAAAGGATAATCTTTTATAGATGGTTCCTTGGATTCTTCCAACTCATTTATCTTAATGGTAAATGCATGGCATCCCTTCCTTTGATCTTTTTTGAGTTGAATGGTATAAATCTGTCTCAATTTAAACTCCCTTTTCTCACCTTGAAGTTGTCTAATTTCAAAAATCATCTTGTCACTCAACCTTCTCAAGAAAATAATCAACCTTTGATTTATGATTCATGAGCCAATTGAATCCTAAGATCACATCATATTATTCTACTGGTGCTGTATAGAGATCTATTACTATAGTAAACTCAGGTAATCTAATCTCTACTTTAACTAGACACTTACTAACCTTGACTCATTCCCATATTGTAATGACCATGAATTTTCCATTATTATATCCTTTATAGACAATTTACTAATTACTCTAAGAGTAGTGAAACATTATGTAGGTCCCATATCAATTAAAATAAAAAATGGATGATCAAACAAAATATCTAAGAGTTATATGGGTAAAGATTGATACTCAACTTGTCAATTGTCAATAGTTGCATGAATTCACTATTAAAATGTACCTTGTTGAGAATTTGAACCCTTGTTCTTTGGTTTGTTTTCAGGACATTTTCAATCAAAGCTATCACCTCCATAACTGAAGCAACCTCAAACTGGTCCTTTCTTCTCTGTCTATTGGTTTCCCTTAAAACTACCATTGAAACCATTACTAGGCTTCCTATTACATGAACCACTATTGAACTTTGTGTTTTGATTCTTGAAATAACACTTAGAATCTCCACCCCTCTACTTCCAATTCTTCTTCTTAAAAGTTGGTTTAGAACTTCAAAACTTCTTTTTTAACTTATCTCTGACTTGGGCAAGATATTTTAGTTTTTATTCTTACTTGATTGCCTTCTCAAACACTTGATCTATGGTAGATGGACCATGCACATCTACTTCACTACCTATTTGAGATTTCAATTCCATGATGAATTTCTTGATTATGAACCTCTTATCTACCTAATATATACTTAAGAATCTTGGTTGATTAATTCTAGTATTCATTCACTAATAAATACCATTGCTTAAGATTATAGAAACATGTAAGATTTGGTCAAAGTATAGCTATGAAAGCCATCATGACCTAAACAGTATCACAAAATCTTCCCAAGTGGTGGTGGTTAAGTCAAGGTTCATCTCGAGCTTCTTATTTTTCCACCAAGTCACTGCTTCACCATCAAGCTGATAAGCTCCCCAAACTAATTTCATGACTTTAAAATAATTGTGAATCTTGAAATACTTCTTTATTTCTATTATCTATGCTTCAGATTTATCCCCCAACACAATTCCATCAAACTTAGGTGGATTCACTTTTTTATGTCATGTTTTAAATCTACATCTACTTGAGATCTTGCATCTTATGGAACCTTCTCATGGATTTGTTCTTGAAGATGTTCCTAATCATTAGGATGTTCTTTAGGTTTTTATTGAGTATTCTCCTCTTCATGTCCATGTATTGCCTATTTTAGGGATGTGATTTGATCCCTAGTCTCGTACATGGTTGTGAGTATTTGGTCCAACTTCATAACTTTCTCAATTATAAATTGATTTAGATCTATAGGGGATTCGGTATTTGAAGTACCCTCACCTCCTATTCTAGCATGCACCATTATTATTCCTAAATTTGGAGGATAATTTTTGCATTATCAAATATATTAAGTCTTAGTGTTTTATCATCAATTCTGATACCACAATGTAACAAACCCAATGGGGTTTATCTGAATATTACAATATTTTTTTAAAAAATTAAATACACATATTCTATATAAATATTTCACCACAAAAAATCCTAACTAGTGATCTTTAGCTTGCTACATTAAGTTAGTTAACTCTTAAGGTTATAACTAATCTAATTATCTAAAGATCACCATGAATAGATATAGAAATCAATAAAAATATTGAATAACCATAATTAATACATTTCAACGTAAATGATATAGTTTAAGTTCAACCATAACTAATACAATATTACATCATCTACTATAGGAAGTACAATACATAAATATAATAGTTTCATCAATACATAAAATATCTCAAATGATAAAACATGATACAAAGATCCTCTAAGCAGAGTATCCATAACTCAAGTATCAATATGTAATATCAAGTATAATAATCTAGCTAGGAGGGAGAGCATCATTCGAATGCTTTTCCACACCAACCACGGACCATAGATCCTTTGCACTATCTCCTAAACAAGGGGATGACCCTCCCTTCATAGATGGGTAGATAATGATGGTGTGAAATACATAGTAACAAACTAGAACCCATGTGTCTAAGATATCTAATATATATTGTGTACCATAAATAAATAGATTCTAATATGATATCACATAAATATGAAAACTATATCAACATATGAAATAATAATGTTTATCAAACATTACTTTGGCCAAAGTTTTTAATAATAAATGATCTCTAGGATCAATCAAATTCATACACACCACTTGATTGGATTACCACTTATCTTACATTGATGGTGTTAATTAAGTCAGTGGAATCCATCTACTACTTAATTAAGGTCATGAATGTGAGATTTAGTAAAATAAATATTAATATTATAAACTAAAATATTCATTCTTAATATTTCATTTTAGCTAATAAAAAAATATGCTAAATATAAAAATATTCAAAACATTCATTTAATCCATCAAATGAAGTGAATAGAATCCAAGCATATATTTTATTATAAATAATAAACATAATAAAAAAATATTCATTAATATAACACACCATCTGGGTAATGAATATCTAGATTGCTAGTTGATTTATCCATTAAACAACTTATAATATTATTTATCCATGAAATAATATTATAACCCTGGATAATAAATTATTCATATTCCACATATAACAACAATCAATCCATACATACACTTATGTTTTATATTTATATTCATAAATATAATGAATGATTTATATTTAAACATTCTAATAATTTTTATAAATGCCAATATAATCAAACATCCATTAATCACTGTTATAACAATTATAACATAGCTAAATATATTAATACATTCATACAATCTCATTACTCATAAGTCATTGTACAATACACTACTAAGGTGACATCCACTGTCCTTCATCTTAGATTGTACTATATAATCGAAGTATAAAGTCAACTCATAACCAAAGGCCCCATAACCATTTTATTAAACTGACTAAATTCCATTTCCTTTGATAAATAAATTTATAGAATTTCTATAATTCAAACTTAGTTCTTATTTATCTTATAATATATATAAATAATTTCAAATCAAATAATCTTTCATGTTTTGCCTACTATATAAGTTCAAATATAACTAAACGCAACCACTTTTACCTTATTCAAGTTTTTATCAAGCAATGATAAATACACAGTCAAATACCTACTTAGGAATCTATGTAAATATCTCAAAATTGGCCAATTAAACAAACTTAATACAAATCTAAATAAGTATAATGTTATGGAATGAACCATGCAGGAACTTGTATACACAGTACTCAAAATATATAGTCCATCCTAATAAAAATTATACACAATCCATCATAGTAACATTTATAAATAATGTATTACAATAACAATTATTCACAATCCATTGTGTAATAACATTTATACATAGTGCATCATAATAATAATTACACATAGTCCATCATGTACTAACAATTATACCCAACCCATAGTGTATATAACAGTTATACACAGTCCTTCATGTACAAGTGAGGTTCAGGGAATAACTAAACTTAGTTAGAAATTTTTTACTGACGTTCATACTTTTATAAACCAAAAAGTAAACCTTCGATCTAATTGCTCATCTACCCATACCCGATTACTCAAAATGTCTTCACAAAAATATCCTAATTCCATAGTTTAGACCATTTTCACAAACTAGCTTAGGGTCTAAAACATATCTTATGCATAGTTTATACAACATCACATAGACACTGATAAATCTAACTATCGAGTACATACATATATATGCATGTATACATATTACATCTTAGAACATAGTTTAACAGTTTAGTACTATTATATATATGTATATATAAATGAACATTTAATAAAGTCTACTAGTATTCAATTATGTGTGTATATATATAGATATACTAATATATACATATAAATATATAAATGAGTATACCTTTATATATAATCAATTTTTAACCATATATACACTATATATATATATATATATATATATATATATATATATATATATATATATATATAAAACCCTTGGGAACCCATAATTTAACCCAATAGTCCAATTCAATTTATCAGTTAAATGATTATACAGGTTCACTATTTCAAATCAATGTTTTCATAAAACCCAAATGCATATAAAATAGTCTGTTTTGAATCAACTTCTATTAACTAAATTCTTATATACCCATCATAATAATCCTTAAATATTGAACATATATTTTCCTACTAGTTTAGAGATGAGTATAACAGATCTATTTATAAACCCAACATATCCATGGCCAACTCTACATCTCTATCCCATCTTGTAAGTTACCTTGGTTTGAATGTGGGGTTATGTGGAGGCCAAGCCTTGCACAAGGCTCCACATACAATCTATTAATTCTAATGATTTTAACAAAGAAACTAGCAACCCAACACATTTAGAAAAACCTAATTCAATATAACATTCAAAATAAAATTACATAACCAACTTGTTTGATGTATGAATATCTAAAAAAAATCTAAGCAACAATTCCTTCTTCATATTTGTTCACTTCTCTTATCCACTATGTTGTGGGCCATCCTCTAAGTCATATATCTCCTATTCATAGCTCCCACCTACATATTTTATTCATTTTTCCATCTTCTATTCTTCCACTACTCTATCATTAATGGCCAATAAGCTTGTTCCTAATTTTTGCATGCATAGATAGATAACTAAATCATAGTTCATCTCCATACAAAGCATAGTGAACCCCTAAAATTCTCTCCCAACATTACTTAACTAAAGTCAATGATTGATTAGTGAGCTAATCATTCTCGATGATTCTTTCCAAAAATCCTTAATTAACCGTATTATAATCCTTTAACAAATCTACATGCTTATGATTTAAACAAACCATCCTCTACCATCTCATTTATAATCTTTATGCTATATTCCATGCATGATTAATAAAATAGTCATGGACTAAAGTATTTCCCATGCAATGACTAATCGAATAAAATTATATAACTTTGGCAATGCAATCATGCATAACAAGACTAGAGTTTACATTGGACATAATCCACTATATTATTACAATGATATCTAAAATCATTAAATTATTAACATTAATATATATCCATTTATATATTATGAATATAACTACTTAAAATAAATAGTTAAACAATTATAATCTCTTTAAAATAATGTTATTATCTTTTGACATTAAAATGTAATTATCATAATAATAATATTTAATTATTATTATTTAATCTTATATCTCAATAATGATTATGGAATCCATCACAATTATCCTAATGTTTTAATATTCAAACAAACATAATAAAGTAATAATATAAATAAACATAAACAAATTCACTCATTAAGCCAAACAATATGAGCTACGTAAGATCACAATACATAGTGAAATCACTCAAACAATCAACACAATCAATTCAATCAATCAATATTTTACCAAAAAACATACTAATAATAATCTAAATAAAATTACACAAAACATGATATGATAATACATATAAAATAGTTATGAAACATATTATACTAAGTGGTGTGTGTAAGGGCTTTTATATTCACTCTCTATCAACCCCTAACGTCTCTATCTAACCACCCTCTCTGATGATACTCTCCCTCTATTATGATTTGAAAGAAGAATCTATCTTGCATCCACCTCATGCCAATGAAGGTAGTTAGGTCATAACTCCTTATATCCACAAAATAATGATGTATAATAATAAAACATGATTACAAATTATAGAATATAAAATTACTGCTAACTCATAACACCTTATCATGTAAATTAAGAAACATAATTGTATCAAAATCATCATATGCCATCAAGATTACTCAAATATTAGTTAATCAACTAATCAATTATAATAATCCATGGATTAAACAAGTTATTTAGCTTAGAGAGAAATCATGATGTGATAGGCATGTTGTCTATAAAGGCACCCGAGGAGGAAAGCAAGGATGCATGAGATCACTCATGGCATCTAAAACTAAGTGTACAAGAAATAATTAAGAGACAAGTGTCATAGCTATGACACATACATGAAAGCATACATACAACACACATGAGGTATGCAAAGTAGGCTAAATGGCCAAAATATAAGGGACATGGGTACATGACACTAAATCTAAGAAAGTAATACATACAATTATAGGTTCAAATGTTTGCATACACAAACATCAAATAAGGTTGGTGTTAGGAACCCTTGTCATACCCTTATATTTTTATTTTTAGTTTATTAGTCACTATGGATGCATATGGTTTGTATGCCATCCCTTGATCATATTTGAATTATCCCACATACATGATAATTAATTGTTGTTAGAATAGATTTAGTAATTAAGTTTTGAGGCCTAATGAAGGCATCCATAAATATTATTGTATTAAGATTTCTCAAAGGAGGTTGCCCCTTCGAAGTGGGATATGATTTGAAGGTTTTTTTTTCCAAAGTTTATTTCATTGTTTAATTAGTTTTTTTAGTTCATAAATCTATGCAAAAGGATCCTCACATCTGGTATCAGAGATCTTTCTTGACCTATGAGTAGATTTTTTAGATTTTGGTTTTTATTAGTGGCTTTATAGGAGTTATGCCATTTATGGAAATATTTTTTCTTGCCTATATTTTTTACATATTCATTGTAGGTTCAGATAAGGGTAAATAACCCTTCACATAACTATCGAAAGTACATGCGCGTAAGCCATAAAAATCACTATGAGGAGTACCATAGGAACCCTGAAGTAGCTGGCCCATTGAGAGGACCTATTAGTGAAAATGGAAATGGCCCCATCTTGATTGACTAGTTTCCACATGTGAGGTAAACTAAGAGGTATCACTTAGGGGTAAATCCATGGCCAAATTTTTTCTATAAAACAATACTTACTTAGATAGCATTGGTGGCCAAAGAGACACCTTAAAACCCTTAGGAAATCAAATAGACTTGGGGCCCAATTCCAACATAACAATTTAATAAGACCAATAATAGAGTGATCATAGTTGAGAACAGTTGGTAACTATGCACTTTTAGATAGGCTTTTGGTAGGAACAACCAAGCAGCAATTAGTTTTTCAAAAAATAATAAAAAATCCATTTTTTCACAATATCTCTCCCTTTATAGTTCTGTTAACTCTCAAAATTTCCTAGAACACCTCAAATTCCATTCTACACATTTTTTCCTTGAGGGTCCATATCCAAATTCCACTTCTATTAGCCAAAAATCTCAATTTTTTATTTTTTGGGTTTTGCCAAAACTTCTTTAGTTTTTACCTCTTACTTCAAAGCTTTCCCATAATGTTCCTTTCCATTTTATGATCTTATATCCCTCTTAGATAAATTTTATAGTTTTTCCATTATGATTCCAAAATTGCTCTTGCCTTCGTCAATCCTAACTAAGAGGTGCTAAAAAACTAATAAAAGTACATTTACCCCTTCTAATTGAGCCCAAATAATTTTTTAACTTACTGACCATGTCTTATAATTTATTTTTATATCCCTTGACAAAAAGAAACAAAAAAAAAAAAACATTGGTTGTGATATCCATTCATGCAGGTACAAAGATCATGGAGGAAGAAATCATAACATTAAAATCCCAAGTCACTACGTTAATCGATATGATGCATGGACTAAATTAGTAGAATAGCCTTTTTCTCAATAATTTATAGGATTATTCTTTAGATAATATTTTCTCTTCTACCCACACATAATGTGGGTCCAAGCTAGACTTTCCATGATTCAATGGTACAGATTTTACAAGATGGATTTATCAAGATGAGTAATTCTTTAAACTTTGCATCTTTACTTCTATGCAGGTTTGGTTCTATAGAATTTGAGGCTTTATAGGATCTCTCACCAAAATCTCCAGAAAGGCACTATTCATGATTATCAAAATGAGATTGAGCAACTGGATAATCACACTAAAGAGTTATAAGATGACTTATTCAAGAGTTATTTTATTAGTGGCCTCAAAGAGCCAATCTGCTTGGAGGTGAAATTTTTTTGGACCAATAACATGATAGACACCTTGGGTCTATCTAAGTTAGTAGAAGATAAACTCTCCACATAACATTGACCTCCCACTTTCCCACTTGTAAAGAACACAAAAAACTAGCAACTAACCACAACCACATCGGTTAAATGCATTACTATGGTAAATATGTGGGATTCTAGGGAGAAATGATTATGTTATAATTATGATGACAAATGTATTAAGTTTCACCTATTTCACAAAATCTCTACTTTATAAATATTTAATCACTGCTAGAGTAGGATAATGAACCTGATATCTAGGAATTTTAGGATGCTCAAGAAGAATAAAGCCCCTTAGAGGACTCAATGGCTTGATAGAACCAAATTGATATCTCTCTACATGCACTAAATTTTTTTATGACCCTAAAACCATGAAGATTAAGGTGTTCTTTAAAAATATCCCTTTCCCAATCCTCATTAACTTTGGAAACACTCACAATTTCATCAATCCCTACATTGCTAAGCCAATAAACTACTTTATACACCCTTGTTCTAGATTTTAAGTCATTATTTATAGTGGGGGAAAAATTACATGTAAAGGGAAGTTTCAAATGCATGTATACCAATAATAAATTATACTCTTCACTCATATATGTTTTCCCTACCCGTAGGAGGATTTGATGTGGTCTTAGGGGTATAGTGGCTCCGCACATTAGGACATATTCTATGTGACTTCTATGAGTTTTAGATGAAATTCATAGATAGTGGTCAATAACACACCTTAAAGAGGTTATTTCATATATCTTCTCACATCATCATTTCCTAATGCATGGGAAATATTTTGAAGGCTCACATAGGGTCATTACCTAGCTACACTTCATACAACTCTAGATCACCACTGCTACTAATTACCCTACTAATTTATAAGCTCTCCTCGACAAGAATGCAACCATTTTTATAGATCCAATGGGCTTTCCCCCTTTACACCCTAAATATCATTGCATTCATCTCATTTTAGGAATCATCCCACCCAACATCCATCCATACTACTATCCCCATCTGTAAAATAAGATATTGAGTAACTAGTATGTTAACTCCTCAAGTATAGAGTTATTCACCCCAACACTAGCCCATACTCTCCCCAGTTATTCTTATCCACAAATAATATGGGTCATGGCACCTTTATATTGAATTCTATGCCCTTAACCACCTCACTATCAAAGTTAAATTCCCAATTTTGGTCATCGATGAGCTTCTTGATGAGATCCATGGGGAAAAAACATTCACCAAATTAAATTTTCATTTAGGCTATCATCATATATGTGTGCATGATAATTATATACTAAAGACAACCTTTTACACTTATTATGGTCACTATGAATTATTGGTCATGCCTTTATTCCCCTTCAACTTTTCAGGCACTAATGAATGAAATCTTTCAGCCTTTCCTTTATCAATTTACTTTGGTTTTCTTTAATTATATTTTGATATACAACCACACATGAGTCGAGAATCTCGAACATATTGATAGGGAATTGTAACTTCTAAAAATCAATCAATTATGTGATAATCAATCTAATTGTTCCATTGGTCAAGAAGGAGTTGAATATTTAGGGCACATTATTTTAGTCAATGAGGTCCATGTGGATCTGAAAAAACCCAATGCCATGCAACATTGGCCTCAAAAAACAACCATTAAGAGCCTCTATAGATTCTTAGGCCTTATAGGATACTACCGTAAGTTCATCAAAGATTATGTGTCCCTTGACATCTTTATTGAAGAAAGATGCATTCACATGGGATGTGGTAGTTGACCAAACATTTGTGGCACTCAAACAAGCTATGTGTAGCACACTAGTTTTGGCCATGCCAAACTTCACCAAAACTTTCACCATCAAAAGTGATGCTTATGTAAATGGCTTAGGTGTTATTCTTCTCTAAGAGGGTCATCCCATTGCTTTCACTAGTAAAGCCCTTTCTAGATGAAATTTGTCTTTGTCTACATATGAAAAGGAAATGATGGTAATTCAACATGCAGTATAAAAATGGTGCCCATACTTGGGAATCATTTTTACATCAAAATTAATCACCAGAGTTTAAAATATTTCCTTTTACAACAACATAAATGGGTCAACAAACTCATGGGCTATGATTATGAGACCAATTACAAGAAGGTTAAAGACAATGTTATGGTAGATGTTCTCTCATGCACATTCAAGGACCAAAATTCCCTTTCTTCTATCTTTGTGCCCATTCTGAGCTGGTTAGAATCTATACACGAAGGATATGTAAATGATCCCTCCTCACACCACCTCATTAAACAATTATCCACTAACCTCTCTACAACACCACATTATTCATGGGATGGTGATTTTATGCAATACAAGGGTCTTTTGTTCCTTCCTAATAGAATATACCTTCATCAAGTTTTATTCTATGAAATCCATGCTTCTCCATTAGCATGTCACTTATGATTTCTCAAAACATATGACCTAGTAAGTCAAAACTTCTTTTGGAAGGGGATAAAAGGGGAAATTAAATAGATGGTGTCTAAATGTGATACCTACCAACACAACAATTGTGAAATAATAGTGATTCCTAGTTTTATCGAGACCTTGTCCATTTCTACTAGGATATGGATAGATATTTATATGGATTTATTAAGGGATTCCCTAAATTTGGAGGAAAAATATTGATCCTAGTCATGGTAGACCACTTATCCAAATATAGTCATTTAATTCCCTTAACCATCCATATACAACCTCCACAGTCACATAAATTTTCTTAGATCAGATCTTTAATCTTCATGGCATCCCTTCTTCAATTGTCTTTGATCATGATGTAACTTTCACCAACCATTTTTGGATGGAGTTATTCTAACATATGGGCACACAAATGAAGATGAGTTATAGGTATCATCCTCAAATAGATGGTTAGACATAAATTTTCAACAAATGATTTGAATAATTCCTTGATTGCTTTATTTTAGAACAATAACAATAGTGGGAAAAGTGGTTTCCCCTCATAGAATGGTGGTATAATACCTCCTACCACACTTCTACAAAAATGACTCCATATGAAGTAGTTTATGGTTAAGTACCCCCATCACTTATGCTATATACCCTTAGTAATTCATTAGTTTAGGAAGTCAACACTATGCTCAAACATTAGGATCAGATTCTCATCACCTTACAAGGTAATCTCTATCTAGCATAGAATGGAATGAAGCATCAAGATGATAAACACCACTTTGAGTTCACCTTTTAACCTAGTAATATGGTTTTTATTCATTTATAGCCATATGATCAATCATACCTAAAACTAAAATGGAATAATAAGCTTGATCCAAATTTTTATGGGCCATATAAGTTTCTCTGATAGATTAGGTCTATTGTTTACAAGTTGGATCTTCCATCTTCCTCCCAAATTCACCTAATATTTCATGTCTCCTATTTGAAGAATGTTCTTAGAACCACCATCATAGTGCAAATAGTTTTAATAGAACTTGATAACAAAAGATCCATCCTTATTAAATTAGAAGCAGTCTTGAATAGGTGTACTTGCCAACTTTGCTCCCACTCAATCATGAAAGTCTTAATTTAGTGGCATGACATGCAACCAAAAGATGCAACATGGGAGCCACTATTCCAAATTCAACAATGATTCCCACATCCAAATATTTTAGGACAAAGCTTTTTCTAAGGAGAAGGGGATGTTAGGAACCCATGTCCTACCCTTTTATTTTCATTATTAGTGTATTAGTCTCTATGAATGCATATGCTTTGTAATTCATCACTTGAACATATTTGAATTATCCCACATACATGGGAAGTAGTAGTTATTATAATAGATTTATATTTAAATAACTATTGAGGCCCAATAAAGGCATCCACAAATAATATTTTATTGATCTTGCTCAAAGGAGGTTGACTCCTTATTGTTCATTTTATTTTGTAGTTCATAAATTGATCCACATAGAAAGACATGTTCAAATGTTTGTATACACAATCAACAAAGCAAAAAAAGACATGGGAGCATGTCTAAAACATACATACAATGAAAGGAAGTGGCATGGATTCATAGAATAATGGCATAATTAAATGCCCTCAAATAGATGTAGAAGCAAAGAGACACAATCAAGTCTAGGAAAGCTATAAATGAAAGTATGCATGAACATGTGGTACAAATATGTATAATAGTAAAGATACACATAAAATGAGTCTATAATAGCAATAGTTTGAAAAAATTTAATAGTATAGAATGATATATCCTGGTAAAGTGGAAGATGTGTATAAGATTCCCCCAGAGGGTGAATGTATCAATGTTGAATTAGTGTATCTATGTATGTGCCCCCAATGGGTAGATAGTAGAAAATATGGATCTGTGTTATGGACTTGAGTCCTGTAAGAATATGTAAATACTTGAATAGAACAAGTGAAACATGTATGTATGATATAAACTGACTATAATAATATATCTAGCATATGTAGTACCTAACGAGTATATAAAGAATGTAAACATGGATATGCAAATAATCTACATTTTTATATTTTTTGAACAATATTTGAATGGTATTTTTTATATATTGAAATATCATGAATAAAGTACAGAATGTAAACATGGATATGTAAATAATCTACATTTTTATATTTTTTAAACAATATTTGAATGGTTTTTTTAATATATTGAAATATCATGAACAAAGTACTAAATCACCTAGGGATGAATAAAAGTTGTTCTACGATATAGGCAAATAAATATAAACATCCAAACATATATCAAAGTTTACTAAAGTTAATGATATGACAATATAGAAATCCTCATGCAAGAGGCATCAACAAAAATGAACAAATAATAAAAATTACTATATCAGTAGTATGACACTATCACCACAAAGTAAGTTAACTATTCAAAGTCTCAGTGTTTCTAACATTGTAATTCAAATTCTCAAAATCAAGTCCCAGCTATTGTGTTACCTTAGGTTCCTTCTATGTGTTTCCTTCAACTACATCCTCTTGTAGGAAGTATCTATCATATTTTTACAAAAGAGGGCTAAAACTATTATTTTTGATTAATTTCATTACTTCATTTACCTCATATATACTACCTATATCACCCATTTTTTCCAATTTTCTCGTCAGTTCATGAAAGTTGTTGTGAAAAGTTTTTCAATCCTATTTTTCCTCCTTAATTAAGAATAGAGGAGACCCCAAACATTACATATATTTATGTTGTGTGAGAGTATTTTTTCCATTAGCACACTAGTGTTTAAATCCATTGCTTCCCCAATTGACATACTACCTCTAGAATTGGGTTTTGATGGTTTGGATCATTTATTGAGTTATATACAGTCCTTTGTTACATCTAAACAACATTTGGTGCCATTATTATCTAAATTATAAGAATACATATAGGAAGGAATAATATCTTTAGCCTGTTTGAAGTAAGATTCCCTTATACACGACCAATCATATTGTGATATAGTCACCTCTACTATAGTGGGATGGGAGAAGCTCCAATCAGGGCGTGGGATAATTTTGGGGTACCTACCTATGTCCATAATATATTCATCAGTTACTTTTATAAAACTTATCTAAAGGAAGCACTCTAGATGCCTATGTGGAATCTTCAATTATAAATAGATCTGCACAACCATAATTCTAATAATGACTTCACCTATGAAGTTAGTAAGTACCCTAGTTCTAACTTGAAAAATATCTTGGTTCATTTGCTTCCATATAAAACAAAGAATCTTAGTAGAAAAAACCAACCATAATTTCTAAAAAATGGATGAATCTTCTTTGTAGAGAAAACATATCCAAAAGCAATGTTGGACCACTTAATTTCATAGTAAAAAATAATAGACAAACTATAGAGAACATTTCTAAATTTTATAAGCATATTGGTAGGTAAAGAAAAGATGTTTAATTTAACTATACATAATTAAACATAAGACATAAATGGGGGAAATCACCACATTTAACAAGCACTTAACCAATAGCTAACTTATTATATGGCAACATCCATCTAAAACAAGATTTTTTTGGTTTAATACAGGAAGCCCAAACCACTTAAAATATAAAATCCCAACTTTGATAAGTAGCATAGACATTACACACATGATTAAGAATTAGATATAGGGGATGAGTGGAGTATAATTTAGGATAAAACATTTTGGTCGATAACTCATGAATGGGAGGCCCTTTGATCCATTTGATACTGTCCCAGACTTCACTATCATTATCAAGATGATTCATTAAGTTATTATCCCTGAGTGATTTTCTTACCTTAGAATAAGTCTTACATTATGTATTAATAATATGATACCTATGCCTTATGATGTCCTAGGAGGCCCATCCATCAGGACTAAATAAATCCTTAAAGTCCCTCATACCTTTCTTGAAATATTCTAAAGTAGAACATCCTCTGATAAGGGTCAATAGATGGTTGTTGAGGTGAAGATTCCACCATCTTGATTGATACCATTGGTAACAAGATCCCATCCAATTGAATACATGTTTTTAAATTAAAATTCATTTCACAAGGTACCATGCCTTTCAAATAGATGCAAAAATAGGAGAGCTTGCAACTTTAAAAGAATAAAGGATGAGAAGAATGTTAGTAATGTACAAGCCTTTCCATCCTACTTTACCCTTATGAAACCATATCATAATGTTATTTCTAACCAAAAATTTTCAATTATCATACCCCTTGAATGCCTTGATGATCCACTTAAACTCTAGGGTGATACCTTGAATTTCTAGGTCTTTCAGATCTAGACCACCAAAATCTCTTGGTTTACAATGAAACTTCCAAGCAGCTACATGTATTTTTTATTTCCCTTTCCATTTAAGCATAATAAGTCTCTAATAATTTTATGTAATAGCTTGATATAAGTTTTTTTAAATATCCAACATGAAGCATAATACAAATTGTATGAAGAGAATTTTTTTGACAAATCTGGATCCTACCTAGGAGTGAAAGTAGGTGACCTTGCCACTTTTCAATTTTATTATTGATTTTGGTGTATACCCATTCCCAAATCTATTTGAGGGAGGAAGTCAGATCAAATGGAATTCCTAGATATCTAACTAGTTGATTTGGACCTTTCTATTCCCACCCAAATTCATCAAGCCAGTCAAGTCAGTTCTCCTTCCATATTATCATACAAGACTTACGATAAATAATTTTAGAACCTAAGGCTAGACAATAGATATTTAGTATAAATCTTAATTGAGATAGGTTGTCTTTAGAGATATTAATGAACAAAGTATAATCATCAAAAAATATAACATCTATCATTTAATTTTGATTAAAAAGCTGGATGCCTCTCATAGGGGGGTCTATATCATTCATTCGCATTAGATAATGTAATGCATTCGCTAGCAAGATAAAAAGGTAAGGAGCAAGAGGAAAACCTTGAATAATTTATCTTTGTAGAGGGAGAGAATCCATGATTTCCTCATTTACCTCAACAACTATATAAACATATTTAAATAAAAATGAGATAATTCTATAGAACCTCTCTTGACATCCAAAATCCCTAAGCATTATTTCAATAAAGGGCCATTCTATTCTATCATATGCTTTTTTAAAATCTAAAAGAATCATTCCAATATCTTTCTGAGAGTCTCTAGCCTAATACATACCTTCCCAACTTGTAATGAGATTATTGAATATATATCTACCTTCCACAAACCCAGTTTAGGTTTTCAATACCATCTAGGGTAATAATGGGGAAAGTATTTTTGGTAAAATTTTATCCAGGATTTTATAGGAAACATTGAATAGAGTAATTAGATACCATTTTTTAACAAGGGAGGGATCACCTTCCTTTAGAATGAGTTTTATAACCCCTTTATTTATTTTTGAACCAAGAGATCCCACCCTAATTGCTTCTTTATACATTTCTAAGCATTTTATAGATATTCAATTATTTATTTACTTTATAGAATTTAGAGAGGAATCCATAAATACTAGGGGCCTTATCAAAATTCATAGACTCAATCACACATCTGATCTCATCTAATTAGATCTCATTATCCAAAAAAGATGTTTGAATGGATGAAACCTTTCTTGGAATGATTTTCTCACACAACACCCTTCTCTGTCCAATCTGATCATTTGACCCCTCAGTTAAGAATAAATTTTACTAGAAGTCAAAGAATGCTTGTTTGATAGATTATTAATTCTCTAAAACTTTATCATCTTCCTTCATTTTTGATATTTTTTTCTGTTGATGCTTAGACTTTAAAAACCAAAATAAGAATTTGGTATCCTTATTACCCAACTTGAACCAATTAATCCTAGAACAAACTTGAGCACCCCTAATGTAGTAGATCTGATGTTTATTTAAGTCAATATTTGCTAAGGAGAATAGATAGAGCAAGGTTTCATTGCCTGGGTCATATTGTAGGTCAACTTCTAACCTAATAATCTATTCTTGGGTAATTTTGAAGGATTTAATTTTCTCTTAGCTTTGATTTGGCCATAATATCTAGAAAATGTTTTTAATGGGTCCAGTGAATTGTTATAACTATGAATTTTGGAGTCTGAGTCAATGTAAATAACTCAATGCACAAAATTCTGAGCTTTAGAACTGTATGCTTACAAGGAGTGACAACAATGGTCAAAATGAAACTCACTATCTTTTATCCAACTGTAGGTTACAACTATATTTATATGAATATAATACATGTGTTCCACCCATATTTTCTCCACAAAAACTCAATAGATAAAATGATTTATACTGAGACTACTCATTAAACAACTATATGAGTGCATTTCCTATTAGCAGACTTGACTATCTCCTTAAAAGTGATTTGTTATTCAACTCAGTTATATTTCCCTATATTAGATTATATTTTTTTTATTTTATTATAAAAATATCAACAAACATTCATAAAAAATATTTACCATTCTAATTTTTCCAAACACACTTTATACCATGTTACATCATGCAAATGGATTACACATAGAAGACTTGTATTACAATGATTCTTCTTCAACAAGATATATTTCCATCTCAATTAAATATCATCCTCAAATGGAATGTGTTATTAAAAAATAAAAATGACTTAAAATAGCTCCTAAAAGTGCATAACTGATTCTTGGTTCTTTCCCTTTGAGAGGTCCCTTTTGTTACATTGAATTATTCATGATTTTACATAATATGACTTATATGGAACCATAACCTTAGAATTATAAACTTTTATAACCCTTATATACTGTATAAATCCATTAGGCATGTTTTATGTACACCTTACCACCTTTACAAACATATGAGAGTCTTTACAATGGCTTGCAAGATTTTAAATTTTCTAAAGAGGCTTTTTGGTGGGAAAACCCAGAATTCAGATTTTGTGCATCTTAAGACTACCTGAACTTCACCTAAAGGACAACTTAGGACTTATAATACCTATGAGACACTCAAAAAATATATTAATACAAAAATGAGTCCACTTTGGTGTCATTATAAGATACCCTTGCATCAGTGAAGGAGAGGATTGCATTGGTTACTTTGAACTCCTGAAGAAGGAAAAAATCAAGTTTATCTTTGGAATGTCTAAATTACCTAATAATTGGTTTCCTATTTGGGGATTCATGTCACCTTACTTTCTAATTGACAATATGCATTACCATGTTAGGGATTAATTGGTTTTATTGGGGGACTTACTTTCCCCATTATTTTGATACAATTTAGAGAAACCTTCTGGAACCTTATTTCCCTTATTCCCTTTATACTATTATTATCTCCATCTTTCAATCCCCATTTCTTACCAATATTCCATATTTGACATAGGGACTATCTAGGGATGAAATTTTAGTATCAATAGTTTTCAGTCTTTTCCTAGACCCTTTAGAGGTCCAATTATCCATACTATTATGTATTGGGGGAGAATATTTTATAGTATTACCACTAGTCAAAACCTTTAGGGTCTCTTTATTAAGAGATATGTCCATTCGAGGATCTACCTACTCAAAGAGATTATCAGGAGGAAATACTATCTCATTGTTTGCACTCTCCTTAGATTCAAAATCTTATAGATTCTAGGTGTCCTTCAAAGACTCTGAGAGGTCCCCCTTAGAGAGGGAAACAACATCAATCATAACCTCATCACATTAGACTAGATTGTTTTCAACTTTAGAGGGTATCTTGGTTTGATTTATCAAATCATTCTATTTACCCTTCTCCTCAATAACTGGTGCATCAAAAAAATTGGTGTAAGATTACTAGTGGGGAAAGGTTACCCACTATTAGTATCATGAGAAGTAAATTCATTCTCACCAAGATCTGACCCACTTGGAACTCCAAAGACCTTATTAGGGGATGTTTTCATTCCTCAAATTAAAAATTCAAAATATGGTTATCTATGTTTTCAAGGTCCCCCATTTTAAGCAGGATGGGATTAAATATAACATTTTTGCTATTGAGTTTAGGCCTCTCTAGGAGATAGTATCAATATTCTTATTGGTAGGTAACAAAGGGTAATTATTCCTCATATGACCATATTTTTTAGAGAAAAAACATGCATTGAGACCTCCCAATCCTTTGATAGGGCATATATAAGAGTTCCCATTGATTTAAAAAACAAAAGATTCTAGAAATGTTTCTAGAGGGTCTAAGGAGATTAGTAATGCATGTTCATATGGGCTAAAGACTACCTAGTATCTTCAACCCTAAGCAGCTCACCAAAGGGTCAAAGGGATTGAGGGATGAAACTCCACAATTTTATGGGGGAATTTTCAATATCAACCCATCTAGGGGCTATTTTGAACACCATGCCTTGACTTTCCAAATTAGGGTTCTATGAAATTGTTTTAAATAGTGATTGCCCCAAATTACATAAGGATTTATTAATGATTCTTTTTTGCATATTTTATTTTTTAAAAAGAACCATAAATAATAATTTTTAGAATAATCTACAAAAACTAACATAGATACCCATTTTTTTCCCCATACCAAATTTAACCAGTTATCAAAGAAATTCCTTAAGGGAAGAGAGTTTCTATTAAAGTAGATAAAGAAAATACAAATATTTTTTAGATGAGATTCTTCCCTAGACAAGTATTTTTTAATTGACACATTAGGGAGCATAAAAAGGGTTTTACCATAGCTAGGGTACTCACCATTATGTCCTTCACTGACATCACCTTCTCCATCTTTAGGCATACTGCTCACGCCAACAATGAATTCTTCACCTTGTGCATACTTTGAAAACTCTTCCTATAATAAAAATTGATTTAAGAGGTTCTTACTGTCACCAATTTTTCCACCACTCTTCTCAATAGGATAATCCATGCTACATGATTCAAGACATTCATTACTTCCTTCCTTTTTTATTCTATCCCATTAATATAAACATCATCGAGACACTCTACACAATTTAGCATAATTCATTCATCACCTTCCATAGGTAGCCACTATTAATTACACTTGCCTCCAATCTCCATCACATATCAAATTATCAAGGGAAAGTTAATGGAATTTAAGGGAAACACATACCAAGACCAGGGTGACACTATTCTAATGCACCGTATAGGGAAATAAACAAAAAAATCAAGCAGAGAAGCAAATAACACTAAAGTTAACCAAAATACATAAATCAAAGCAAAGATAACCATAAACCATTTACATCTAATGCACATACAACCATATAACTACCAAAGAATAAAAGTGGACCAAAGAAGAAGGAAGTAAGCATGAAACACTAACAATGGAGGGTTACTATTCATCTCCCCATTATAGAGCTCCACCTTGCATTTTTTCCTATATATTATATTATGTTTTTGTATTTTGAACATATTCTATTATTTTTGTGTTTTATAAGTATAAGATATGTACAATAAATCATGAAAATGAAATTATATACAAGTGTAAAGTGAGTCGTTTATGTATATAATCTTTGTAGATGCATGTTGTTCAATGGGTTCTTGATAGCCTTACCATCGAGTGAAGTTAGAGTATACCTTTGGGATAAGCTTTTCAATTATTATTTATGGTCCAAGCCCATTTAGTTTGAGCTTGCATTTTTTCTCTTATTTAGTATTTATGTTTTTGATAATATATTTGAGGATGAGATCATTAAATTTGAATTATCTATTGTGAACATGACTATTATAGGCCCACTAGATTCATTTTTGGCATGTTCTGAGATGTTCACTGACTTAGATACATGTGTGATCCAAATTTTATAATTCATGGAGATGTCTTTCTCTATATTGATAATCTATAATAAACCCTTTGAGGGATACCCTTAAGGATGCCATTTATAATTCTAATGAGATAACTACTTCTGTGTCATATATTAGTGAATAAGGAATATCTCTTATTGGTGTGTAAATACTGGTGTGGTAGGATCATAGTGAATAGATGAACTTATTGTGACAATCATCACCATATTTAGTAGCCATTTTTCTAAGGATATTATTACTTTCCTTGTTTGTAGCTTCTACTTGGCCATTACCCTATGTGTAGTATGGATTAAATAATGTGTGTTGGATCTTGTATTTAACACAAAATGTCTTCAATATTTTGATTTTAAAAGAAGTTCCATTATCTATAACTATGGCCAATGGGAGGATAAAATGGGAAATATTATTGGTCATGAGAAAACAACATATATATTCTCCTTTTGTGGATTGTAATGGAATGGACTCACCCATTTTTAAAAGTATTTTGTAGTTGTAATAATGAATTTATGACCTCCTACAGATTCTAGATTTATCTTATTAATTAGATCAAAATCTCATAGCATGAATGACTATATGGTTGTAATGGCTTATAATTACTATGAAAGGAAATGGTGTAGTTTGCCATGTCATTGACATTTTTCACATAATTTAGAATATTCTTGACATTCTTGTTCCATGGTTGGCCAGTAATATCCCTGTTAGAGTAATTTATGTGACATTAATTTACCACTGAAATGGCCACCACATTCACTGTTGTGTACTTGGATAATGTCCAACTTAGCCTCATCAGTTGTTAGACATCAGAGTAAGTATCCCTCAAAAGATCATTTAAATAAGTCCCCATTGATGATGATGTATTGGAGGGAATTTATTTTTAATTTTTGCTTATAATTCTTGGTGAAAATATCTGGTGTAATAGATTTGTATATAAAATTATATATATGAAAAAACCATTTAGATTTTATTTTACTACACATGGTGGCTAAAAATACTAGATATATGAGGTTAGCATCAGATATAGATGATGACTGTAATTATTTGATAGTGAAGATATCCTATAAATAATTGATGTTAATGGGGATCAATGATGTTGCATTGGCCATTGCATCAATGTGATGATTGTAATTACAAGGAATTTTTTCAATAAAGAAGCATTAAAAATGAGCCTATAGACATTAAACCATATTCTTGTATAAAATGAGACATTATTATTTGGTTTGGTAGACATATGTAACCTAATTGACAACTAATTTTTAATCCTTGTAAACCTTAATTGATTTTATTTGGAAAGTTTGACTTGTTTGAAGGTTGAAGATAAGGGCCTCATAGTATGTGATATTATTTGTACATGGAAAACTAAGTTGGTAAGAAAGGGGTATTGTGTGCCCAAGTGTGTTGATGAAAACAATTCCTTCCCTAGCACTAGATGCACATCTAGAACCATCAAATATTATTTTCCATGTGTCATAAGTGGTATTGTAAGCTGTGAAATTGTCATGAAAATCATTGTCGATAGGATTTGTGTGTAATAGTGGCACTACTACCAATTAATCTTTAGTTATTTGGCCCTTTAATGATTTTTATAATATAATCTTTGGGTTGAATTCTATGAGTAACATGACCCATTTTGTAATACATCCTGAGAGATGTGGTTTTGACATAAGAAACTTTAAAGGATCTACTTTTTTAATTTATATCTTATTATTCATCATATAGTGCTAGAGATTTTAAGTAGCGAATACAAGAGCAAAACATAATTTTTCTATTGTCAAATAATTTCATTTTCAATCAACAAGTGTATGAATGATGTAGTAAGTAAATCACTCTTTATGTTTTTCCAAGAGTATATTGAGTATATGATTTGTCGCTGAGAAGTAGAGGAGAAGTGGCATGTCAGGTGTTGGTGGTACTAGTACACATGGGTTCAACAAGTATTATTTGAGTGCATCAAACATTTATTAACACGTGATATCCTTATTAAGTAATATAGTGAATTATTGAGTTTTATCTACTAAAAGTGCCATAAAGTAGCATATTTCTTGAATCTTTCCCTTTAGGGATCAAAGTTGCTTTAGGTTTGTAGGAGGAGGCATGCCTATTATAGATTTGACTTTCTTTGGATCAATCTCGATGCCATGTTGGGATATTATGAATCCCAAAAGTTTACCTGATGAAACCTTAAAGTTTAATTTATTGGGATTTAGTCATACATTATATTTTCTTAATCTTTTAAAAATATATTTTAAACCTACTACATGGCGATGTCGCTCTTTTGATTTTACAATTAAGTCATGAACATAGTATTCAAGTATCTTATGAATGATATCATGAAAATTATGGGTCATAGTTCATTGGTATGTTACTCTTACATTATTTAATTTAAAAGGTTTGATTATATAGCATAAAGTTCCCCATGGTATGGTAAGAGAAGTTTTTTCCTAGTATTCTTTGGTGATCTTGATTTGATTATAACCGATAAAACCATCCATGAAAGAGAGCATTTTGTAGCCTAATATGGAGTCCACTATCATATTGATATCAGGTAAAGTAAAATCATCCTTAATACATGTTTTGTTAAAGTCTCTAGAATCATAACAATATCAAATTTGGCTGTTAGATTTAATAACTGGGACAATGTTGGCAACCTATCAGGGATGAGTAACTAGTCAAATGAAACTAACATCAAGGAGCCAATAGATCTCATCTTTAACTAAAAAAGCTACCTTAGGATGCATTTTTTGAATTTTTTGTTTAACTTGATTTGTATTTGGATAGAGTGTAATCATGTGTATTGTGATTGAAGGATCAATGCCAGGGATATTAGAATAAGCCCAAGCAAAAAATTCTAGGAAGTCCTTTAAAATATGTCAAATATTTGTATCTTATTTTCATACAAGGTGATAGCCAATAATATGATGCAAGGATCAATGTCTGTTCCATAATTGAATTTAATTATCTCTCATTAATTAATGTAGATTTATCAACTATGTAAGCTGGTGTAGGGATTGTATCATCTATGTCAGGTGAAATATCATCTAAAGTGTCTAAGCAATCACCAAAGTATGCCTTTTTATTTATGGAATGAGGAAACATGTCCTTATGATATAAGGAAGGGAGATCCTCATATGCCCCTAGGAATTTTAAGAGATACTTGTCTTTAACAATTCATCAAAAATAGGTAAATCTAAAGAAGCCATATCATCGATAAGATTGGGGTAAACAATTGAAAGTGTATAAACATGATTTAATTTATTAAACACCCATGGAATTGGGGGATAAAACATTATATGTTAAGAATAATGGTGAGAATACTTAGCATTAGATGTGTTATCTTTATATCCAAGTCTTTGTCTACATTTTTGATCATTTGCCTCAATAGGATTAAGGATTCTTTGTGCATGTTTTCTAAGGCCCTATCTAGTGTAACCCATTTTTTGGAAATATCTCAATGTGAAGGGAGAAGTGAATCTATTATCTAGTGCTTTTAAGGTATTTGGGGGAGTCATATGTGAACTCTCAATAGTATACTAGGGGGTTATAGTAAAATCCATGTGAGTAAAATAATTGTGTGAAATATCTATATGTGGACAATATTTGAATGGTTCCTGATCCATAGGTCATGTGTAGATATGAAATTTGTAGATGAACTTTAAACATGCATGAAAATTGGATGAAACTACATGCATATCATGAATCCAAGGTCTTCCAAACAAGATAGTGTAATTAAAATCATTAGTCATAACTTGACATGTCATAATTAGTGTTCTAGGTCATAATGTAAGGTTTAGTGTGATTTGACCTAAAAATTTGCATGGAATATTATCAAACCCTCAGATGTGCATATTAAAAGGATATAAATCCTTATCATGTATATTAAGAAGTCAAAGAAAAGAGATATTACAAATGTTTAACCCTAATCCATTGTCAACTAAAATGCATTTGACACCCACCTCATTAATTCACAATGTAATGTATAGAGGAAGGTGTAGATCTATGATGTGTTAAAGTGGGAGTTCTTATTTTTCAAATTAAATATGCTCTTTGGTCCATTTCATAATATTAATTATGGAAGGAACATAAGCTATGTTTGTTATGTGAGGCACCTTAGTATCATAGAGTGCTACATAAAAAAATGTCTTTGTATGTGTCAAAATGTTCTAGGATCTCTAAAATGGAAAGTGTGGTTGAAGAAACATTGCTTTGGTTGGTGAAACTATAGCCATGGGTATTTTTATCCTACCATTGTTTAGGACCACATGTGGACATCATAACATGGATTGGAGGTTCTACTATGATCATACAACTAGTAGTAGAGGTGGGATAGTAGCTAGATGTGTAAGGTCAAAAATTAGGATGGATAAATAAGACCATTGATGTTATCTTATGTTTACTAATGATAGGTAAAGAATCAAAGTGAATAAAAGAGTATAAAACATCTAAAGGAGACTTGTTAATTTTAGGTAATGTATTTGGTATCTTATGTAATATATCCTCTATATGTTTAAATATTTTCTTCTTAATTGAATTTCACATAAGATAAAAATAACATGCTAAATAAATAATGAAACATGACATACAATTAAATTGATATAAATCATCATGTATACATGTGTTTATGTCTTCTTTGAGTTCATTCCAAATTAAAGGAAACAAGCATGGAAATGGAAGTATTAAGCTTTGCATCAAAAAGTGATAAATTTATTTTATCATTATTATCATGATTATACCAAATATTCATAAGCTATATGGATTTGAAATTTGAATGTAGGTCTTATAAGGTTTGAAATAAAAAACCCTAAAGGTAGTATAGGATTAGGGCTTGTGTAATGTTCAGAGTAAGTTGGATTTAGTAAATGATTTAACTTTTTAGGGTTATGGAGTTTAAGAATTATGTTGTTAAAGGGTCTGAGTATAGTAAATTAGGGTAGAAATATGTAATAAATATAGCCACTAATTTGTAACAAAAATGACCTAGTTTGACCTTTGTAAAAATAAAAGTAAATAATGTAAACAAGTACTTAGCTATAAATTGATCGAGATGGGAGATCTAGAGGTTGAAAAATGGGATAAGTGCTGATTTGAGTGTCATAGATATGATCCAGTTATCAAAACCCTTCCTAGATAATATCACCTTAATTGGACAATAGTGTCAATGGTGATAGTGTCCTCTATGCAGGATAATTCTGAGTCTGCCAAGCTTGTTCATATGCACATGAATTCTAATTCCTTGTTAGTGACATATTTTGACATATTTTGTATGCAAACCCTAAATTTCCATGTTATTAGGGCATATGGTTGGTATAAGTTACAAAGTGTGATGTTAATGGGGTAGGATGGACATCCTCAACACCCCACTATAATGAGATTTACCTACATACAAATAATCTAAGAAGGGATCAAGCCTAATGTAGTTTTCCCCACCTAAATGTTGGTACAAGTGCAAGTGAAACTAATATGAATGTCATTTTGAGTGCTTTGAGTGTACTTGAGACTAGATATTTGAGTAATATGAGCTTAGGAATGTTGTATATGGATGTTATGCATAATTAGGGTAGAATAGGGATTTATAACCTTGATTGTGAATAACTTGTCTAAAATGGCTAAAAGTCATGTGATATATATATATATATATATATATATATATAAAGTGCTAGAAGTCATGTATATATATTTTTTCTAGTGATTGTAAAGTTATTAAAAGAGGTTTCAGCCAACCTTAGATGGGTTTTGATTTGAAAATATATTTGTTGGTAATAAAAGGTAAGAAAAGGACAATAATATCCAAACTAGGACACTAACACCATTGGATCTACTATCCAAATTATGGCACTAGTGTCTAGGTGGTAGAACCTGAGGCACTAGGGGATATGATGTTGAAGTGAAGATCTAAGAGTACTTTAGGGATGTTTAGGGATGCATGTGACCTGTATAAAGTATAGATAATTTTCTAAATAGGCCTTAAGATAGGTGTATGGCTAAGCTAGGGATGGGTGCTATTAATTAACACTCTTAGAACTCAAGTGTCATTTTTAGATGATTACAAATACATGTAGAATTTTGAAAGAAACATTGGCAAAGAGTTATTATTTTTGATATATATAAAATTTATAAATCATGTTATTTTAGACTCCAAATTATTGGGATTATGGTATAAATTTTTGGGGTGGAGGTAGTGCATAATAATGTGATGATAATCCTTCATGAAGTAGTCACTATGAGAGATGTTTTATTTGTCATAGAGATGCCAACAATTTATCTTAACCCTTTATCTATAGAATTCATGTATCATCTCATTTATCACACTATCCTATTTATCACTCCATAGGCTTTGGGGTAGATCACAAAGAGTAAGGTCTTATTTTCACATTCACACACAACTAATTTATCTTATTTATTTACTGCTTTCTATTATTCTTTTTGTTTATTCATTTAGTGTGTTTATTTATTGTTTATTTATTTTTAGTTGCATTGCTTTAATTTTATTTAGTGTATTATGTTTTATGATTAGGTCTTGATTGTCCATATCTTTGTTAGTGTATTATGTATTATGTTTTATGTTTAGGTCTTGATTATCCATATCTTGACTAAAAGAGCAACCTTTGGGTGCATTTTTTTAATTTTTTGTTTAACCAACTTTGCATTTGGATAGAGTGTAATCCTATTTACTCTGATTGAAGGATCAATGCCAAGCATATTAGAAGTATCCCAAGCAAAAACTTTAAGGAAGTCCTTTAAAATATATCAAATATTTGTATCTTCTTTTTTACACAAGACAACAACCAATAATATGATGTGAGGATAAATGTCTATGCCATAATTGAACTCAACTATCTCTATTAATTAATGCATATTTATCAACAATGTAAGGTGGTGTAGGGATTGTATCATCTATGCTGGGTGAAATATCATTTGAAGGGTCTGAGAACTCACCAAAGTATACTTGGGAATTTATGGAATGAGGAAACCTATTATTATGATAGAATGAAGGGTGATACTCATATGCCCATAGGAATTCTAAGAGAGACTCATCATTATCAAATTCATCAAAAGTAGGAAAATTTGGAGAAATGGTATCATCAATAAGATTAGGGTAAACAACTAAAAGTGTATAAACATGATTAACTATACTATCTATCAATGGAATGGGCAAAAAAAAACTATATGCTAAGAAAAATGGTGAAATGAATTGGAATTAGATGTGATATCCTTATATCCAAGTCATTTCTTGCCTCATTGATCATGTGTCTCAATATGATTAAGAATTTCCTATTTATGTTTTCTGTAGCCCTATCCTATGTAACCCATTTTTTTGAAATATCTCAATGCAAATGGATAAGTGAAAATATTATCATGTGCTTTAGAGGTGTCTGAGGGACTTATACATGAATTATTTATAGTAGGTTGAAGGGGTGTTTTAGTAAAATATATGTGAGGAATATAATTGTGTGAAGGCTTTATATGCTAACAATATTTAATTGGTTCTTGATCCATAGGGCCTATGTAGGTATGACATTTGTAGATGAAGTTTAAACATGCATGTAAATTTGATATAATTGCATGCATATCATGAATCTAAGGTCTTCTAAGAAAACTATTTTAATTAAGATCATTAGGCATAACTTGAAATGTTGTAGGTAGTGTTCTAGGTCTCAATGTAAGGTTTAGTGTGATTTCACCTAAAAATTTGCATCAAACCCTTAGATGTTCATATAATAAGGATTCAAATCCTTAACATGTACATTAATAAGATATAAAAAATATATATTACAAATGTTTAACACTAATTCATTGTTAACTAAAACTCAATTAACAACCACCTTGTTAATTCACAATGCAATGTAGGCAGGTAGGTGTAGATCTATGATGTTTTGAGGTGGGAGATCTTTTTCAAATGAAATATGTTCTTCAATCCATTTCATAGTATTGATTATAAAAGCAAAATAATTTGGATTTATTGTGCAAGGCACCTTAGTATCATAAACTGCTACATAAAAAATATCTTTGTATGTGTCATAATGTCGTAAGAGATCTAAAATGGAAACTTTGGCTGAAGAATCACTACTTTGGTTTAAAAAACTATATCCATGGGTTCTGTTAACCTGCCATGCTTTGGGACCACATGTGGACATCATATCATGGATTGTAGGGTCTATTATGAGTATATATTTGGTAGTATAGGTAAGATAGTAGCTAGATGTGTAGGGTCAATAAGTAGGAGGGATAAGTGAAACCACTGATGTTTTCATATGTCTAGTAATTATAGATAAAGAATCAAAGTGAACTAAAGAGACAAAAACATCTGAAGAAGACTTGTTAATTTTATGTAGTGTGTTTGTTATCTTATGTATTATATCCTCTATGTGTAAAGAGTTGCTTCTTAATTGAATTCCACATAAGATAAAGATAACATGCTAGAGAAATAATGAAATATTACATATATTTGAAATGATTTAAAGTATCATGTATATGTGTGTTTATGTTGAATATTTTAATTCATTCCAAATGAAAGGAAACAAACATGCAAGAGAAGATATAAAAATTTGAATAAAAAATTAATAAACTTCGTCTGTCATTATTATCATGATTATATGAAATATAGATAAAAAAAATATAAGGATTTGAATTCTGAATGTGGCTCCTAGAAGGATAGAAGCATAAAACCTAGGGTTAGGGTTTGTTATACTATTTGAAGTAAGTTGGGTTCACCAAATGATTTAACTTTTAAGGGATTATAGAATGTAAAACCTAAGTTTTTAATGGGTCTAAGTATAGTAAATCAGGGTAGAAATATGTAAACTATAGAAACATTGATTTGTGCAAGAATTGACCTAATATAAGATTTTTAAAAATAATAATGAATGACACAAATAAATTTAAACATGAAATTCATATCACTATCATTCCAAGATTGAAAATCTAAATTACTTTCTGCAATAATGCACAAACTAGACCAAAATCACCAAAAAAATATAATTTTGTCACACATGTCATGTGCATACACAAATTCATGTCCATGTATCCCTTATTGTGGAAATGCATTTTATGTAATTTTTATCTTTTCCTAATTCACTTCGAGTCAAATTGTGACCAATCAAAATGATGTTCTGGATCACTAAAATCCTCTAATTCGGTGACACACGACACATGCATGTGCAAATTCATATCTATAATGCCTTAAATGAAACATTAACCTATACATAATTGACACTTTATTATAATTCAACTTCAATCAAATTATGACTAATTAAATTTATATTTTTTACCTATTCTAATTAAACAAGCAACCAATTTCCAAGAATCACAAAAAGAGTAAGTTAAATCATTTAAGCAAATCAAATTAGATTCAGAGCTTAAGTGAGAAATCCATGGAAAGTTATTGAATATATATTATTGGAAATTCATAATTCAAAATACATATGCCATGATTTTACCTATGACATCATCATAAGGGTGTCATCCATAAAGCATTAATAGAGATAAAATCAATATTAAGGCTACCCATGCATTATTAATTCTCTATTATTCCAAATATTGATGACCATATTTTTTTAATTATCCCTACAAAATTAAATGGATTTGTGACCCTCCATCTTGATCTTGAAATGGAGAGCCAAAAATTAGTTAGCTCATTTTATAAATTATATAAATACATGGGCCAAGGCCATAACCTTTAAGCTTCTTTTGTGTAATGTTATTATGTAGGAATAACTTCAAGAAGATATTTTTAGTGTAGGAAAACTATGAAAAAATATCACTAGAGAGATTCACTCATCCTTTCAACATTTATCAAACCAAGATCGAAATCCATTGGTGCAAAGAGAGATGTATGGTAATGTTTGTGCTATCGCATTGATAAAGACTTGGAGCACCAAATCTGGGCAAAAACTATTAAGAATGGTGAACAAGCATTCCAACCCAAGATTCAGAAGTATTAACAACAAAAAATTCACACAATGAAGATGTAGAAAAATGATTACAAAATAATGCAATTTAAATGTTATTCAAAAATAAGATTTTAGTATAAAAGAAAGCCCTTGCATAAATAGGCAAGACAAAATAATAAACTATCCTAACTAACTAATGTGGGATAAATCCTCACATAAAACAATTCACAAAATGATTAAATTGCTAGCTAATGCATTAATAAACATGAGAAATAGATGAAATACATACTCTAACACCCCCCTCAAGTGAATTTAAGAGATAATAATAGACGAAAAGGAAATAGTAGCATATCCATAGTATGAATCTTGATAACTAGGCCTAATAAGGTACTCATATACAATATATATCCATGAAATGAATAAGGAAGATGTCCTCATAAACACCCCCAAGGAAAACTTCTAAAACCCCAAGCATTATATGAAACTCAAGGAAAAAAGATGATGTAAAAGGATTAGTGAAGATGTTTGCAATGTGCTACTGAGTCAAAATTCACTTCAAGTTAAGAACTCCATCTTGAATGTGTTAATGAATTAAGTGTACATATACCTTAATGATCTTGGTTCTCTAGATGCTCAATTGGGTTGTGAGATATGTGAATTGTAATATGGTTGTTACACCAAAGTATAATGGATGAATCCTACATGAAGCCAAACTCTATCAATAACTAACAAAGCCAAAGAACCTACTGAATCATTATAACTAGAGCTTTGTACTAAGACTCTATAGATAAAATTGTAATATCCTACTACTTCTTTCATAACCAAGTAATAGGTGAATAACCAAGACAAAATATGTAACTAAAAGTGAAAAACATGTCATCAAGAGAACCTACCCAATTTGAATCATTGTATCCAACCAACTAAGTAGAACCCCTAGTGTAATGTAGTCTAAAATGAGTATTGCCTTATAGATATAATGAAATCCTCTTGATAGCCTACCAATGAGTGTCATGAGGGTCATGTGAAACCTAGATATAAGTCCAACTACAAATGAAATATTAGGATGAGTATAGGTCAAATAAATGAGACTCCTAACCATTTGTTGATATAATTTATGATCACAAAGTGGAGTAGTATAAGTGGTAGTGAGAGTCACTCCAGAATGAAAAAGAGGACTTAGATTGTAATCAATGATGTCAAAACACTAAATAAGATCGAGGTTGTCCTTATATTGACTCAAATAAATCCCTGTATTTGATTGTAAAATATATAAACCAAGAAATAAATGTAAAAGACCAAGATCTATCATGTTGAACTGTGTTAAAAGTGCCTATTATATAGTCTAAATCTGAGATGAAGAGTTGCTTGTGAGAAGCATAACATCAACATATAAGACTAGTATAACAATGTCCTCCCTAATATGTTGAATATACATTATGGGATTAGAGTGGTAGTGAACAAAGCCATGAGATATAATAAATGAATCCATCTTCTCATATCAAGCTTGAGGGGCCTATTTGAGACCATAAAGAGACCTCTTCATTTGACAAATAAGATAATAATCATAAACAAACCTAACAAGATACTCTATATAGATTTTTTCATGCAAGAAAACACTCTTAACATCCATTTGATATACTGGCCAACCCTGTGATGTAACAAGATAAAGTACAAGGTCAATAAAATCCATCTTGGTAATAGGTGCAAAAGGCTCAGAATAGTCAATAATTTTGACCTATGAGAACCCCTTTACAATAAGACATGCCTTATACTTATCAATATACCCATAAAATGCATACTTGGTGTGATAAATCCACTTGCACCTAACCAACTTTCTTCCCTTAGGAAGAGTAACCAAATCCCAAGTGTGATTCTTCATCAGTGAAGAATAATCATCTATCATTGCATCATCCCAGTCCTATATCCCATGAGCCTATGAAAAAGACTGTGGATCCCCAAAGAATGCCTAACTTAAAAGTTAAATACCTATAGAACGTGTAAGATAATGTCTAGTACGTGGAAGATCCTTTATGAAAGGTGCTACCTCAAAATTTGAAGTACAATCCCACCTAGGCATAATGGTAAAACCAATGTGAATAGGATCCTTATCCTCTATAACATTTTCAGTAATCTCCTAAACTGGCTCTTCAAAGAGTGAATCCTCAAGAGGAGTTGAATCATAGAAAGAAAAAAAAGAATGCATGGAAGAAGATGAAGAGTTATGAGATGTGAAATACTCATCAAACTATACATGTGTTGAAAAATGAACATCATGAGTACCAGGATCTAAAATATGATAAGCTCTCATGTCCTCACAATACCCTACAAAAATCAAAGGTTTTCTCTTCTAATCCAATTCTTTTCTTTTCTTCTTTGGTACAAACACCCAAGTAAGGCTCCCAAAGACTCAAAGATATGAGACATCAAGATTGGTTATAGACCAAGCCTCTTCTAGAGTCATATTCCCAAATGATTGATGTGGTATGTGGTTTTGAATGTAGTTTGCATAATTAACTACATCTTCCTAATAGATAAGAGGTAAATCTCATGAATGCATAAAATAGTAACCATCTCCTTCAAAGTTTGGTTCTTCCATTATGCTAAGCCATTTTGATATGGAGTATGTACAAGAGAATGTTGGTGAACAATACCATGAGCTACCAAAAAATTAGAGAACTCTCAACTAAAATACTCCCCCGTTATCTATATTAAGCTTCTTGATATAACTCTAATATTGTTTCTTGACCAAAGCCTTAAAGACTTAGAAGTGAGCAAAGACATCACTCATGTACTTGAGAAAATAAACCTAAGTACACCTCAATAAATCATCAATAAAGGTAAGTGGATACTTATCTCCATTGAAAGAAGGATTAGGAAAGATCATCAAATCACTGTGCATAAGCTCAAGTGGTGAAGAAGCTCTCATGGCCATAACCTTAGGAATTAGATCTTGGTGTTATTTTTCGAATGCACATCCAGGGAAAAATCCTTCAAGACATGAAACTATAGGAATACCCCCTACTATACTATTAGTACTCAACTCCTTCAAATATCTATAGTTTAAGTGTCTAAATCTCTCATGCCAAAGCCTACTCTTAGAATCTACATGATAAAATAAACATGTCCCAAAATAAGGAATATAATAAAAACCTTCAAAAGAATAGATTCAAGAACTATGATAAAGAAACACCCTATGTAATAAGTGTGTGTGACTCTAAAAAAGATCAAATTTTAGCACCCTGTGGTTTGAAAGTTACTATCTTGTCCTAACTAGAATGGAAAATCTAGTAAACTAAAAGTAGATTAGTGGTGATGTCTAGAACATATAATGCATCATTGATATGATCACCATCTCATTGTATGTCACCCTTCCCCTTAATAGAAATGAAGGAATAATATCCAATCTCAATGTTGGAAGTAGAACTCAAACCAAGAGATACAAAGGTCTCCTTAGAAGAAGTCATATGGTGTGAAGCACCACAATATAAAACCCAATTTTATGAAATAGGTGACTATAATTTTCCAAAAAAATTATGTGCTTTCCCATTCTCATGAGATGGAGAAAGAGTGGAGATAGAAATATTTTATTTCCTAACAGCATCCTCTAATGCTTGCATCCTCTTAAAACACCTAGAATATTCATGACCAGTCCCCCCACAATAGGATCAAGATAGGTTTGACTTATTCTTGGATTTGGAAGAGGATTTGGGTTTAGATGTGTTGGTGTTGGGCTTAGGTACATTTTTATATGGTGGAGGAGTGTTTTTCATTTTACCTTTAGTTTTTTCCTTGTTCTTAGGATGTCATGTCACTAATGATTTTTGAGAGGTGGAATAATCAAGGTGAGATAATTTGGATTCCTCTCTAGTAAGTCTCTCATAAAAAAATTCTAGATCTGGCATTTTGAATACGGCACCTAAGGCATCCATAATAGAGAAAAAGGTGGAAGCTAAGATTAGAATGGGCCATTCAACTTAGGAAAAATAAAGTACACATAATCTTCATCCTTCTTATCTAATCTAATCCCATTCATTTGTGTCAAAAAATTCTTAAAATTAGTGAGGTAGTATACAATAAAGGCAGAATAATTTAGATTGAGTTAAGTAAGCTCCACTTTGAGTTTTATGGCTCTTAAGTGATCTACTTTCCCAAATAAACCCTTTAGTTTAGCCCATAGTTTAAATGGATAATCAAATCCATCCAAATGAAATAAAATAATGTCACTCACATAACCTCCAATAAAACCCATACACTCTTCAAACTTACATTGGTGATGAATTTTTTCAAATTTATGTGTAAACTATAGTTGAGTTTTATTCATTATGGACCATAATCCTTTGCATTTTATGATTATTTTCATTCAAGGTATCCATGTATGGTAATTACGAGTAGTCAAAGGATCACAATAGTCAATGCTAAAATCAAAATCCATGTTAATGAATCACCAAAGGGTAGAAAGAATGAAAAAGAGTACACAAAATTGACATCAAGACAACCCCTCAAAAGATTGTATTAAGGACCCCTTGATTTGGTACTTTATAAAAGTAGTGTGTTTTTGAAAATTATGCCAATGGATAGAGAATAAAAAACCATGCATTTTTGAAAAAAATAGAACTCAAATTTGAGTTACAATTTAAAAGTTAGAGGCTTTATGAATTCCCATAAAATCGATCAAAACATTAAAAAATACACTACAAATAAATTTTTGTGATCAAATTAGAAAAGAATGTAGATGTCCAACCACTAATTGGAACTATAATTAAACTATAGACCTAGAAACACCAACAAAAGTGAAAAATATCCATTTGGTTACTATTATGCTTGTGTAAGCTAACCATGTTTCCTCTTAAGGCAAAAAATATAGCTTATAAAAGAAAATAGTGAATTAAAAGCTATTTTTCACAAGAGAATTGGGGGATTACTATTGTATTTTATATGAGAAGTACTTTTTAGGAACCTCCTTTGCATATCCTTATTTCTCTAATGCCTTTCCATGGCTTCCTCATATTTGCAATGCCCTAGTGAAGAATTGCAACACAATGCTTGATGATGCAAGTTATAGCTGATTTCAAGGCATAAATAAAATGATAAAATGTGCACTAATTTTTTTGTAATAAACACAACACATCACAATATATCTATAAAGAATTAGTGGAATGCAAATAAAGAAGAAGAAAATAAAACAAGATCTGATCTTCTACGCCTTTTTTTAGTCAACACCTTTCTTCAATGCCTCCTTCCAAGTAGAAATTATGATGCTAAAGCTTCAAAATGGTCTTGTAAAATGAGGCACCTCAAGATATTGGTCCAATTCATATCTTCCTCAAGTTTTTTTGCATATCTAAAAAATTCCAACATAGACTTATGCATATTTCAATGCCTAGCTTTGTTGATCCAATGCCCAAGTAGGATGATTCCAATATCCAATACCTACTTTATGTAACACTTTCAACACTTATATATTCAATTACTTGGTAAATAATGGGTCAAATTCCACCCTCATGATTCAATGCCTCTCTAATCTAAAAGTGCCACTCTGTAGATCTGAAATAAAAGAAAAAAAAACACCTACTTCTAAAAGGTATTTTCGAATACCCCACCTCTTTTCTCTCCAATGATTGGATAATGATTCCAACACAAATATGGCACAAATTTTTGATGGAATAATGGTATGTAGGTAGAATAAAAAAGATGATGCCAACCAAAGATTTCAATGAAAATTTTTCAAAAAGTCTAAAAAAATGATTGCTCTCTACCAAACCCGATGCTTTTCCAATAGGGACACCTCTTTCCTCAAGGGAAATCAATGCTCCACATCCTCTCTTCCATGATTCCTCTTCACCTTACCTTCAAGAATAAAAATCATACACTTTCTTCAAAGCATCAAAAAAAGTGTCAGATCTATAAGAGGGAAGAAATTTTTGAGGATATATGACAAGGGAAGAAGCAACAATAGTAAGGGAAATTTATGAAATAAAATGTAGCAATGCAGATGAATGCAACACCTCAATGATATGGTACCATGCTAGGAATGGTGAATAAGAATTCCAACCCAAGATTTAGAATTTTTAACAACAAAATATCACACAATAAAATGTAGACAAGTGATTGTAAAAAAATGCAAGTCAAGTGTTATTCAAAAATAAGATGTTAGTACAAAGGAAAGCCCTTGCATAAGTAGGCAAGGCACAACAATGAACTAGCCTAACTAAATAATCTGTGATAAGTCCTCACATAGGACAAACTCACAAGATGATGAAATAACTAGCTAATACACTAGCAAACATGAGAAATACATACTCTAACACAAACATGTTTAATGGATTGACCTTGGAGGAGGGCCACTTGGGGAAGGCATTATCCATGTTTTCTTATCTAAGCTTCTTTATTCCATTGATCCATGACCCTTCAGGGAGTAGGCCTAACACATTATGTTATTTATGCTTTGTCATTTACTTTATATCTTAAATGCATGAACTAACTTGATCTACAATCCTATTCTACATTTTGGCATGCCCAGTAGGACTACAACCAACAAAATTCTTCTAATTACTTCTTATCATCTTATTTCATCAGTTTTTGCTTCTATCTTTTGTGAAAATTGGCTAAATATTGAAGATTTGTAATTCTCACATCCATTGTTTGTAGAGTTTTGAATCCATTTCTTATGGAACTATGAATTTTGAACCAAAAATTATGAATTCAACATAGAAAATTATGAAATCACCTCAGGAAACTATGAATTCATCCACATTTTAGACCTCCATTGTGTATTTATGAATTAATAGAGTTTATCTATGAAATCAACATTGGTAATTATGAATTCCTCCTATAGGTTTTTTGATATTTTGATTTTCTACTAAATTATGAATTTGAAAAGATTAACTATGAAATCACTATTGATTTTCACAAAATTATTCTATGTTGTTTTGTATTTCACTTTGTAGGTTTTATGGAAATTATGAAATATTAATAAATTTTCAGTTTTGAATTCATTTTAAAATTGTGAAATCAGGTAATAAAGTAGCAAAATTATTTTGTTGTATTTCTATTTTTTCAATAAGTTTTCCTAGAAACTGTAGATTTGGAGCCTTGAATTGTGAAATCACCATGTAGAACTATGAAATCGTCTATATAATCAACACAATTATTAAGATAAGTTTTAAAATAAAAAATATAAGTTACAAAATTATTTAGGTAACTGTGAAATCGCTCATGTTGGTTTTTTGTGTTTTCTGGTTTTCTATATTTTTATTAACATGTAATTTCATAGTTTACACTTTACTATGTAACTAAAAAATCATTCCGTAGGGATAATTTTAATTATTTGAAGCTAATTTATAAGTTACCTTCGACATCTAATCAAACACAAATTGATCATCTAATGCTTCTTGCAGGGAATTAATTAAAAGAGAGGGATTTTAACATATTAATCCAACCATTTCACATTGTCTTTTGGTGCTTTAAACCTTATGCAAAGATCTTTATTTTGTTTATAATTTCAAAGTTATAAAGAAAGGCCAACTTTTAATCTGATTTCAATAAGTGTTTAAAAATAACAATCACTTTTATTTTTGTTCATCATTTCTTACAAAAACCACTTAGTTTTATTTTAGTAAATCTTTTCACATATGCTCTCCACTTGTTCCATTTAAGGAACTTGGGTGACCAAAAATACATCATTTTAATTGATTTGTTGATTCAAATGCAAAGAAATGTCGTGTATGCTCTCCCTTTATTCCTATGGATTTGGGTGACTCACAAACAATCTAGTTATTCCATTTATTCTTCTTGTTTATCTTATTAGTAGGGGTTCATCACCTCCTCATAAGTTCTTTAAGAGGAATTTGACCTGGGGTCTCATCTCCCAACATTATTTAAACCTACTCTTTATTAGGGTTTATAAATTAAGTGTAATATTGGATTGGATAGTGGTTAAGTTATCCTTATAAGTCTAATGGGTCCCCAAGCTATGCAATGGTATAAACATCAAACTTCACTAAGTATTACATGACTAGAGTCCTTATGCAAAGGACAAGATATTTTCATAAACAACTATATGGTTTGGATACAATTGATGTGTATTTTTTTCCAAGTGTTTATAGACACTTGTATGCCATCTAGATAAATTGAGTCAAAAGTTTAGCTTAATTGACTCCACTTGCCATGGAATATCCTACTAAATGTTAGTTGCATCAACACTCTAAGTTCTTTTCCATATATCAATTATTGAGAGACAGATAGGGGCCTAAAAAATTTGCCTACATTTGCTCTTTTATTTTTGGATTAATAATTAATTCCTTTCAAGATTGGTATATCGATGGAAACTTTAGCAGATACTATGCACACTGTTGATGCCTAAATGTGTACCACAAATGCCCAGAGTGTTTAGAAATACTTTTGATTTAAAATTTTAGAGAATTCAATGTATGAGTTATGGGTTACGATAATCTTGTTACCTGTTGGTGGAATAGAGACATAAAAAGTGACTATTTCACAATATTTATATTAGTTGGTGGTTGGGAGCCATCATGGCTAAACAATAGATCTATGTAAAGTATGTAGTACTTATGCTAAGAACAATGAACTGTGATCAAGAAATAAATTAATAATTAATTTAGGATGGATATTTATAATTACAAGTTAAACTAAGGTGATCCAAGTTTAAAAAAAAGTAAAAGGGTAGGGCAGAAAGAAATATGTTGTTGGTCTTGTTTCAAACATCTTGAAAACGTTCATATATCATCTGGACATGCATTCAACCAATATATGAAATGAAGCAGTTTAAGCACAAATCATAACACACATCAAGCAAGCTTCAAAGGAAGGTATGAAATGATGTAGTAGGAACTAGACTCACTTTAAAGATTCACTCCTACAAGCAAACAACTTTAGCCCAAATGCAAAAGAAGTGTAGCAAATGAAATAGGCCTAAGAACCTTCAACTAATCTAGTATTAGAAAAAAATAGTAACTCTGCATCCAAGATACACATCTAGAATCCATAGGAACCATTCAATTTGAAAGTCAAATTAGAATACTAAGATAAAAACCATATAGCACTTTTTACAAGCAAATACTGGACAATCTTTGTAGAATTCCTTACTTATATTAACTACTCATAGTTTACAAAGTAATCTTTTGGTTCTGAAAACTCCCCCCACCCTTTTTTGATAAATGATAGTGCTCTTTTTATAAGATACAAGGCATCATACCAGTTATTCATAAGATACAAATGTACAAGAGATTAGGACAACTGTCCTTTTTATAAGGTCATAGAATACATTTTCTTTCTCAAAGTGGACTAACCTATATGCAAATATGCTAAAAAACTTGCATATGCCTTTACAAAATAATGTGCCACTTTTAAAATATTACAAGGCTTTACAAAATATAATATTATTAACTAGCAAGTGGGCCCTACCCTGTAGGACTCTCGCTATTATTGAAGAATACTCATCACCGTATTTGTATTGAGTGGCTATTTTTTTATTTTATCCCAAACATATATTAAATTTAGATTAAAAACTAGTTAAAAATTTGATATTAATTTATCCATTACATTAATGAAAACCTTACAGGTTGCATAGCCTTGCCACTGAACTATTGGGACCCACCATTTAAAAGATATCGACTAGTTCTTGGAGTTCAAAAATGATGTCTGTGTAAATGTAATTTGACATATGTGCAAACATATTTGATGTCCCATAGACCATCAAATTTAATCTCATATGAATTTTTGCCTGGGCTTAAATTTGAGATCCGTATAAACATCATTTGATGTCTGTAAGGACATATTTGATATCCTTCAGATCATCAAATTTAAGCTCATATAAAAATTTAGCTAGGCTTAAATTTAACATCCATGTGAATGTCATTTGATGTCCCACAAACCGTTAGGGTAAAAAATGACCAAGTATGAAAAAATAGTGGAAAATGCTTCGGAGGGTAACTTTGTATGCTTGTATCTTTTTTTGTGCTTTATAGCGTGAGCTAAAATTTGGCTCATATGGTTTTGACACAAATATAAACAAACTCATTTGACTATTTCACTTGAAACTATAGTGATTATAAGGTATATCACCTTTAATATGCCCACTAGGCTTTGTTTGTAGTTCCTCAAAAATGGCTATGGAAAAAACACTAGAAAATGCTTTGGAGGGTAACTTTGCATGCTTGTATCTTTTTTTGTGCTTTATCACGTGAGCTAAAACTTGGCATATATGGTCTTGAAATAAAGGCGAACAAACTCATTTGAAATTTTCTCTTTAAAATATAGTGATTATGAGATATATCACCTTCAATATGTCCACTAGGCTCTATTTACACCTTAAAAACACAATCAAAAATACTTTGGAGGGCAACTTTTCATCTCCATAACTTTTGATGTGCTTTAGCAGATGAGATAAAATTTGGTGCATATATTTTTGGCACAAACGTGAACAAAACCATATGACTATGTCTCTTAAAACTATAGTTCTTGAAATATATAGCCTTGTCAACATGATCACTAAGTTCTATTTGCACTCATTGAAAAATGGTGAAGTATGAAAAAATAGTGGAAAATGCTGTGGATGGAAACTTTGCATGCTTGTATATTTTCATTCTCTTTGTCTTTTGAGATGAAACTTGGTGCATATAGTTTTGGCACAAAAGTGAACAAACCCATTTGACTATTTCTCCTATGATTGCACTAATATGCTCACTAGGCTGTATTTGCATTCCCTGAAAAATGGTTATGTATGAAAAAATAGCAGACTTTAGTTGAGGCCAACTTTGGATCTCCATAAATTTTGATGCACTTTGATAGATGAGTTTAAACTTGGTGCATATGGTCTTGACATAAAGGTTAACAAATTGATTTGACTATTTCTCTTGAAACATCTACATGTGTGAGATATGGCCTTACTAACAATATGCTTACTTGAATTTTTCATAATTAAACTAAAATATTTAGATGGACACAATGAGGAACCAGTTGAATGCCATGCACTTCTATACTTACTCCAAACACTCTTGGCACCCCATAGAGTCTTTACAATATGTCCATGGTCTTTATAAATTGACAAATGACACTTTAAACATGGATTTAATTCAACTTTCTACAGACCAAAGGCTAGTAAAAGGCCAAATTAAGATTAAATATTGAAATTTAGACACAGTTCATTCAAAAAATGTTTCATCATATTTGTAACTTGAAACATGAATAACAAATGCTAAAAACCTTGGACAAGGTCAAACCAGAACCATGAACTAATAAGTCAGCTAGACCATAGTGTGGTTGAGCTTCAAATAAAAAATAATGTGCAAACATGCTATTGACACTTTAATCAAGTGAATTTTCAATTTCAAGGTACAAATGTACACAATTTGACACACAAGTCCTCATTTTTTAGAAATGGGGTATGATGACCTCAACAAATAGTGACTTCTAGAGGAAACATAATAATATATTATAATTTAGAGACTCTGGTTCATACTTATAATTAAGCTAATTATTCCATTAGATCAGACACCATCATTATGATTAGTTCATGGCAAGAAAAACTATTACATATGAAAAATTAGGATCGAACATCAGAACTTAATCATATTGTGTGTGCATTTTGATTCCACTTATTTATTACCAAATGATTTAGAGAACAACTTCTAGGTTCATGGTTTTAATCATTAACACTAGTTTTCAACATATTTGAATATTTATTAAGAACCATGCCTTAGCTCAAAAAAGGATTGGGCATTGCTCTGCTACTAGCCAAACATCCATAGCCTTGATAGAGATGCCTTTGTCTCTACTTAATTTCTTGCTTCACTGCCAACCAAACATCCATAGCCCTAGTGGAGATTACCAAAATCACCTTTGCTTGGAAAACTTTTGATTTTGTAATAAGCCCTTATTTTTGTATTTTATTAGATCATTTTTTTGGAATTCAAGCAAAGGTTGAGAACTAAGTTAGCTGGGTTTAGGGATTTAGTTAAGTTTTTGATTTTTAGACAATCATCCTTAGCTGTAAAATTTGTCTTAGGTAATTAATATTTTTCAAGTGCAAGCAGGCAGTGTTCTAATAGTTTAAGCTTTCATCCTACATGTGAAATCCTTATTAAAAATAATTTTAGATCAAAACAAGGTTTAAAATCTCAAGAAATAATTAGCTTATCCACCAATCTTTACTAGTTTCTCTGAACTACAACATCAAGCTCACATTTCAATAACCCATGATCAACCAATGTTGAGAAGTCATACCTGTCTAAATTGTGAAGCTCTTGAGTAGTCTAGATGAAACTTGAGTTGAGGGTTGTCCAAAAGGTCTTATTTAGAGGTAAGAAAAAACATAAAAGTCAAACAAATATGTATAAATGTTATATACAAACAAGAGATAGGAAGGAAAAAAATAAGAAAGAAAGAATAGGAAAGAAACTAATCTAAGCCATATACTAACTTCATAAAATACTTACCTCTAAGATCAAATTAAAAATCACTTAGTCTACCATAGAGCCTTGAAACTTAAGGTTTTTTTTAATGGTATCTTCCTATAGATAGGGGAATTTAGATGCCTATGTCTTTTAGATGGTGTGACTTGGGCTTTCATATCCATTTTCAAGTACATGGATCGAAGAAATGAGTCTAAAATCCAATCATCTTCTTCCCAAATTCTTTTTATTTGTAGCAAGAGTGCCATTTATACTTCATCCATAGATAGGTATTAGAATATATCATCTTTACCTAATAATGACAACTTGGATTGCATCCTTAGACTAATGTCTTCATTAAGTTCTTTATGAGGTGGAAGTGGACTACCAATCTTTGCATAAAAATATTACAATTCATCCTAAAAGGTTTCTTCATCCTAATCAATTAAATGATGTTCCTAGATAATCTTGCCATCAGAAACATGTTGGTCCCATAACTCTATCTTTTTAATGAACTTATATGAGAATTCATGATCTGTTATGCTTGTTTCATCTTCATCTTTAATGAGGAAAGACATCTCCTCTATCAAACCAAGTTCTAACTCTTCTTGTCCTAGGATCTATTGAATGTTACAGTCTTCTTGAATATCTAGACCATTGGTGTAATCCTTAGATGGAGCATCAATATGTTATTATATCCCATCATGAACCTATCAAACTCCTTGATTTTATTCAATAAATCATGGTATGACTATTGTCAATGATCTTCTTCTTCAGGAATATTCTCCATTTCAACAATAAATCTATGTGGGCTATCTTTCTGGATACCTTCTAAAGAAATATCATCTTTTACTTGATCCATATCCATTTCTATCAACTCTTCTTCTTCATCTTCATCTTCAAATGGAAATTCAAAAATCTCTATCATGAAACCTTGTGATGTCCTTGCAATGCCAGATGTCCCTACAACAAAGTCTTGATTATGCACAATTTTAGAGGTTTCAAAAATATTACAATGATCAGTCAAAATAATATCACAAAAACTTATTTATATGTTTTTAGATGATCCATTATTAATTTTCATCATGAGACTTGCTCTGAGGCCTATCAAACCTTTGAGAAGCATAGTTTCTATTAGAGCATTCCACTGTATTTCCTACTTATTTTTGTAACTAAAGAAAGTTAATGCTAAGTTTTTGGACTATTTCTAATATCAAGTCATTTGAATTTTTGGGTATCTCAGGATCATAAATTGGATCATTATTACTAGATGTAGGTACTAGAGTTCTATTATTTTGTAGATGAAATCCATTTTTAGTGCTATTCAGGAAATCTAAGCATTGGCCAGGATATGCATGACTCAAGGGAAAATAGTTCTAAACTAGTGTTAAAGTAGATATACTAGGAATGACATTCTAGATGAACCAATTTTAATTGACATTAGGCATGGAATATGCCACATGACCCTAAGATTGTATTTGGTCATTAATGATCATGGATTTAGAGTAGGCCCAAGTCAATATGTTTATAACTAGGAGAAATCTTTTCAAGAACATGGAGGTCATGGGATTCACAACATCCTTATAAATTTGTAAGACTAAAGCCTCATTAGATCTATAAGGGGAAATGGTTCTATTGAACCTCTTTTGAAACTTAGCATTGAAGGCTCTGATGGTTTCATTAGTATCTCTTTTAATTTTGGTGAATAATTGATACATGACATAGGGACTAATGATTTTCCCAAAGTGATTAATGAAAACATTGTTAAAATCATCACAACTAGTAATGTAGTCTTCAGTCAGATTGAGAAACCATTCATATGCAACATCTTTGAAAGTAAAAGGAAATAGTTTATATGTTACATCTTGATGAGTCACATTTAACAATCTTAATGCAACTTTAGAAATTCTAACATGTTCTTCAGTTGTTAAAACATTAGGATTAAAAGTGGGTTGATATCTTTCAAGATTTTGAGGAAGATCATGCACTATACCTAGTATGTTGATTGAAGAATGACCTAGCCAAGCCATGCCTTAAATACATGAGTATCCTAAAATGATGAAGTAGATTGGGAGCCTGAGGATTTTTGCTCACCTCAGTCTCACTTTTGCACTTATAGCTTAAGGTCTTTGAATCTTGTTTGAAATACGATGTGTCAAATCAATCTTTACAAATAATAATGATTAGATTTGCACATTAAGCAAATTTTGCAAAGATTCATATAAATAATAATAAAGGACATCACTATTTAACTAAGTTAGCTCAAAGAAATGTCCAAATACACTAGTATGAATGATATTTACACATTCAAGTCCCAATAAACTCAAATTTACAAAGTATTTATGAATCTTTGATCAAAATAGCTATTACTAACCTCAAACTGGTTAGATTCACAGATCTAAATCTATCTTTACCACAACTAAGTATATGTATTCAAAGAATGTCAATGTTTGTCTAAATAAGCCCAAAGACTAATCTAAAATTGTGAAGATCACCAACATCTACATAGTTATGCTAAAAGAAACATAGATATGTAAAAAATAGTGTGATCTTGAATCAAAATAGACCAAAACTAACAAAGATCCTACAAATTTATAAATATTTATTAAGAGCCCTCTTAGAACCAACAAAGCTCCTCCTGTTGATGCCTAAATGTGTACCACATGTGCCTAGAGTGTTTAGAAACACTTTTCATTTTAGAATTCATAGAATTCAGTGCATGAGTTGTAGGTTGTAGTAATCCTATTACCTATTAGTGGAATAAAGGTAGAATAAGTGAATGTTTCACAATATTTGTATTAATTGGTGGTTGGAAGCCACTGTGGTCAAACAATATATCTATGCAAAGTATTTAATACCTATGCTAAGAACAATGAACTATGATTAAGAACTAAATTAAGAATTAATTTAGGATGAATATTTATAATGACAAGCTAAACTAAAGTGATCCAGGTTAAAAAAATCAAAAGGAAGGGTAGGGCAAAAAGAAAGATGTTGTTGGTCTTATTTCAAACATCATGACAAAGTTCACATATCATTTGAACATGCATTCAACCAATGTATGAAATGAAATATCTTAAGTCCAAATCACAACATACATCAGACAAGCTTCAAAAGAAGGTATGAAATGATGCAAATAGGAACCAGACTCTCTTTAAATATTCACTCCTACAAGAAAACAACATTAACCCAAATACAAAATAATTGCAACAAATGAAATAAGCCTAAAAACCTTCAAATAATCTAGTAGCAGCAAAAATTATCAACTCTGCATCTAAAATACACATCCAAAATCCATAGAAACCATTCAAATGTAAAAGTAAAACCATACAAATAAGAGAGAAATCATATAACACTTCCTACAAGTAAATACTAGATAATCTTTATAGAATTCCTTGCTTATATTAACTGATCCTAGTTTACAAAGTAATTTTTTGGTTTTAAGAACTCCCCCATTTTTTTGACAAATGATAATGCTCATTTTATAAAATACAAGGCAGCATATCGATCAATCATAAGATACAAATGTACAAGAGATAAAGATATTTGTCCTTTTTACAAGGTCCTAAAATACATTTGCTTTCCCAAAATAGATTGACCTATAAGTAAATATGCTAAAAAACTTACATATGCTTTACAAAAGAATATCCTACTTTTAAAATATTAAAAGGCTTTACAAATTGGAATATTATTAACTAGCAAGTGGGCCCTATGTTGAAGGACTCTCTTGCTACTACTGAAGAATACTCATGGCTGTATCTGCATTGAGCAACTAGTTTTTTACTTTAACCTAGACATATATTAAATGTAGATTGAAAACCAACTAAAAAATTGATTTTCATTAAGCCATTGTATTAATGAAAACCTTACATGTTGCATAGCCTTGCCACCAGACTACTAAGACCCACTATTTAAAAGTCATTGATTGGTTCTCAGAGCTCAAAAATGACATCCATGAAAATGACATTTGAAGTTTGTACGAATGTATTTGACGTCTTGTAGACCATCAAATTTAAGCTCATATGAATTTTTGCCTAGGATTAAATTTGATGTCTGTGCGAACATCATTTGACGTTCGCATGAACGTATTTGATGTCCCTTAGATCATCAAATTTAAGCTCATATGAAATTTTGATTAAATTTAAATTTGACATCCCACAAACTGTCAAGGTAAAAAATGACTAAGTATGAAAAATAATGGAAAATGTTTTAGAGGACAAATTTAAATGCTTTTATAGTTTTATGTACTTTGTTGCATGAACTGAAACTCGGTGCATATGGTCTTAGCACAAATTAAAAAAAACCCATTTGACCATTTATATTGAAACTACAGTGCTTGTGAGATATAACACCTTCAATATGCCCACTAAGATTTGTTTGCACTCCTTGCAAAATGGTTGTGGGAAAAAAATAGTGGAAATGCTTTGAAGGGCAACTTTACACACTTGTATCTTTTTTTTTTTTTTTTTTCTCACGTGAGCTAAAACTTGGCACATATGGTCTTGGCACAAAGGTGAACAAACTCATTTGACCATTTCTCTTGAAATTATAACACTTACGAGATATAACACCTTCAATATTCCCACTAGGATTTGTTTGCACCTGGAAAACATATTCAAAAATGCTTTGGAGGGAAACTTTGCATCTCCATAACTTTTGATGAGCTTTGAGGAACGAGCTTAAATTTAGCACATGTGGTTTTGGCATAAATATGAATAAATCCATTTAATTGTTTCTCCTAAAATTTTAGTACTTGCTATATCTAACCTTGACAACATGCTCACTAGGCTCTATTTGCACTCCCTGAAAAATGGCTAGTATGGAAAAATAGTGGAAAATGTTTTGGAAGGTAGATTTGCATGCTTGTATTTTTTTTTTGTTTTATTATGGGAGCTAAAACTTTGTGCATATGATTTTGGCACAAAGGTAAACAAACCCATTTGACCATTTCTCTTGAAACTATAGTATTTTGAAGATATGACTACAACAATATTCTCACTAGGCTCTGTTTGCACTCCTTGAAAAATGGCCAAGTATTGAAAAACAATGGAATTTGGCTAAGAGGCCAACTGTGGATCTCCATAACTTTTGATGTATTTTGGTAGATGAGATGAAACTTGGCACATATGGTCTTGGCATAAAGGTGAACAAACTCATTTGACCATTTCTTTTGAAACATCCACACGTGTGAGATACAGTGTTACTAACAATATGCTCACTCAGATTTTCCACCATTAGACTAGAATATCTAGATGGACACAATGAAGAACCAACTGAATACCATGCACTTTCATACTTATTCCAAGCACTCTTGGTACCCTATAAAGTCTCTGCAACATGTCCATGGTCTTTATAAATTGACAAATGACACTTTAAACATGGATTTAACTAAAATTTCTATAGACCAAATAATAAAATTCAAACACAACTCATTTAAGAAAGGCCTCATCAAACCTGTAACCTGAAACATGAAGAATAAATGCTAACAAACTTGAACAAGGTCAAACCAAAACCATGAACCAATAAGTTAGCCAGACCATGGTGTGGATGAGATTTAAATGAAAAATAGTGTGCAAACATGATAATGACACTTTGATCAAGTTAATTTTCAATTTCAAGGTACAAATTTGCATAATTTGACACACAAATCCCCATTTTTTCAAAATAAAGGTATGTTGATCTCAACACACACCTTATGTAAGTTTGGCATAAGAATGTGCACTTAGGTGATCCTTATTCTTTACTTACATTGTGAACTAAATAATCATGTTGCATAAAAAAATAGTTTCTAAAACCTCTTAAACCAATTTCAAAATATATTTTCAAGTATTTGATTTAAAGTCAACTAGTTTGCACTTAAGTCTTGCCTATCACTTGGGCTTGAGTGTTTTACTCTTTGTGTTTGGGTTTCATCACTTGGATTGGATTTTGCTTTTATTTTAGATCCTTACCTAAGTGTGAGTCTTGCTTCTATGTTTTACACATCAACATTTATCTACACATTAAGGTGTTACATTATTCGCATTACAATTTGACACTTAGCCATTTCTCATAACATTATGTCTATCATTTAAAATAATAGCCTTTGTTTCCCTTGATACCGTTACACTACCCATTTAATTTTTCAATTTCAAACTTAGTTTTTTCTTACATTAACCTACACCCTAAGTTTATAGACCATTCAAATTTTTGTTCTATTGTGTGCAATTATGCTTCTCATTTTCTTCTAATGTTTTAACTTAGATTTTCTTGCATTCACCATATTCTCTATGTTATTGGACCATTTGACCTTATTATAATTTTAAAATTGATACTAAACATGGTCTCATTTTCCTTTTTAATGGTACCAACACATTTTAGACTTAGGTTTACTTGTGTTAGCCTAGACTCTAAGTTCTAAGATTGTTCTACCTTCTAGTTTTTTGATTTTGACCAACCAAGGTCAAACATTTAAAAAAAAAATTTGCTTCTCATCTTATGTCGATACATTGTCCAAGTCATTTCTAAGTTTCTATGGGACCATTTTATATTATTTTAAAAATTCTAAATAGAACCAAAGCTATGTTTGAAACATTGGTCAAAGAATGAGTACTATTCCAACCATGCAGAGATACACTCGTAGTGGTATCACTTATGACCCTAGTTATGAGGAGGACAATTTTTATGATGGAAAAGAACACTCAATAGTTTATGATGAAATCCCTCCCTTTGTGGGATCAAACCAATGTCAATACATTGACAATCACACACTTGAAGACCAATATGAGGCTCTCTTAAGATTGATAGATTCAAGAGATAGAATTCCTCCAAATTTTCTAAAAGAATATCTACATACTCTCATTTAAATATAAGAGAAACAATACAAACTAGTTATTGAAAAAGAAAAACCTTGAACTCAAGGGCTCAAACCATCCATTGATTCTTATATCAAAGGGAAGGATCCATTGGTGGAATCCTTCCAAATAGTTCATATTATTGCATCTACAATAAAATAAATTAGTCAATGCTATGTAGATCAACTTATTGTTGACTTAACGACTTATTTGGTTACACCTTCATTTAAAAAACCATGACTGTAGGTCATAATCAATTACCTAAACAACCAAAACAAGTTAATCATACTCATGAGGTATATCCTTTAGCTTCTCTCAAACAATATATGCCAATGAATGCTTCAAACCAAGTTCCACTTAATACACACCACATGTTCTTTACCCATTAGGAAACCATTTACAATGCATGACGTATACCCAATACTTCTTATAAAGTTTCAAATCACACCTAACAATAAATTTTTAACAATCCACCTCCACAACAAGTAGTAGATAATTTATAAAAGACAATACCAACTTTTTATAGTTTATGACAACAACAAGTTTTTCTTGTAAACTAGCAGTGATGATGTCTTCTTCTAAATCAACACCAGGTTCCTCAAAATTAGTAGATTCTCTATAGCTCACATTAAAAGATTCCTAAAAAACAACATCATATCCTAAGGATCAACAATAGCAAAACCTTTTAAATCAAAAATGTCATACCTATTCCTATGTGCCTCAAAACCAACAACAAATGTTGAACCAAACATATAACGTAGGACATAGGGTACACATTCCTAATAAGAACATGAAGGGAGGATCCATTCCTACCCATGCCAACCCTAACCAAACCTATCAAAATATTAAAAATCAAAATAAATATCTCCTTCAACCACAAACTACTCCAAATATCCAAGAGTGGAACATAATGAAGGAGGTAATCTCAAGGCTTCAAACAGGTAAACAAACCAAAAAATACAAGTTTAATGAGATATGCCCATATTCATTTGACATGAGTATTCTTCAAATACCTTTCCCACCTCTTTTTTAGGTATCCCAATTCAATAAATATAAAGGGAAGGGAGATCCTAGAGAGCATACACAAGCCTTCTTTGTTGCATGCCAAGAGGTAGCCTACAATAGTGTGTATTTTTTGTGCTTATTTCCATGTAGCTTAGGTGGACAAGCATTAAAATTGCTCTTCAAATTACATAACAGATCGATAACAACTATCAGTGATTTATCATAAAAAATCATTAACCAATTTTATTATAACATTGAGAATGAGCTAACAGTGGTTAACATATGTAAATCCAAATAGAAGGACAAAAAAATATTTGTGACCTATTTAAAATAATAGAGGAAACTATTTAGTTGCTTCCAACATAATCTACCAAATAAAAAGCTAGTAGATATCTTTACACAAAGCCTACACCTTGGGGTCACTCATAATATGAGACTCACTTGTGATAATAAATTTGAAGAAATCATTGACAAGGGCATAAATAATGAGAAGGCACTTATTACTAAAGGTATGGTCAAGATCTATTCCCAAACTCAAACCTTGCATCAATACCAAACACCTATTTAGACCAATATTATTGAAAATCCTAATGTATTTCATAAGAATAAGAACATGGTAGGTAATGGGGTTACTAATTCATGGCATGTGTAAATAATACAAGTACCACCTATTCAAAATACATCATCAAATCCACTACTCTAACTAAAAAGGGCTTTGCCATACAGAGGACGTCCTAGATGAATACCATTTAACGACTTAGGGGAGACCTTTAATTTAGTTTTCTAGAAATAAATGGGTACTAATATGATTATTTTTCTTATTCCAAAACCCTTTCTTGAATATCAACCTAAGTTTGACCAGTATAATAAAGATGAATTTTGTGATTTTCATCATGTTGTTAGCCATGTAGTTTATAGATGCATGTAATTGAGGCACATTATTTCAAAATTGTTAGAGCACATAGAGATTAAATTGCACCATATACCTCCTATTAACATTAATCAAAACATGGGTATCTATAAATATCCCTTTCCTAAGCATAATAACCAACCACATAGGAGGAATCATAACCAAGTCGAAGAGTGAAATCAATAACAAAATCAAGGTTACAGTCAAAATTAGAATTTGAACAATAACCATAATCAATATAATAAATACAAACTAATCAAATTGAGTACATTATAGTGTCATATGATTAAAATAAATTTGTAGGGTGTATTATAAGAAATCACATTGCTACCATTAAGATTAAGTCCTGTTTACCATCCAATGTTGTTCAAAATGTTGGTCCCTCTATTTTAGGATCACCATCCACTATTTTAGGTAATTCTTCATCGAGTTCTAGTGTTTCATTTACACCTCACTTTTTTTGAGTTATCATTCTTGGACCTCTTCATTTCTCTAATTACAATAACTCTCTCTTGAATCAAAATTATGTTGTCATGGATAGACAACCAAAATTTATCCTCCATAGCCCTTTGCCTTCTTCTAACATTGATCCTGATATGAACATTGTAGTGATCAAATCCTATTCTAATCTAAACATTGTATAGATCAAGGCCCATTCTAAGCCAAACATTGTACTGATCAAGACCAATCCTAAATCAAACACTATGCCAACTAAAACCAACCCCACTCTTCCCATTATTGAGAATCCATATAGTATCAATGAACAACTAAGCAAAACATCTACGTAGATCTCTATTTTAGATCTCTTACATACATCTGAAGTTCCCAAGACAATACTGAATGATTTATTTCAATAATCCACTATGCCTAATGAAATTAATGTTGATCAATTAAAATCACTTGTGAGAGATTTGTCTCCAAGACAATAACTTACCTTTGAACAATGAGATATCTCATCCCTTAGTCCCATGCATAATAATCCCCTATACATTGAAGTCATTATTTCCCATCATAAAATCAAATGTTTTCTTATATATAGTGGCTCTAGATTAAACATAGTGTCATTAAATAATTCTAAACTTTGGGTTATATTTCAATAGATATGTGACTAGATATTGTCACCATCAAGGCTTATGATAACACATAAAGAGAATATGTAAGAACCATTTGTTTACCAACTAATCATTATTTGGCATGTTACCTATGATACCCTTATCATGTCATTGATATAGAACTACCTTATAATCTAATTCTTAGTTATCATTAGCTCTATGAAGTACGATCATTCCCTTGCACCCTACATCAATGCATCAAACTCCCCCATACTAGTCTATAGGTCATTGTTTATGGTGATTTACAACCATATCAATATAGAAGATGAATATCGAAACTACACTTATTGTCCTAGTACTAAGTTGGTAGGCAAGAAAGGTAAGGGAGTGGTTTTTGAACCTCCCAAGTCTAATTATATCAACCCTAGTGACCTCACTTCCACTTCTACTAATCTATTTCCCACTACCATGTCCACCCAATTCACTATTTAGGATAATGGTAGTGTAACACATAGTATTCATGATGCATTCCACAATGACAAATTACCTAAATCTCATATGTCCTATAGTCGCACTAAACCTTATAAAAATATTGGCAAGCCCAACATGATTTGCAAAAGAAATCTAAATACATATTTTAGGATCCACTCATATTTATACCTAATACATCACCCATTCAAGATTGGAACACCAATGCTAAGGGAGGTTGGTTGTATGGTGATATTTTTGATAATTATTTCTAGAGTGCCAAATATCCTATACCAAATTAAATCATGGATAACTTGGACTATATGAGAAGAGGATTGGGATCCAAAGCACAAATATGTTTTAAACCTATTTCATCCACTAAACCTATAGGAAATCAAGGTCTTGGATTTATATTGCTTGGGGGTAACCCCATTAATTTTGAGAGTGATTCTTCTTCATATAATGACAATAAAACTCTTGATAGTGAGATAGCATCCCTTTATAGCACCTTTGATGAGATATAAGATATTGTTGTTTTAATTCAAATGACAACATTTCCATTACAACCCATTATCTACTTATCCATCATCATCCTAACCTAGTCAATTGGGACTAGAAAGACTCTATCATACCACTAGATAAAATTCAAAATGAAGAGTCTATTATTGATTTCATGGGCCTTCAAGATGATTTTTTGGTTGGTGATCACAAATAAGGATTCAATTTCTATTTAGACCCTTTTTCCTATTTTGGAGTACATGAGAACTTCCTTGGTCATGATAAAAACAAAGCATCAAGATCCTTAGGTGAAAACCTCTTTGGGGGCCCTTGGGTTAATGAAAAATTAATGAAAAATACAAATCCTAGAGTGAAAACCTATTTCAGGTGCTCTTGGTTACAAAAGTTCACCTCTCTCCTCACGAATTATAGTGTCTACCTAGTTCAAGCATCGCCATAGGTTTTGGCATCATTTATGAAGAATAATTTTTTTTGAATACCTTGCTTAGGATTTTATTGAAGTATTTACCAAATAGAATTTGCCTTGCATGGATAATTAATATTACTCCTATATACTTGAATATTATGATCAATATGTAGTTGAAGAGGATCCATTCTCTTCATTGCCTACTATTATTGAATACAACTATGTTGAGCATTATTCCTATTATTGAGGTTTGGAACTGATGTTGTCATTGATGTCAAAGGTTATTGAGAAAGTCTTAATAAGATCATTGAAGAGTATAGATATGAGATAATATTGATCAAAAATATATTTTTATAGTAGTGTGGGAGTTTTGTATGAAGAGTGTTCTTATTTGATATCATTTAGGTAAGCATGTTTGAGAACTAGTTCTTGAGTACAAGGTGTCGTGAGAAGCCTAGTCATAAAATCATAGTCATATCATGAGCATGTGCACAAAGATGTATGTGTAGAGGTATGACATTATTTTATGATAATTTAAGTCATGTGAACAAGATGTATAGGCATAAAATATATTTTAAAGGTGAGCCTACAGGGGTAAGACATTTAGCCTAAGTCTGTAACTAGACCAGTTGTAGACCTTGCCTAACCTAATGAGGTATCATGAGATGTTGTCAAGGCATATAAAGGATGTATGGTTGTTTTTAATTTTGAGAGAGTTTTTATGTCATGATATTGAGATGTGGATCATGACATTGAGGTGTTGATAGCATTGAAAAAGACATGAAGGATAGTTTAAGGCCTAACGAGGTATGAAGACTATGGTGTAGAGAGAGTGTAAGCCTAATGGGGTATCAAGATAATTTTCCAAGGCAAGTGTGAGTAGTAAAATATTAAAAAAAAATTTTCAATTTTTTTAATCACGTGCATGAAGTTTGAGGTCAAAGTTTGAAGGATAATGCACAAAAATGTGTTCTAAGGTCTCTCAAGATAATATAATGAAGGGTTCTCTACCTAAGAAGGTTTTATTGTGATGATTAGATCATAAAAAATCTACATGGGAACCTAAAATATTCATGGTATATGGGGAAGGTTCTTATCTCAAAATTCTAGGTATTATTTTTTGGATTAAGGGGCTATGCTTTCTAAATGATTGTTAAGAATGGAAACATGTTTAAACCCTCTTAGAACCCTAATAAAGACATGATGTTTAAGATGTTGATAAAAAGTGACTAGAATGGATTGGTATGATTAGGTAAGTTATATTAGTCTACACTCAACTCTCCCAAGAACCTCTATGTGTGTTTGAGTTGTTAGGTGTGTGAGTAGACCCTATAAGAAAGTGTTAATTTCTCAAAGACTTTCGATAGCAATCAGAGTTAACCAAGTAAAAATATAAAAATGGATGGAGGATGAAGATTGAGATTCATGTTTCATGTCTATTAATGTTTATGGATATAATATATCCCTCAAGTTTTCTAAATCAGTCATCCAAGTTAGCCAATTGCTAACAATCCTAATGGTGAAATAGTGAAAAACCTAGGTGCCAGTGAGAAGTAGATGTGTTACCATGATTAAGTGATGAAAAAAAGTAAATTAATATGTTTTTCAGGATTTTTATGTACTATTAATGCTTATTATAAATATTTTAATTCAGTTATAGTGTTGAAAATGATGAAGCCAAAATGGCTTGTGTGACTTAGTAAGGTCTGTGTATAATGAATTCAACAAATTGGTTTGTAAGACCAATAGTTGACACTAGACCATATTATATTTATATTTTATGATGATATAGATATGTCATAGGTTAATATACATGCATAATAATCCATTAAATTTTTTTATATAGGTGTTGGAGGTCTGAGTCACCATGAGTGGTCTTTAAGCAAAACTAGCAGTTCTAAGTGAGCAAGTTGTAGGAGTGTTTTTGAGTCCTTTTTCCATGTGTGATCAATTCCAATTCACTTGATGAATTTTTTTAATTTATTTTAGGTTATTTTTATGTGATTTATTTTCATGGTTTTATTTATAAATAACATGTCATCCTTATTTGTTTAAGACAAACCTTTCTGTGTGTATGAAGGCCTAATGTGAATAATACTAATGGTGTGCTTGAAGTCGTGGTTGGATCTATAAAATGTCATAGGAACAAGATGAGATTAGTGGGGTTATATTTTAGTGTTATATTAATTATTAATTATATTTATATATTTTTAAAGTGTTTCAAGGAGATCAAAGGGTAATGTGTACTAATGAAGGCCTAATTGAATTAGGTCTCCTTAAGGCCTAAAAGAGGTTTTGGTATTTTAAGCTGAGGAAGACACATTTTAATTATTTATTAATGTATTAATTGTTTTATAAGACCTATTTTATGATTAATCCTAGTGTGCAAGTTTGTATGGCCAACTAAGAGGTGTATGAGTTAAAGGATTGTATAAGAACAATGTTTAATAGGTTTAATTGACTAGTTAGTGGAATAGAGAGTGGAAGAGAAGGAAATAACACATTTAAGAGTTGAAGGAGGTATTTTAGAACATCATAGGGGTGTATATAATTTTTTATTAATATATAATAGGGGTACTTAGATGAATATCAAGGTCAAATGACCTAATCTATCTTGAAGAGTCCTAGTTGAGCGAAGAAACCCAGAAGGTAATTTGAGAGTAATAGAAGAGTGAGGAGAGATAAATAAAGTGATAATAATATTTAAAGTGATAAAAAAGGTTTTATAAAGGTGATAAAAAAATTTAGGTGGTTAAGTTGGTGCTGAGTCATCTAGGGGGTTGGTGCCTCCTTGCAGGTTGATGCTTGTTAAAGCCTAGTTGAGTGGGTGTTTGACTAGTTGGGATTAGTATTCCATGTAGAGTTGGTGCTTCACTAAATATTGGTTTTTATATTATATTAATATATTATATTTGTATATATTATTGGTTTTTCTCCCCCTTAAGGGTTTCCCACATATGTAATGTGTTTTATGATCTTGTATGGTTGCATATGCTTTACTAGATGATCATATTTGTATGAATGTTTCATGTATGCTTAAGTGGAATTGAATGAATGTTTATAAGGAACTGATTCACCCCCCTCCCCCACTATCAATTATCATGTTCTAATAGGCTCAACATCACTGGTCTAAGATACTATATAGGTAACCAATTGTACATATGATGATCCCAATATGGTTTATCTAGGTTCATCCCTCACTAGTGAGGAGCATGAATTCATTATTACCATTATAAAATATTTCATTGATATATTTCCATGGTCTTACTTAAACATGACTAATATTTACCCTTCATTGGTGGTACATCACCTATTTATCTATCTATATTCTAAACCAATCAAACATAATTGTGGAAAATGTATTCACACATAGCCATCTTAGTTAAAAAGGAGTTTAAAAAGTTACTAGATGCATGGTTCATTTGACCACTTGACTATTCCAAGTGGATCTTTAACATTTTCCCATTCATAAAAAAGCCACATGGCATTTACCTATGTACCATTTTTAGAGACATTAACAAGGAATTCCCTAAAGATTATTTCCCACTAGCTAACATCAACATGATAATTGATTCAATAGTAGCCTACGAAATGTTTTCCCTCATGGATGAATTTTCAAGATATAACTAGATTAAGACTACACTAGAGGACCAACATGAGACAGTGTTCACCAATCAATAAGGAATGGTTTTTTTATCAAGTCATGCCCATTGGTTTGAAGAATGTAGTTATAACCTATCAATGTTTCATGGTTGTCATCTTCCATGACATGATGCATGACATCATTGAATACTACATTGATGATATCTTAGCTAAATCAAGAACATGTTTAATCCACCCTAATGTTTTATAGATAATATTTGAGAGGCTTCATAAATATAAGGTGTGTCTCAATCCTAATAAGTGCATCTTTAGCATTACTTCAGGAAAACTACTAGGGTTCATTATGTCACAAATAGGTATTGAGGTGGATCCAGATAAGGTCAAGGCTCTTGTAAAAATTCCTCCTCCATCTAATTTGAAACAAATCCATATCTTATAGGGTAAAATTTAGTCTACAAGTCATTTCATATCATAGTTGGTTGATAAGTGTCATCCATTTACACACCTTTTGAATAAAAGTGTCACATTTAAATGGGATACATATTGTGAACAAATATTTACCAAATTGATGACTTACTTGGCTAATCTACCATTATTAAATTTACCTACATTAGACAAACCATTTATCTTATATATATTAGCAATAAAACATGAACTAGGGGAACTTTTGGCCAGCATGATGACCAAGGCAAAGAACATGTAGTATATTATCTTGGATAGACATTAGTAATTTATAAACATAATTATACACATATGGAAAAGGATTGTCTCATAATGGTGTTCACTTCCTAAAATATGTGACACTACATGTTGAATACCAAAATAATTGTGATGGCCAAGATTGATTTGTTTAAGTACCTATTGTCAAAGACCACTCTCATAGGGTGCATGGCCAAATGGGTTATTCTGCTGAATGAATTTAACATGGAATACTAGAATTAGAAGGCCATCAAGGGCAATTTCTAGCCAACTATCTCACTCAAGCTCCTTTGATCAACACTAAGCCTCTTTCATTTGATTTTATAGATGAATAAATCATGACCCTAGATGAGGTAATGGTTGAGTCCAAATAATGGACATTACACTATGATGGTTCATTCACATCTTGTGGATTTGGAGTTGGTATTTTACTAGTCACACCATAAGGGTATCTTATTCCCAAGGCATTTCACATTAGTTTACATTATACTAACAACATAGTTGAGTATGAATCCCTAGTTGTTGGACTATCTTGTAATATAGTGGGATATCAAGTAATTGATGGCATATATAGATTCTTTATTAATCATCAATCAAGTTACAAACTAGTACCAAACAAGAGATGAGAAACTTATACCTTATAAGTGTATAATGTACAATATTAAATAAAAATTTCAAAATTTTCAATTCAAACAAATACCACAGTCCAATAAACAAGTGGTATATGCTATGGATACCATTGGGTCCATGATATAAGTTACTAATGAGACCAGAGAATATTAATTCCTCATCACCAATATTTAGCAACTAGCTCATGTACTACCAAATTTAAAGAGAGTATGTGATATTTTTGGTCCCAATCTCCCTTGGTACCTATACCTATATAATTATCTCCAAGATCAAACCCTTCCACTAAAATTTTATAAGAACCAAACCAAACTATTCCTTCATCGAGCATCCCATTATACCATGTTTGGAAAAACACTCTATCATAAATGCTATGATAAAACATTGCTTTATTGTTTATCTTTAGGGGAATCTATATTAGCATTTAAATAGATCCATGAAGGAATTTATGGGGCCCACACCATCGATATGGTCTTCGATAAGAAACTCCTTTGCATGGGATATTATTAGCCCAAGATAGAGACAAATGCATTCAACTATGTCAAGAAGTGTGTTTCTTGTTATAAGTATAGAAATTTGATACATGCACCTTCACTACCACTCCAGTGAATTAGTATGCCATGGCTATTTTCAAATTGGGGACTCAATCTTATTAGGATAATAAACCCTACTTCCTCTGATGGCCATGAATACATCCTTAATACTAATAAGTATTTCACTAAGTGGATAGAGGCTATACCCCTCACTTATATAACTGGAAAGTAGATAGCCAAGTTCATTTATTTTCATATCATATGCCACTACAATATTGCCACCAAAATCATCTTTGATAATGATGGTTATTTCAATAATATTGATGTCAATTTCCTCTATCACCAATTCAAAATCAAACATAAGCATTCCACACCATATAAATCATAAGGCAATAGTCAAGCTGAAGCATCAAACAAGACCATTGTTATAATCCTTAATAATATTTTTACTGACATTAGCCATGATTGGCACTTACAATTGTTTTATACCCTATGGGCTTATCTAACTAGTCATTAAACCCTTATGGGATCTACACCATTCTACTTAGTCTTATGGTTCAGAGGACATTATTCCAGTTGAGATTGAGTTATCATCATTGTGCATCTCACTATAGGACATTATTGATGATGAAGAATATAGAGTTTACAGATTGTAAGAGTTGGAGCTTCTACATGAAAAGTGCTAGATAGCCTTAGACCATTTAAAATCTTATCAAAATAGGTTATGTCATAGCTATAAAAAATGCATTATCCATAGATAATATTAATTTGGTGACTTGATATTGAAATAAAATCATAAAAAAACCAACACCAAGCATAAAAAAGGCAAATTTGAAGCCAATTGGTTGAGTATATTTGTGGTCACTACAAATTATGATTTTGGTGCATACAAGTTGACTACATTAGATGGATAAGAGATCAAAGAACCCATGAACATATCACACCTCAAGTATTTCCATGATTGACTTTTATTTTTCTCCATTGTCTATAAGAGCCCTTGATTTAGGAGTACTCATTATATATTGTTACCTAGACCATTCTCATTACTATACCATCTAGACCATTTCTATGTCATTAGCTGGACCATTCATACTTTGTTACCTAAACCATTCTATTTATTCCCTAGATCATAATATTGTTACCATGAACATTCATTTTCTACATGGATTATTCTATTATTACCTAAATAATTCTATTTTTAACCTGGACCATTATCATTCTTATTATTTAAACCATTATGTTTATATTAGATCAAGCATTTTATTTTTCCTGGACCATTCATGTTTCCCATTACGTATTATTTTGGGCCATTATAATCCTATTTCTATTCATGATCTTGATTACAAACTAATGATTATGCATACATTTTAAATGAATATTTTAGAGGCAATTTAGAGTGATCATGATCAACATCATTATTAGCATCAACATCAACATTAGCTTCAGTACCTTCTTTTTTAGACCAACATCTTAGGGCATGTCAACATATGGTTTCACCTGTTTGGTGTTTCCTTGAGACTTATTTTAATTGCTCCTACTCTTATTATTCCCCATTATGTGCCATTTCATTCCTATTTTCTATTGCATGGTACTCCCCTAGGCTTCAAGTTCTAGTGTTGGTTCGTAGGAACACCATTGTAGTTAGTTTAGCTATTGTTTGAGCCTCTACCTAAGGACTAGGGTTATTTTATATATGGTTTATTGTAAATTTAAGCATATTAAATTGCTTTACTTATTCCAAAAAACTTAAAAACATTAGAAAATACCACAAAATACCAAAAGCATTCTTGGTTAGCAAAGGTGGGCTTAAAATATCCATGAGATTTATAAAGTCATGTCATCTTCTAGGTGGGTTTCCCTTTTATGTTATTCATAATTTATGTTCTTTCATTACACTCCCATTTTTAGGACAAATACATTGGTCTGAGGTCCACACAGACTATATAGGAAGTTCTTGGATGCATGGGGCATCTTGGTTCATCTCGGCCACCCTTCTTTTCATGTTACTAGTCCTTGTGCCTTGATGCTCTCCCCATTTTGTGAGTAATTTTAGACCTATACACTCTCATTATTTTGTGACCCCATTCTTATTTTCCTCTATTACTCATTTATTATTTACTTATAATCACCCTTCTTCTATCTTGATTTGTAAAAAAACTACATTTAGCCTGAAGTCCATGTTAGAACTCATGCCCATGGGACTTTGTAGGCAATATCTAATTTCCTAGTGCATTTGGAGTCAGCTAGGCCACACCTTCCTTATTATTCCATTCACTTTGGTTTGTAAAGCTGTTCATACTCCAAGTGTGACACCTTATTCACTACACATGCATAATTTTTTATTTCTTACTTTGAGCATTTTTATCTTCATTACATTGTGTTCTATATGTTTTTTTATAGGTTAGTGTGTTTATTTTTTTTGAGTGTCATGTCTACAAGCATTTTAAAAACTGCTTGAGTCTTGTCTTAACTTGGGCTTGAGTTGTTTACTTGTGTATCTATATTTTTTTATTGCTTGTTTATGTTTTGTATATTCTTATTTCCACTTAAGTCTTGATAATTCATATCTTGTTCTTAAGTTGTTTATGTTTTTGTTTTTAATTTTAATTTTTAATTTTTGTTTTCAGTTAAGCATAAATGTTTGTAACTTAGGTTTTGTTATTTATATCATTATTTTGAGTTATAAGCATTCACATTTGTACCAATCCATTCGTAATTTGAAATATAATGTTATTATAAGTTATTCATACTTAAGATACAAAATTTTGTTTGATATATTAAACACCAAGTGCTATAGTCTTACAAGTCAACGTTGTGGCAAAGATACATCTCTGAAAGCACCATCCTACATATCTGATACTTAACGAGGATATCATCCTCCAATCATGAGCCAAACATTAGAAACATGCATGATTTTATTTGCTACTTTAGGAAATGCATCTCCTGGATTATGTATCAAGTCATGATATCCATCCATTTAGCCAACATTTATGGCTAATTCTATATTGATTTAGGATGAGCATCTCCTAAATCAATCTCTAGTATCTAGTTAGGCATAAACCAGAAATAGGGATAAATCAAAAATCTGTATGTTAATTAAGTACATGCATATCCTAATTTTAGCATACATTATGATATCAAAATCATGGAAAAAAATGCATATCCATATCCCACATGCTAAAATGGATCAACCCCCTATAGCCATAATCTTATATAGGGAATTTTTTATAATGTTATAGGGTATGTTGTAACTCATTTAATGCCATTTTATATGACATTATAAGCTTTGGTCATAGTATATATCAATCCTTGTGTCATTTAGAAGTATTAAGGGTCATTTTAGAGTCATATATGCAAGAGGAATATTTTCATGGTGTTGATTAGTTGTAGGAACAAGTCTAGAAAAGCTTGCGTTTGTACTTGGGAGATATTTCAAATTTTGGCTAAGTGTTAGATAATTCAAAGTTATATTAGATAATTTGTTCTATACATTGTCCATAACAAAATTATAAGGCATAATTCCCTTGGAAAAATTGTTCCACTTAATTTGGCTAAGTGTTGGAATTCTTTTGAGAAATTTTTTTTGGGTTTTTTGGCTAAACATCAAGAATTATTTTGAATAATTTATCTAAAACAAAAGGCCTAAAGAGACAAATTATTATGGACATTTTTTCCACAATAAAATCATAAAGGTAATTTCTTTCAAGAAAATTATCCGAATAATTTTCTCAATGTGTCATTCTTCAATAAAGTGTCCTATACAAAATTCCTGAAGGGTCACAAATGTTGTTCAAAAATAAAAAACTTGAAGACAAAAGTTTAGACAAAAGGTATAAGGGCACAAATTATTTCAATAAAAATGTTTCTAAAATTTGGCTAAGACATATATTACCTTTAGGGAAAATGTTTCAAGATAAATTTTCTAAAGATCAAATTCTTTCAGACTTTTTGTTTGAGGCAAAAGACTAAGTAAGAATTCTTTCAGGGAAAGTGGCCAAGAAAAAATCCTAAAGGCATGAATTCTTTTAGACATTTTATCTAAATCAAAAGGTCCATAGAAAAATATAAGGAAATAATTCTCTAAAAAAAAATTTCAGTAGAAAAAAGCTTGATGACCTAAATTATTTTGGGAAAAATGTTCCACAGAAAAGCTAAGTATGAATTCTTTCGAGAAAATTATCCCATGATAATTTCCCTGAAGACCAATTTCTATCAGACATTATATCTGAGATAAAAGCCTTGAAGACCAATTATTTTAGAGGAAATGTATTGGCATAAATCCCATAATAAGTTTCCTAAACAAAGGCTCAGGGAAAATAGCCCCATGCAAAAGTCTTGAACAAGAATTCTTTTAGGGAAATTATTCTACAAAAATTTCGCCAAAGACATAGTCACATCATCCAATTTGTTTCAAAAAAATTAATCCAGTAGGGTGGTGAAAATGGCACAAGCACATGGGTCCTAGAATAGGATCTATGAATTATGTTTATTTGTATTAGGTAGATCAATAGAGTGAGATGAGTCAAAATATCAATGATCTGAGCCAATTTTTGACGTCTAATCAAATGAAGGCAAGCCTAGGTGACTTAGATGAAGGTTAAAAAATTAATTTTTAATGGGTTAAGGTAAATAAAAGTCATGGATCTGATTTTGAGCTTGGTCCAGTTTAGAATAGATCCAAAATTTCAAGGGATGTCACCGAGGTAGACACACAAACTTCAATGATTTCATCTCTGAGACCAACTACATGAAAGGGACCCTTACTCCACTGTTGCATACCATGATGAACGAGTGAAGAGTATTTATCACTAGGACGAATCCCTAACAAATTAATTTAATTATTCTAACTACATTAATGTTGAAACCTAGTTCATACTAACTGGATCTCATCATTGCAACCATCAGGGAAGATCAAGGAGGGAATAATTAACTGTGTAACCACTTGAAGTGACCTAGATCAATCAAACTGTCTAAATGAGCATATTTTATGGAGGCATTTGTAAATGTAGTTCAAATGGTGTTATTCTCATTTTATTTCTTTTCTTAGTGCCAAAATCCCTCTCTCTTGCTCTCCTTTTATATAAATATAACCTTTGAGCTATTGTTGAGTATCCCTCAAGTTGGTATGACTAGACTCTACCAAAATTTATATTTTTCACCTCTTACAATAATGAATATAATTTTTTAAGTTGTTTACTAATTTGTGCTTAGTATGTGTATTTGTCTGATATGTAAATGTGGTTGCAATATTCTCTTTGCAGGTCCAAGTTTAACCTAAGTGCTAATAAACTTTCTTGCAGGTCATTTATAGTGTCTTAAGGTTGATGTCTTAGGTATGGAGTGGATAAATTGACTATATGTGCTTTCAATCAAGCCTTATCCCCATTTCCCTTTAGCCTAAGTTCATCAAATCTACCTTTAAGTGAAACACTATTGCTTGGAAATCATTGTAGACATTTCATTAGTTATATTCATAGTCTATTAGTATGCTAAGGAATTCAATATTGAGAGTGAATCCTTGAACATTTTGTGAATCACCTCCTTTAGAGTAGGTTCTATTTATGAATTATCTAACTCTTTTCCCCATAAGTATTCAATTGGTATAAATAATAGCATTTCAAGATAAATTCAGGGAGCTAGCCCTTAAATCTAGAGGCTCATTTCCAATATAGGTACACCCACATACCTAAAAATGTTCCCTTGTTGCCAAAATTTGGAAGATGCTAAAACACCCTCTTCTAGGGTGCAAGATTTGGTAACAACAAGGCTATTTGTAGCCTTGTTTATCTATTTTTGAGTCATTTTCTTTTGATTATTCTATTTTTAAGCCTCTTTTATCAAATTACATGTTCATTTATTCTGATAGAGGGCCAACTCATCAAAAGTAAAAAAAAAAAAATTGATTCTCCCCTCGATGGGGCATCATAGGCCCCTAAAACACTTTTCAGGGCATTTTTGTAACCTCATCTTTCTACAACTCATGTAGAATTTAATAAAAAGTGGGAATGAATTTTATTCTAATTATGATCATTTTAATAGACCTTATTATTCTTTAAAATTTGTTGATTCAACCAAATATATCTCCATGCCTTCTCAAATAAAGGACAAAATATAGACATCTAATTCCTATCACTATCATGCCAAGATTGCAAATCTGAATCACTTTATGAAATAACGTACAAAATAGACAAAAATCACTAAAACACTATAATTTGGTCACATATATCATGTACATGTGCCAATTTACATCCACGTATCATTGATTGGGGAAATGCATTTTATGGAATTTTTTTCTTCTCCTAATTTAATTTGATTCAAATTATGATCGAACAAAATGATGTTATAGACCACTAAAATCCTCTATTTCAATCACACACATCATGTGCATATGCCAATTCATGTCTATAATCCCCTAAATGGGGTATTACCCTATACATAAATGACACCTTCTTCCTATTAAACTTTAATCAAATTACGATTGATTAAATTGACATTTTTGACCTGTTCTAATTAAATAAACAACTTGTTTCCAATAATTACAAAAAGACTAAGTAAAATCATTTAAGAAAATCAAATTAGATTAAGAGTTTAAGTGAGAAATCCATGAAAATTTATTGAATATTTATTATTGGACATTCATAATTACAAATATTTGGGCCATGATGTCACCCATGACATCATTATAAGGGTATCATCCATAAAGAATTAATGAAGATAAATATTAGGATTAAGGCTACCCATGACTTATTAATGTTCCATTCTTCCAAATATTGATGACCATGTTTTTTATTGAACCTCTAAAATTGAATGGATTTGTGATCCTCCATCTTGATCTTGAAATGAAGGGCTAGAAATCAGTTAACTCATTTTGAAAAATCTATAAATACATGGGCCATGGCCATAAGCTTTAAGATTTTTTTGCGTAATTTTATTATGCAAGAATAGCTTTAAGAAGCTCTTTTTGTTGTAGGAAAACTATGTAAAAATATCACTAGAGATCTCCACTCATCCTTTTAACATTGATCAAATCAAGAGCCAATGCCATTGGTGCAAGGAAATATGTATGGAGATGCTTTTGTTGTCACACTAATGAAGACTTAGAGTACCAAATCTAGTTACAAACATGTTTAATGGATTGATCTTAGAGGAGCACCACTTGGGGAAGGCATTGTCTAGATTTTCTTATTTAAGTTTCTTGAATCCATTGATCCAAACCCTTGAGGGAGTAGGCCTATCACATTATATTATTTATGCTTTTTCATTTTCTTTACATCTTAAATACATGAAATAACTTGAGATGCAATCTTACTCAATAATAAGTACTTAGCTAGAAACTGACTGAGATTAATGATCTGGAGGATGAAAACTTGTGTGGAAGTTGGACTAAGTGTCAAAAATAAGGTCAAGGTGTTAAAACACTCTATGATAGTAGTGTTGTAGATTAGATAATAACACATTATGATAGTGTCCCACTTTTAGTTCTAGTGTCCATTGTATAGAAAATATCTAATCTTCTAGGTGCACCTCTGGGTGAGTTTGATCTACCTATACCTATGTGGATGATCTCTAATTCATTATTTGTGCACTCTTTTTTATTGATTTTAGAATCAAACCCTATACCTCCAAATTTTTAGGGTATTCAAGTGGCACAAGTATCAAAAGTGTGACATTATTTGGTTAGGCCAGACATCCTTAACACCCCACTATGTTGAGAGTTGCCTACATACGAATACTCTGAGGATGGATCAAGCCTAATGTATTTCTCTTACCTAAGTGCTTGGTCCAAGTGAAAGTGAATGTTAGTATGAGTGTCAACTTGAATGTTTTGAATGAGGATTAAGACTATAAATCTAGGTATTCTAAGCTTGGGATGGTTGTAGATTACTATATGTAAAAGTAAGGTAGAATAGGGATTAATAACCTTAATTATACATAATATATTCTAATATTATTTGTGTATTTTGCATTTGATTTGTATCTAGTGGATAAAGGGATAAAATTCATGTATATATACTAATATGGTCCTTTTGTAGAGTGTGAAATAGGTCTAGGCTAATCCTAGGTGTCTTATGAATTAAAAATATATCCATTGGGGTTGAAATTTGGAAAAGGACATTAGCATTGTACCTTAGTCACTAGTATGAGGAACTAGTGTTCAAAGTATAATTCTAGTGTCCAAGTGGTATAACCTAAGGAAATAGGGGCTTGGATCCCTATGGGAGGGTCTAAGACTAATTTTGAGGTATCTAGGGGTGTGTAAGACCTACATGAAAGTTGGATAAGTGTTGAAATAATCCCTAAGATGGGTATATGTCTAAGCTAGGGATGAGTTGTCTTAAGTAACACTAATTGCACTCAAGTGATATTTTATATGATTATAGAAGGGTAAGAAGTAAATCCTTGAGACATTGATTATTTCTCTATATTGACATCCTCTTGGTAAACTAATGTCATGGATATGAAAGATGGGTTCTATTGAGATTTTCATCCCAAAAATCTCATTACATCTAGAACCATAAGGGAAACCCCTTTTGTTTTTTAGGGAAAAAGTTTTAACCTTCCAAAATCCATTTTTCCTTACCTTGCAAAATCTGGGACTCTAGATGCAATTTACACCACTATAAATTGCTTCATGGGTTCTAGGTCCCATGAGGCACCAAAACCCAAAATTAATGGAATCTAGAACTCACCATGCACTTTGCACATTCTCAAACATGAAAAATGCATGGTGGTCTTTGAATCCCACCACACACCCATCTACCAAAATCTGAAACTTGGTATGCATATTACATGTTTTCACAACATGCAAAGTGCATGACAGGCTCCAAATCCCATTAACCAAGGAACCCACCCATGAAAAGTGGACCTAATTCATGCAGGTCCAACTTCCACCATTTCATTTTTGCCTTTTCTTGTAGGAGGTAAGGCCTGAAGTGAATATTGTATATTTTTACAATGTATAAAGTGTATGCTAAGCTCCACTCCTTGCCAAGTCATTAACCCAATTGTGAAGGGTGGACCTACTCCAAGCAGGTCTAACCTCCACCAAACCCATCTAAACCTTTCCATGAGAAGTGGAGGTTCAAGTGAAGATTTCACATTTTCACAAACATGTAAAGTTCACAATGAACACCACCTTTTGCCAATCTATTTCTATCCATAGAGAGTGGACTTACTTCAAATAGGTCTAACCCCTACCACCAACCACCATTACTTGCATTTAATGTGGATTTTTACTATATAAAGCTAGGTATATTTGTAAAGTATTATCATTCAATTATTTTTCTAAGTACATTTTGGATCTCCAGTCTACCATCCTTGCCATTTCAACCTTGAGCCATGTCATCTATGCTAAGCCATGTCACCCATGCCCACCAAACAATATTCTTCTTGTGTTTTATTCCTTTATATCTCCATATTTGAAGGTTTTTCTATTTCTTTCAAGAGTTTCATCTTTATTCTCAGGGTTTCTTTTGTAAGTCTAGTTTTTTAGCAGTTGGTGAGTTATTTTGAGTGAGTTTTATATCTACTGTAGTACTTAGTTATTTAGGGATTAGATAGTACATCTAGGGAATACTAGGGTTTCGAGGTAAGTATCCAAAATATCTTCCCAAAGCTTCCTTAGGTTTTTTATTTAGGGATTTCAAATTTAAAATCAAGTCCTTTTCCTAGATCATATCCTTCCATTTTAAAAATGTGAATATTCCCTCCAAGATTCTTTCCCTCCCAACATCCCTATAGACACTAGATGTGTTCTAAACACCCTTGAACTTTGTAGACTCCTAATGCACCATAGAGAGTGGACGTGGCTCAAGTACCTCCCACTTCCATTGGGAACCCAACATCTTTTCATCACCATGAAGAGTAGACTTGTCTCAAGCACATTGCACCTCCACCAGAGATTTTTAAGTCATAAGCACCATGAATTTTGGATGTGTTCCAAACACATCCAAGTTATGTTAGAAGGAAAAAGTGCTTTATACACCTATAATTTTTATCAACTTCCATATTTGGTTACTTAGAGGATTTTTCTATAATCTCCATGCCTCCCAAAGAGATGAAGTTCAAATCTAAGGGTCCTAAAGTAGCTTCTTGTCTGGAATCTAGCTTCATAAAAATTATTGATATAGATTTAGGTCATATTGACCTAAGAGACGTTTTATCCAAATGAAGAGTGAATATAGGAAATTTTAAAGGCTTTTGATGCATACTCAAAGAAGCTACTAGAAGAAATGATAAGAAATTTAAAGCTATTCTGAAAGCTAATTAATTTTTCCTCTCTTTCAGATTTTGCAAATTTTAATATCATGTGTATTTTCATTTTGAAGACATTATAATTTTTAATTGCAAAGTGCAACTGTGTATTTTTTATAACTCTTTTGGAGAAAGAGAAGACATGTATTTTTCACTTTATATCTTTTAAATATGGAAGTTGCAAATTGTACTTTCTATTTTGATTAATGTGAAATGAAAAAGGTACAGAGTCATAAAAATAAATTACACACTCCCTTTTGGTAAAAGTGATAAAGACTTGGATGTTGAAAAAGTCTCACTTTAGTTTTGCATGAAAAGAGGTTTGCAAATTTATTTTTAGTATTATATTTTATTTGGAAAAAGATAAAGTCCTTTTGGGTGTTGTTTCTTGCATGAAAGTTATTTTCAGTCATCATCTAAGGATCCTTGCATAAATATATCTAGCTATGCCAAGATCACTTCCAGATTCATGACCCACTCATGCATGTAGCACAAGCACTCCCACAAGTCCAAAGGCTAGAAATAGAGGAGCTCACCCCTTTTCATGAAGCATTCTAATTTGCATGATTTATTTTACTGGGTGTTAAAGTTTTGACAACTACATGTCTTTGAAGACACATTTTGTATAAATATGGGTATACCCTATGGCCCAATGGTATATTTTTATTGTTAGTGATATTTTATACATTTTAAATGTATTTGATACAAGTTGTAGCCTTTATAGGGAAATAAATTTGAAGTTTCTGCCTTTCTTGTCTTTGGAATCTCTGTGTTATTGCAAGTTATCTAATTCTTTTTGGAAAATTTGTCTTTTTATTTTAGTCTCAAGAGAAGTCATATGTGGTATTTTACCCTCTTGATAGTATTGTTTTAAATAAAGATATTTTTCCCATTATTGAATAATAGCTAAAATATTATCTCTGATTTCCAAATTTGCATAAGTCTATTCTTAAAATAAATTCAATCTATTTTATACCCTATTTTTCTTTCCAAGCAAGCATCTAGATCCACTATATAAATTTGGTGTAATCATCATACTTTTAGTTTTTCTACAATTTCAATTTCTTTAAAACCCTTTTCTCATCAAGACCTAGTTTAGGATACGAGAGCACTAAAGATTAAAATTCCTAAAAGGCTGATATTTCTATCAGTTTGCATCAAATTTTAGTGAAAGGAAGCTGACATTATTTAGAGATTAAACTCAAATTTCCAAGGTCCCATGGCTTTGGAGGTTTTTCTATTATTTCATTAGGCACTTGCACAATAAGCTACATAATCAAGATAGGTTCAATCCTATGTGATAATAGTTTTTGGTATGCTCAAAGGAACCCAAAAATTACAAAGAGATCAATGTTATTCTATTCAACCATTATATGAGTTTTGTGCAGATATCAAATCACCTAAAAACTCCACTGGCGTAGGGACTCATGAGCTCAAGGTGGTGTATGCCAAGAAACTAAACAAGATCATCTACCAAAGGTAAGAGGGCTAATTTTTAGAATTATCATTTCCATCAAAAAAGAGAACAAAATAAGTCACCCCTCATCCTAAGGTATATCCCATAGTTTTATTCCCATCCCCTTTGGTCACTTTGATAAGCTCTATACCCCCTATAATGACTAGAAATTAGAATTTCATAGCTTTCAATATAATTAGCCCACTCATTTTGGCCCAACATGATGATATACCAATCTCAGACTTAAAAATTCTACCATATTTTACTGGTGAAACTTTTACCACTACTTTAGAACATATACAAGACATTGCTAACCTCTGCTCAATCCATAATGTGGTCAAAGATAATGTTGCAATCAGACTTCTAGTCTCCTCTTTTAAGGGGAAATCTTTATAATGGTACAAAGGTCTCCTTCCCACCTCAATCCAAGTTTGGGATGAGTTAGGCATTGTAATGTGCTCCCACTTTGAGGATAAGTATGATTACCTTTCCTTAGTTAAAAATTTGACCGCTATTCAATGAGATTCTCATGAACAAATGATTAACTTCAATTACCACTTCTAAATGACCTAGAATAGAATTCCAATCTTGGTTAAACCCACTACAAATAACACCTTCTTATATTACCTAAAATCCATTAATAGTGATATAGCTATGATGATTCGATCAATGGGTGGTACCACACTTCTTATAACTTATGATATTGTAATAAGGGCCAAAAATTATTTGATTCAAGCTAAGAAAATTTCACGATGGCCCCTAATGCCTCTATTTCTAAAAATAGCCTCTATTTCCCCACTTACACTTGCTCCAATCCACACTATGAGTAAGGCATTTGCTTGAACCCCTGCACCAATGGATGAATTACATGAGGTCAAATCATTACTGAAGATTTTTAGAAATGAGTTAGTGGTAATGAAAAGGCAACAAGCTAAAACTATAAACCTTTTTAGCCATCTAACCTTGTGTATTAAGGGAATAGGTGATCCTACCAAGGGGAGAGGTAAAAACTAACATCAAGGATAGAATTCATAATTGAGAACTCCAAATACTCATCCATTATTGACACCTACAGCTTCCAAAGCTATTGTCCCTATTCAAAATAATTTGGCTCAAGAATATGAGTGGTGTTATCTATGAAATCAACACCATAATCATAATACTTTCCCCAATGGTGTTATGAGACAAACCGTGATGGTGTAAGGTATAACAAGTATGCAAGGACAACATGAAGGATCTACTTCTCAACAAGCAGAAACACAAGAACTTACTCAAAGTGAAGAAAATTTTCTAAATTGGAAAGAGGATGATTTCATTGGAATAGACCAAGATGAAGCATTTTTAATAGTGGAGGCTCTATAGCAGCTAATACATGTTACAAGAAAAGATAAATAGACACTGATCAACTCCCTAGAGTGGACCACGCTTCATTTTCCAAAGCAACAGTAGAAATGGCAAATATTAATACAATGCAAAGGCCACCCTTCGTACCTACCAATAAATTCAAAGTGAAGGTGTCCACTCCAAATCTTATAAAGGAATATGTATCCCCTAAAAAATTATTGGCAAAGGTTGGTAATATACCTTTTAGCATTGTTGATCAAATGAAGAAAACTAATTTCAATGTCACTATGTGGGAAGCCCTATCTATACCAGCATAAAGAGACTTACTACAAGAGGCCTTGAAGAACTTATAGATATCAGAGAAGGCTCCAGATAGGGGGCCTACACCTATAATAAATTTATGTTAGCCTCAAACTAATAATAAAACAAGTAAAAATGGTAAGTTTACCCCTTTTACCTATCACTTATAATAGGGAAGCATCCAGTCATAATTGCATGGTAGATTCAAGGGATAATAGTTCTTTGATGCCTAAGAAGATAGATGGTGCTTTGGGGATAAAATGCATACATGTTAATAAAGGACCAGTGAAACTAGATGGGACTATTGTTCAAACAGTAGGAATTATAAAAGGATTGGACCTCACTATTCATGATTGCCCAAGTCTTTCAATTACTTAGGACATTTTAGTCATAGACCTCCCCCCATAATTTTCCATTTATATATCAATATATTTCACTAAGAAAATGGGAGGATATCTATCTAAAAATTGGTCTTATATGCTACTTAGAATGAGATATAGAACTAGAGTAACAATATTACTTGAAGCAATCATAAAAGACTATATCAAAACATATAATCCTAATCCTCCCATATATATGAACTATACCTTACAAGATCAAGAGGATCAAGAAGTGGATTAAGAAAATGCAAAACATATAGAATAAATCTTAGACACTCACTTGGATGAGTGGGGATCAACCCTATAATTTGATCTTTATGACTACAGATAAGAAATAAGGTTAGGGATGTATTGTATTCACGAACAAAGTGAAATCATCCTAAATTTAGGTAAAATAAATTGAGGATCTATAAGGTATGTGGCAAATATATTTTTATGGTTTGAGAAGTAGAAATGGTGCAGGTGCAAGAGTTGTATTGATATCTCTACACAAAGAAAGTTATTTTTATTCATTTAGACTTTAATTCAGCTACACCAATAATGAATCTAAATACAAATCATTGATTTGAGGCCTCTAGTTGGTCAAGGATAGAGGAATCAAGATCTTATAGGTATATGGGGCTTGTAAACTAATCATTCACCAGGTTAGATCAAAAAGTGTGATAAAAAACAATTTTTTAAGGTCATATAAACATAGGGTTTGGGAACTATTGGAAGATTTCACCACCCTTAAAGTAGTACCAAGGGCATAAAATAAAGATGTTAACCACATGGCCTCGATTGTATCTCAGTATAATCTACTAGTTAAAATAATTAGGGAAAATAGATAACATGTGAGACTGATTGTAAGTCTTTGTATCCTTGATAACATAATTAATTGGTAGGTCTTTGATAGCAACAAGTAGATTGTAAATTTTTAAGAGAAAAGGCTAATTTTTTAAAAAATGAATAAGTTTATATAGAGGTCATATTATATAGATGAAAATGAATAAGTTTCCTATGGGTCTCATTACACTAGAAAACATATTTAACTTGGATGACCAATTGAAAAGTGAGAAGAAAAACATCACTATCAATGAGGAAGATTGTGAACTCATCACTATCTCAGAAGGCAAGTCATTGAAGATAGGTAAGGTATGCAATATTTTATAGAAGCAATATTTTATTAAATTATTTTGAGATTTTGATGATAATTTTTCCTAGAGTTATCATGATTTATGAGGATTCAACCCAAGTTTAGCACAACATACCATCAAACTAGATTTAAATACAAAACTAGTTAGGTAGATGTAGAGGCCCATCAATCTAAAGATTGAACCCTTGATGAAAAATGAACTCTCTAAGTTGTTAGAGGATAATATAATATTCATGATCAAATACTCAACTTGCATAGAAAATATTTTCCCTATCAGAAAGAAGAACAGTGAAATCTGTCTATGTATGGATTTATGAGACCTAAATAAAGCATCATTGAAAAATCACTATCCCCTTCCCCATATGGAACAAATTATACAAAAAATATCATGATCTGAGATATTTTATCTTTTAGATAGATATTTAGGTTATAATCAAATCTTGGTATAAGAATTAGACTAATTCAAGACTACCTTCACCACCAAATGGGGCACGTACGCATACAATAAGATGTCATTCAATCACACAAACATAGGAGAAATTTTTTAGAGAGCTATGGGTATGGAATTCAAAGGTCTAATAAATGATATAATCTTAGTATATCTATATGATATCACAATTTATTCAAAGCATGCTGGTATAGATCTTGATCACTTGAGAAAGATTTTTGAAAGATGTAGAGAATTTAGTGTTTCTCTTAATTCAAAGAAGTGCACGTTCATAGTACACGAAGGTAAGTTATTGGGACATATAGTGTCCAAAGAAGGTCTTACAATAGATCTTGAATGAGTTAGAGCCATATCTACATTATCATTACCAATTCATAAAAAAAGGTTACAAAGATTTCTTGAGAAGATTAACTTCACGAGGAGATTTATATCAAATTTTGCCTCCTTGGCCAAACCCCTTAATGCAATGTTACATAAGGGAAATATTTTCAAATAGGTGCAGGAGGGGAAATAAAGCTTTGAGGCTATCAAAAAATCTATCTCCCAATCCCACACCTTGGTTAACCCAAACTATGAGAATAATTTTATCCTTTATGCATTTAGAGGATAGGGGAGTATCTCAACAATTATGACTCAGCACAATCAAGAAGGTTTAGAGTAATTGATAACTTTATTTAGCCAGTCTTTGAAACGTTACAAAGATAATTATAGCTTCATGTCAAAACAAGTGTATGTGATAATCAAAGCACTCAAGAAACTCATGCATATGATTTCTAACAAGGTACATCTGATGGTTAGTCACTATAATGTCAAAGAATTTCTACTGAGTATGGAGGTAAATTAAAAATGAGTAGGATGGATCACTAAGGTCATGGAGTATGATGTAGATATCATAATCATATAGCTAGTAAGAGGGAGAAAACTATGTGAGCAACTAGTTGCTGATATCAAAACTACTAAACCATTTTTTGATGTAGTGTACACTCAAAATATACCTTAGCTAAATAATCTACACTCTTTTAATAGCTGGATTCAAGACATGACCCATTTCCTAAAGATTGGCAAATACCCCTATGACTTCTAGAAATCCAAGAAAATGTATTTTTGACTCCAATCAATTCTTTATGTCCTTTTTGATGGAATTTTATTTTGAAAGGATATGAATGAAGTCTTGTTAAGATGTATTAAGTATGAGCAAATGCCCAAAGTACTTGAATAATTCATGATGGACCATCAGGAGGACATTTTTTAAAAAGGACTATGGCCATCAAGGTAATGAGAGGAGTCTACTATTAGCCTGAGTTGTTTAAAGATGCCCATTAGTGGGTAATAAATTGTGAAAAGTATGCTTACTTCACTAGTAAGTAAAGGCTAAATGTAGTTCCTCTCAAACCAATTCAAGCATATCAGTCATTCACCCAATGAGGATTAGATTTTATTGGCATAATCAATCCACCATCAAGCATAGGTCACAAGTGGGTTCTCACAACAATAGACTATTTCACATGATGGACTAAATCAGTTGCTCTAAAATATGCCACAAAAGCATCCATTTTGGATTTTATGGATAGCATAAATTCAAGGTTTGGTGTTCCTCACACCATTATATCCGATAATACTATGGATTTTATGGTACTTAGGTCAATAAATGGGTTATAAATCATAATGTGTACCTAAAAACATCTTCAAATTATTACCCTCAAAATAATGGCCTAGCTAAGTCCACCAAAAAGAATTTAATTAGAATTATTAAACTAACTATGGAGGATAACCAAAGGACATGACATATAAAACTAAGATTAGCACTGTGGGCTAATAGAATTACAACAAAGACAACCATCAATAATTCTCCTTTTATGTTGGTGTATGGAAGGGAAGCCTGAGTGCCACTGTTAACCAAGCTACAATCCTTAGAGTTCAATCACTAGTTATACATGATTGTTAATGATGAGATGATGATAATTCTAGGTAAACTCATGGAACTCAAAGAAATCAAGTGTCAATCTATTAAAGTCTTGGAAGCAAATTAGGCACAAGTTAAGAAGACTTTTGATAAAAAGGTAATTACAAAAAGCTTCAATGAAGGAAACATGGCCCTGAAGTGGGATGCAGGTAAAGCAAAACCAAGCAGGCACACCAATTTGATTAAATATGGAACGGTTTGTATATTATCACTCAGTGTAAAGGGCCCAATGCATTCTATCTCACTAAGCTTGATGGAGAAGTACTACCAATCCTAGTTAATGGGATATACCTCAAAACTTGGTTTTTAGATAAGGACTTGTTCCAAAAGTTATAATTTTTTTTAAATAATAGGGTTAGATTATGTTTTCAATAAGTTCTTATGCATGTGTCTTAGTCTTGAGGAGTTTTTTCTTTGGTTTATTTTCCTAACTTTTTGTCTATTTTGTTCCATGTCTTGGCAAACCCAACTTATTTCTTTCTTAGGTTATAGTTTTGTTAGAGTAAGGTTGATTCCATGCCTAATGTCTTGAAAGGATACTAGATTCTAAAAATTAGCAGACAATCATCCCATAGAGGTTGCTAAAAATGTTGAGATTTTTGTCCCTCTAAAATCCATTTTTCCTACTTCATAGAATCTGGGACTCTAGATGCAATTTACACCACTACAAATTACATTTTGGGTTTTATGTCCCATGAGGCACAAAACCCCACAATTTGTGGAATCCAAAACTCACCATGCACTTTGCACATTCTCAAATGTGTAAAATGAATGATGGGATCTAAATCTTACCACACACCCATCTGGTATAATTTGAAACTCAGTATGCACATTGTACATTTTCACAATGTGCAAAATGCATGATGTGCTCTAGATCCTACTGACCAAGGAACCCACCTATAGAAAGTGGACCTACTTTATGTAGGTCTAACTTCCACTATTTCACTTTCAACTTTTCTCATAGGAGGTATGGCCTAGAGTGTACATTGCACATTTTTATAATGTGCAAAGTGCATGTTGAGCTTTGCTCCCTACCAAGTCATTAACCTAAATGTAGAGGGTGGACCTACTCTAAGTAGGTCCAACCTTTGCCAAACCCATCTAAACTTTTCCATAGGAAATGGAGGTTGAAGTTCACATTAGACATTTGTGAGTACATAATGAACCTTGACTTCTATTGAGCCATTTCTAATTGTAGAGAGTGGACCTAATTCAAGTAGGTCCAACCTCTACCACCAACCACAATTACTCGCATTTAATATAGGTTTTTCTATATAAATCTAGGTCTATTTACAAAGTATTATCATTAAATTATTTTTCTAAGTACATTTTGGATCTCTAGTCTACCATCCTTACCATTTTAACCTCAAGCCATGTTAGCTATGCTAAGCCATGTCACCTACACCCACTAAATGGTATTCCTCTTATGTTTTATTCCTTATATCTCCATATTTGAAGGTTTTTCCATTTCTTGCAAGATTTTCCTCTCCAGTCTTAGGGTTTATTTCATAAGTATAGTTTTTTAGTATTTGGTGAGTCATTTTGAGTGAATTTTTCATTTGGTGTAGCGCTTAGTTCTTTAGGGATTAGATAGTACATCTAGGGTGTACTAGGGTTTTGAGGTAAGTATCTAAAAAATCTTCCCAAAGCTTCTTCTATTTTTTTATCCAAGGATTTCACAGTCAAAATCAATTCCTTTTCATTCCTAAAGCATATCTTTCCATTTAAAAAAGTGAATATTCCCTCCAAGATTCTTTCCTTCCTAGTAGCCCTATAAAAACTAGATGTGTTCAAAGCACCCTTAACCTTCATAGACTCCCAGTACACCATGGAGAGTGGATGTGCCTCAAGCACCTCCCACTTCTGTCAAGAACCCAACATATTTTCAAAACCATAGAGAGTGAACCTATCTCAAGCATGCCCCACTTCTATCATATATTATTAAGTCATAAGCACCACATACATTAGACGTGCTCTGAACACCTCCAAGTTCTACTGGAAGGAACAAGTGCTTCATATACCTATAGTTTCTACCAACTTACATAGTTGGTTACTTAGAGGATCTTTTTATAATATTCATGCCTCCTAAAGAGATGAAGTTCAAATCTAAGGGTCTTACAGAAATCAGTGATGCAGATTTAGGTCATATTGACCTAGGAGACTTTCAAGCCATATGAAGAGTGAATATAGGAAATATTCAAGGCTTTTGATGCATACTCAGAGAATCTTTGAGTATAAAATGATAAGAAATCTAAATCTATTCTAAAGACTGATTAATTTTTCCTCTCTTTTAAATATTTTCAAATTTTGCTATCATGCATATTTTCATGTTGAAGACATAATAATTTGTAATTGCAAAGTGCAGCTATGTATTTTTTATAACTCTATTGGAGAAAGAGAAGACATGCATTTTTCAATTTATATCTTTTAAATATGGAAGTTTCAAATTACACTTTCTTTTTTTATTAATGTGAAATGTAAAAGGTGTAAAGCCATAAAAATAAATTGCATGCTCCCTTTTGGTAAAAGTGATAAAGACTTGGATGTTGAAAAATTCTCACTTTAGTTTTGCACACTAGGTTTTGCATGAAAAGATGTTTGAAAATTTATTTTCAATATTATCTTTTATTTGGAAAAAGATAAAGTCCTTTTGGGCATCATTTCTTGCATGAAGAGTTATTTTCAGTCATCATCCAAGGAGCCTTGCATGAAGATCTCTAACTACACCAAGATCACTTCTAGATTCATGCCCTACTCATGCATGTAGCACAAACACTCCCATGAGTCCAAAGAACCAAAAATAGAGGAGCTTGCCCCTTTACATGACGCATTCTGGTTTGCATGACTTCTTTTGTTGGGTGTTAACATTTTGACAACTACATGTCTTCTATGACACATTTTGTATAAATATGGGCAGACCTCATTGCCCAATTGTATCTTTTTGATGTTAGTGATATTTTTATGCATTTTTAATGTATTTTATATAATCTATAGCCTTTAGAGATAAATAAAGTTTAAGTTTATGCTTTTCTTATCTTTAGAATCTCTGTGTCAATGGAAGTTATCTAATTCTTTGCGAAAGTTTTGTCTTTTATTTTAGTTTCAAGATAATTCATCTATGGTATTTTATCCTCTTGATAATTTTGTTTGAAATGAAGATCTTTTTCCCTTTTTTGAAGAATAGCTAAAATATTACCTCTGATTTCCAAATTTGCATAAGTCTGTGCTTAAAATATCTCAATCTATTTTATATACTATTGTTCTTTCCAAGAAATCCTCTAGATCCACTATATAAATTTGGTGCAATCACCATACTTTTAGTTTTTTTATAATTTTAATCTCTTTAAAACCCTTTTCCCATCAAACCCTAGTTTAGGATACAAGAGAATTAAAGAGAAAAATTCCTAAAAGGCTAATATTTATATCAGTTTGCATTAGATTTTAGTGAAAGGAAGCTGAACTTCTCTAGAGATTAACCTCAAATTACCAAGGTCCCATGACTTTGGAGGTTTTCCATTATTTCATTAGGCACTTGCACAATAAGATATATAATCAAGATAGGTGAAATCCTATGTGATAATAGGTTCATTTAATGAACATAGAAGTTAGAGGATCCAACATATTGAGATATACTCCCTTAACTTCATCCTCTATTTTTAGGGAATGATACTTTAACCTAGTGTATAGCTAATGGAATCTATGGTTGAACACACTATTTGGATCATTAGGCTCTTTATGGGCTATGGAAAATTGTTAAAATAAGACAAAGGGTTCAATAGGCACAATAAAATGTTTAAGGTATAGATTCTCAATTATGGCCCAAATGATGATGTACCCTTATAGTAGACTAAGGTACCAAGAATAAGTAGCTTGATCCAAAAAAAGGGGGAAGAGGTGATAAACCACATCCCCATGTTGAATTTGCCTTCTAATAATGGATTTTTTAAAATCCTTGATGTTTTCTTCAATAGTTTTGACCCCACCATGGATATACTTCACACAAAATCTATGGGGTTTTTAGTCAAGTCAATGGAAGGTCCTATACGATTCATAGGATAGTTATGGACTCTTAGCCAAGAAAAGGCTATTAGATGACTCAAGTAATAGACTTTTCTAGTTGAATAACTTGTAAAATAACTAGTCAACTTCTTAAAAGCAAATAATACGTCTAAGAAATCTAGTTCAGGCCCTCCTAGTACTAAAATGTTGGTTGGTCCTTTGACACGAATGACCAAACAACTATCAGCCAGTTTTTTTGATGCACTTACCTCCTCTAAAATGAGGGAGATCCTAAGATATATGTTCTCCAAGGTCTCTTATTCTTGATCTAGGTGCACTGATCTTCACTCAGTGGTTCGTTGTGACCATTCCATTTCAAGGGGCCTTTACTAGTCACTAGAGTATTTTAGACAAATCATTGGTTTTTATCGGTTTAGTGGACTTGTTTCCTTGGGTATCAGTAGATATACATTTTACCATGGAAGTATAGTTGATCTAAAATAGTTTCATTTCTATTATATATTAAACATTGTAACTACAACAAAAAAAATCTAGTCAATCAAGATAAACAAGTAGACTCAGAATACAACTTAGAATCCTGACTAATCTAATCTAATAGATTGATAAAAAAAGATAAAAGAGGGAAGGTCAGAGAGAAAGAGAAAGAATATCCCACTTTCTAATGTAGACTAGCATGTTTCCATTGAATAGATAAATCCCTAGATAAGTCCTTAATTGAGCCAAACCTAGTACAAATCTAACTAAAGATGGTGTAAGAATTCATGGGATGAAGTAGTAAAGACAATGAGAAAAATAGGATCACCATATACATGCACAGACCAATTCTATCAAATGAAAAAACTTTTAGATAAATATGTTTCTATTAGAATGATTAATTAGGATTCATTAGAGCTATCGATATGGCTTCCAAATAGTCTTGACTTAAAAAACTAATCTAAAAAATAGTAAAATGCATGAAGGAAATAACCAATCTGCTTAACTAGGGAGAACCAACTAGTTTAGTCCACTAATATACTCTATTCTAAGGGATATAACACTTATTACATCATAAGATCTGATATTATATAGGTGTGTAGGCCTAAGGACTTCAAACTCAAATTCATCTAATATTGGGATAGTTAAAAAAATCATCAATGGTATTAGGAGATGTAGTTGAGGAGGCAACTCAAGATCTTTAATAGATATAAAGCACCAATAAATGACAATTTTTTTAAAATATTATGTGTATACACTTCCATTATGTGGGCTTATGTGTAAATAATTGCATTATATGCTATATGCAAGTGCATGTAGTGATCTAGCTTGAAACTTAACAAATATTGATCATGGACTACTTTTTGAATGCTTCAAACATATAATAAGCCTCATTCTATGACTAATTTATAAATAGGTAAGAATAAAGTAATATAACTTAGTTGTGAACGTGATTTTCAATAATGTAGTATGAGATTGAGTGGTGTTTTCTTGGTCCTTTTCTATATGGATAATGAATGACTTTTGATTTGTATTTATACCACATCTTTTGAAATTATCTCATGGTAGGTTTAAATAATATGAATAGGTCAACCCATAAATGTTTAAATTTTTTAAATTTGATCATTTGGAAGGCAGGGATACTAGCATCAAATTTGGGACACTAATGTCTAGTAGGGTAGCAAGTTATCAAGGATTTGTAAATGTCTATACATTATAAAAATTGGGTTTTATGTAGACTGTAGGCTACAGATGATCTGTATCATCATAATTTTAGGGTAAAACTATAGGATAAATAATTAGGCATAGTGAGATGGTGAATGTTGGCCTTTCAATAATAGTAAGGTCTTGAATTGAATGGTTGGGCTATTTTTGGTATTTGTCAAGTTTAAAAGACTAGTATGTCATAGAAAATTAGATTTTAGTATCTACATGTATCTCCCTTTAATATAGTAATGCATAAGGATGAAATTACTAGGTTAAAATAATTAAAAATGTGTACCATGGTGTCTAAAACACACCTTGTCTTCACTTGATGGCCATTTGAATTTGTTGTTTTTGCATTACCTAAAACCAAGACCATGTTATAGTGTAATTAGTTCATATAATATGAAATTTGAGTAATTTAAATTCATGAAATTAAAGATAAAAAGTAATAAATACACCCGTGTGTCAATATAGCCATGTTTCCATTTAGTACTTTTGTTTAGCGATGATGGTTCCTTGTTGAAGCATTAGAGAGATGTTTACAACTAATCCTTGGATAAGTGAAAATGGAATTGGAGGGTGATCATGCCCCAAGTATGGTTCAAGGGTGAGTTGTGCCAAGACCATTAAGATAACTGAAACTCAATCACATAACTCAAGTGTATACATAATATATCCAATCTAGCCAAGGTCAAGTGGTGTAATCATATGAATATGAAAAGTGTAGTAGTTTTAAGGCTATCAAGGGTGTTGAATCTCAACTGGATTACTCAAGAGAGATAATTTTTATAGATATATAAAATGATCAACTAGTGCATCTTGTAAATATTGGTGCATTAATGTGTGTTAAGAAAGGAATGAACCTTATTCATGCCCCCTCATCCAATATATTATAAATGGTGTATAATATGAATATGTATCTATGATTTTGTGCATTTTCATGGTAAATGCACCTATAATATGTCTCAAAATGAAGTATTTGTCAAAATATAACATCTACTCTATAAAATGTGTATTATTTATGTCAAAAATATAAAAAACATATCCCAAATCTATGAAAATCAATGCCAAGTGCATAATATTTTTTACCAAGTGTATATTTAAATCATGTAAAATGTATCCAATTATACCAGTTTTTCCAATTGTGTGTGTGGAATCATGTCTCTATGCAATGCCCCCACTAATATTCCCCTCCACACACACACCCTCTCCCGCCTCCCCCAACTCTCCCCACCCCTACCCACCCCTTTTAAGGTCAAGGGAATGCAACCTAGTAATCACCTTATCTCAAAATGATAAGATAACTATGCCATGTAAGTATAAATCATATAGTAAAGAAACATATAGTGGCATTGTGTCTAAGTATATGTATCAATGAAGCTTACAATATCTAATCATAATAATCCCTAAGATGCATGATATGGATCATGATAACATCTAGGAGTAATAAGAACAAGCTCATAAAACAATAAAACATGGACACAAGAGTACTCAATGCCATGCAAAATGTATCTAAAGAGACTACAAATGAGTGACATGTTCAAATGTCACACACTCAAGGGAGAAAATGTTTTAATATACACACACCAAATAAACAAAAGTAGGGGGCATTGTATCTAATAAAAATATATATTAAAATGTTTCATAGTAAAGACAAGGTAGAAAACAAGTACATTCAAGTAAGCCATGTTATAATATGAATTAGTGAAATACAATCAACCAACATAAACATATCTTAGTAGTCCCTAAATACATGTATTATCAAAATGCATTGTAGTATAGCATATCTAACACACTATGTAAGAAGCAAACATGAGTATATACATGTGTAAGAATTAGTATATAAGATTGATCATGACAATTTAAAGTGATCATAAAACAATGTAACATGTATCAATCATGATCAATGAAGAAAATGTCCCCAAAATAGTGTGTCATGTGAGTAAAGGAAAAATTACAATATCTGTATGCTCATGTTGTTTCTCTTAATTTATGCTCATTTCTTAATTTTGGAAGAGGATAAGAAACTAGTAATAAGGGTGTGGTAGAAATGCCTAGTTGTTGATGCACACATAATTTAGATTAATATGGAGAGATCTTATTTAGCTTGAAAGGAATAACATGTATATAAGAAAGAACTAATAAAAGGGGTTGTTATCAAGATAGTTAGGTGGTCTGCCTAGTGTGAGCTATATCTAAGAAGCATGAGCTTGCTAAGAGGCTGTCAATCCACTCTTTAATACAAATTAAGTTGAAAATAATTAAATAAATATACTTGAATTAAATTAAAAAGTAATAAAATGAAATACAACAAGTTTATGAATTATTGATAGAGAAAATGACTAAATATAGCAAAAGTGGGTCAATATTAGTGCTAAAATAGATCAGGTCAAGTTTAGAAAATTAGGTAGGGGTTTGGGAATAGGCAATGACATAGAAAGTTAGATTTGGTTGAGGGTAAGGGGTTAGAAATAACTTGTTCTTATTTCATGCCATAGTGACCATCGATAGTTAGGTTGACCATCAATAGTTGGGCTGACTATCAATGGTTGGGTAATCATTGGCAGTTGTGCTAACCATCGACGATTGCCTATGGATTTTTGTAGGTACTTAGAAAGAGTTCTAAAATGGACTATTGATTAGATATATGTTTGGTTAAGGGTATGGTTAAGGATAGGGAGGTCAAAAGATAGGTGTAGTAGATCTAATTTAGGCCTAAAAGTTAGAAACTAAATAGAACTGAAACATAAACTCTACCTATTATTTTCCAAATGGTTGATGGTTGATGGTTGAGGTAATTTTGGTAGAGTAACATTACTTTCCTTGAGATAAATATTAGTAGAGGTTTGTATCTCTATTTTTATTTCTAAATCACTAGAAGAAGACAAAGCAGTTGGAGATCTTGAATACCTATATGCAAGAATGTTTGTGATGATTAATTTCACCTCCTACTCCCCTCCTTTTATAGGCAAAGAGAGATGGAAGATAGAAGGTTCCCTAGTAGGTTGGCTTACTGATTTCAATGCTTTGGAGTTCATTATCACTGCATAAGTCAAACATATTTAATTATGCCTCATTAGCTCACACACAGTTGGTGATGTGTTAGAAGGGTGAGGACCTTATCATTGATGTTTAAGCTAACCATCAATGATTAAGTTGACCATCCATGGTTGAGTGTCTAGAGGTAACGGTTTAAGGTAAGTTAAAAAGGGTGGGTTTAAGTTTAATTAGTAATTTATTGAGTTTAGTTAGCTAAATAACTAACTAGACCCAAGGTCCGATAGGTTGGTTCATGAGTTAAGAAAGGTTAGGTGGTTCTTAAGGTATCATGAGGCATTTTGACATCTAGTACAGTTTTCTAGTGTCTATATTTTGCCCTTTTTTATTATATGTCTTTAAATTAACAAGATAAAAAATAAAAATGGATTGTTTGGTCAAAGGTTTATTTTTCCCATGTATGGGAAAAGGTTTTCCCCATCAAACCAGGAGTTGATGAGGTGAAACTAAAATTGAGTTGGGGTTCGATAAGCAGTGTATGTTGAGTCACAAGGTTGGTGATAAAATAAATGGGTGGTTGGGCATTTGAAATGCAAAAATTCACAAAAAATGTGACTAAGTGTGATAGCCAATATCATACATAGACTAAGGTTTCTAGTGTTGGTAAAAATAAAGTTGGTTTGAGAAGTATAAGTGATAGGGTAATCAGTCTACAATGTTAGTCATAACTTATCAGGTTACTCTATAAGTCTCCTAGATAGGGTTGATATTTTTATAAGTATCTAAGGTAAGAAGTTCTCCTTTGAAAAACATAAATGGTTTGGTTATGCAATAGGTGGTGTAAATTCAAATGGTCAACATGGAAATGTTGGTTGGTGTGGTCAAAAATACTAAAGCAAAGTCATTGCAAAATATGTGATTATTCAAGTCAAAAAAATGGCCAAAATTGAGTTGGATAGGGTCTAATGGTTGGTCTAAGAAAGGTAATCTCTAAAAGTTCAATCTTTAGTTTGGGGGAGAAAGGTCATATGGAGGCCATACATTGGATTTCCTAGGTGGGCCCTCTATAACTACCATACATTATCTTTGCAGAGCTGGAGGTGGATCTATGGGAGGAGAGAGGGTGAAACTAAGCTCATCCCATTTGATATAGTGTATAGGTAGTATGGATTAGTGAAGGGGATTCTAGGTCCTTTTTTGAGTTCAAGAGAAAGGATGCAGAGTTTTTGTTACCTAAGCCATAACTAGAAGAGGTGGTGTTAGATCATAAGGAACTACCTATAAGAGTAGGGATAGATTATGTTAGTTTTATTGATGGCTATGTAGGATGATACCAAGCTTGATATGTAGTGGTTAATTTTGGATGGGATGATGGGGGCTGACAAGCCATGGATGTGGATCCAATTAAAACATAGGTACAGGGTGGTGACCTTGATGGATAGGTAGGAGCAGCACTGGAAATTGAATAGGCATATATTATAGGGTTATAGGGATAGGTGGCCACATTGTATGGCCAAATTGTGACTTTTTAGGGTCAAGTTACCACCATTAGATATGAGAGAGATTAGGCAAGGACATCACTTAGTTTTATGACCTAGGAGAGGGACACCTTGAGATAGAGGGTAAGAGCAGTGGTAGCACCAACAAGACCACTAGGTACTATTCCTATAGCATGGTACCTAGCGACAATGGAGGAGTTGAGGTATTATGAGGCTATAGTGATAGCATAGTGTCCACTAGAGTCCTGATGGGGTGAGTATAGAGCTATTTTAATAGGTGGGGTAACTTTGATGACTCTAGGTTAGTGGGCCACATCAGTGAGTGGATAGATAGGCATCTTAGGAGGATTGGTACTAGATGGCAGTGGTACTGTAAGTATAGGAGGGGCCATTGTTAGTGGTGCCCCAGGGGCATGATATGATGTATAGATGTAGATGTAAATGATTTTAATACCAACTTATGTGTTGATATAGTGAGATGTACATACTTTGAGAGAGATATTTATACACTATTACATGTATTATTTATGATGACATGATGTATATGATGATTTTTTTATGATTCTCATGTTTAGATGTGGTTTATGGATCATGGTTTTGATGTTTTTATGTTTTAATGATATGCTTCATGAGATGTGGATTTAGTATCTTAGGCATGTGATGATTATGGATGATGTTTTTTTCATGGATATGATGTTTATGAATTATGGATGATGTGATTGTGGTTATTAATGTTATTTTATATGATGTTATATGATTTTTGATGGTAAATGGATAGGATGATACTTATGATATGATGTGGTTTATGGATGTTTTGATCATAGATAGATATATGATGTGGTTCATGGTGTTTTAGTTTATAATGTTATGTTTATTATTGATGTTTGTTGTTTATGATCATGGCTATGTGATGTGATTATGGTTAAGGATGTAATGAAAACATATAAAGTTAGATAAAAAACCAAATGTAGGAAAAAATAAATGAGAATCATGAGACGTATGTCCTCATGAACCAATGATAAAAGGGTAAGGAAAAAACATGATGCCTTTTCATTGGTAAATACCTAACAAAATCAAATTTAGATTGGATTAGGGAACTTAAGCCTTTAAAATGCTTCACATTAACATGCTTTGGTTGATAAATGGGTGTCTTGATCACATTGTGTCAAAGAAGCTCATAATCCCTTGATTTATAGATGGTATAAGGGGAGGTAGGTGGTAGGTTTAAAGTTAATGGGTGATAGGTAAGGTAACCTTATGTGGGTTAGTTTTCCCCTTCTATAGGTGACCTAAGAACCCAATTAGACAAGTCCATATCTTCATGCAAGGTGTATACTAATTGATGTGGAAGTCTACTAATGCTAGATATGAAAGTTAATTGTAGCTTTCTTAGGATAGATTATGTTTGATTTTGATATAGGGTCTTTTGTTGCTTTTGTTTTGATAAGTTTATGTGAAGTTGATTGACGTGAGAATCTTCAAATGATTGCTTTTGACTCATTTTACTTAGCCATCCTTCAAGGGAGTGGTCTAGGATTGGGTTTGTTTATTTTGGTAGCTATCCTTTAAGGGAGTAGTCTATCTTTCAAGATATTTAGTTTTTAGGCAATTATCCTTCAAGGGAGTAGTCTACAATGCTAGAGACATGTGACCCAAGTGATATTTTGGTATCCCAAATTATTTTAATGTAAGGTTTAGACATGGATGATTATATATAGGCTTAGAGGTTTACCTTTATGAGGGCAAAACTTTTTACACAAGAATATTAATGATAGGTGAAGGGAATGGTTTGAGAAAAAATGACCATGGGATGCCATCTAATTAAAGATGAAAAGTGTCCATGAAAACCAAGCCATAGGTAGAGCCGTGGTACCCATATTTAGGATTAGGCTATGAATATGATGGCTAATCACATGGTTCTATGTTATAATCGGTTGTCCTCAAATGGATAGGGATAGGTGAATGAAGGTGTAAATCAAGGGGAAAGTTTAAATTAGACAAAAAAGTGAGTTCGATCTTTGTTTTAATAAAAGAAAGGATACAAATGTGAAGTATTGAGAGGCTTAAGTTCTAGTTTACCTTTGAGAGAGGATAAACAGTAAGCTCTTGATCTATATTTATGGGTTATGATGTACGTTCTAAGCTAATTGAAAGCAAACTTACCTCTTTTGATTTTCTCCATATTGGTTACATGTTGATTTTCCTTTAGGATGAAGTCTCCAATTTTGAATTCTCATTCTTTTAGGTGTTTGTTATAGGTGTACTTAATGCTCTTGATAGACACAAAGATGGTTAAGCACTACTAGGTGATGCTTGTCAAGTAGCTCAAGTTATTCTAGATTTTCTTGATGATAATCTCTCTCATAGATGATATCTTGAAAGGATATATGAAGAGAAAAAATTTGGACTTTGAGAGGCAAAACTACCTATGATCTAAATACTAGAGAGAAGGGGGTAACACCCATAGAGGTTTGAATTTTAGTGTGATAGGCCCATAAAGTGAAAGGGATATGCAAGTACCAATCTTGACCTAAAGCATTGACTAATTTGGTTAACATTTTGTTAAGGATTTTGTTAGAGGATTTCACCTATCCATTTGCTTATGGATGATAGGGCAAGGAAAATCTTAACTTGATGCCAAATTCATCGTAAAGACCTTGGGCTTGCTTATTTTTGAAAAACATATCATTATTAGTTATGATCTTATGGGGAACATTAAAATGATAGATGATGTGATGGTTGATGAAGTCAATAATCTTCTTAGATTTAGTTGAGATGAGAGGAATGTCTTCCACCCACTTGGTAAAACACTCAGTGGTGGCAATGATGGATTGGTGGTGTTGTGAAGAATGAGGGTTGATTTCCCTAATGAGATCAAGTCCCCATTGTGAGAAGGGATAATATTATTTGGATACTTGAAAGCCATGGGTAGGTGTGTGATGTAAATTTTCATATTGTTGACATTTAACACACTTATTTACATAATCATAACAGTCCTAGTTGAGGGTAGGCCAATAGTATCCAAGGTGAAGGATATGTTTAGTGACAACTAAACCAGTAAAGTGTCCCCCACAAATTTTATCATGAATTTCCCTAATAGCATGGGAAGCTTCATGACTATGTAAAAAACAAAGGAGGCCATTGAAGATGTGATTGTAAATAGGATTCCCATAGTATGGTATAATGAGAGGTACTCTAAACAAAGGCTTGTCAGGCATTCCTAGAGAGATTGGGAGGAATGATGCCAAGGTTGAGGTAGTTGAAGGTTTTTTCATACCATATGTGAGATAGAGATGCTTCTATACTATAAAAGGTAGGAAGGTCAGAATGGATATAAGATGAGGTGATAAAATGATGGATGGTGATAAGGATTTTATAATTAATAGGTTGAAATGGGATTTGGGAAGCAAGGGAAGCCATTATATCCATGAAATTGTTGGTAGATCATGGAATAGATTGGGTAAGGTAATGATCGAATGATGCTAAGATTACATCTATTAGTTGTTTGTACTTTTGCAAGACATCATTGTTACATTGGTAGGATTAGTTGACCTGATTAACCATAAGTTAGGAGTTACCAAAGACACTAATGATCTTAATTCCCAAGGGTAAAGTGGTTTAGAGACTTATGACTAGGGATTCATGTTTATCCATATTATTGGTACAATCAAAATTAAGTTTGAAATAAATGGGAAGAGGTTCACCATCAAGGGTAATGAGGATAACTATAGAACCCCCATCCTAATAGCATTTGGAACCATCGAAGAACATGATCATTTATTAGGTGGGGTCCTCCAAAGAAAGAGTCATGATGGAATCATCTAGAAATGTATGTGGAAGTAGTTAGTTATCTATTAAAGGAGCTTTAGCTAATTAATCAATAATGACTTTCCCTTTAATCAAATTTTGATGAAGGAACTCAAGGTCAAACTCAGCTAAAAGCATGAGCCACTTAGCCATAAATTGGTTTTGGTATGGTTTAGAGTGCATGTACGTGAGTGGTTTAGTGTTAGTGATGACATAGGGTTTGTGATCAAGAAGGTAATGATCAATTTTAGAAGCCATAAAGGCTAAGCAAGGTAAAGTTTCTTGGAATGGATGTACCAAGTCTCATACTCTATAAGTGTTTGACTTATGTAGTAGATAACTTGCTCTTTTTTTTCTTCATCATGATGAGTGAGAATTTCCCCTAAGGAATGGTCAGTGACAGAGATGTAAAGATAGAAGGCTTGATCTTCTTTAGGAGGGATAAAAAAAGGTGGAGAAATAAGGTATTATTTGAGTGAATCGAAGGCTTGTTAATAGTATTTAGTCCACTTAAAAGAGTTATCTTTCTTGAGAGGATGGTAAAAGGGTTGATATATATATGATAATTGAGAGATTAAGTTAAAGATAGTTTTAATCTTTCCCTATAGGGTATGGAGTTGCTTAAGGTGGGTTGGAGGAGGCATCTCCCAAATTGCTCTAAATTTGGTAGGATCTACTTTGATTCCTTGAAGAGAGATGATGAAGCCAAAAATCTTTCTAGATAGGACCCAAAAAATACATTTCTTGGGGTTGAGCCTAACATGGAAGTAGATTAGGCATTTGAAGATGATTGTGAGAATAGTTAGATGATCTTTATGATGTTTAAATTTCCTAAAGAGATCATCTACATAGTCCTCCATGATTTTATGAATGAGATCATGTAAGATATAGGTCATTGCACACTATTAGGTTACTTCAACATTCTTCAAACCAAATGGCATGACCCTATAGCAAAAATTTCCCCGTGAGGTGATGAAAGAAGTTTTATGTTGATCCTTGGGGGAAATCAAGATTTGATTATATCCCGAGAAACAATCCATGAGAGATAACATCTTGTGGCTAGCTATAAGATCAATAAATTGGTTGATGCTAGGCAAAGGGAGTTCATTATTTGGACAAATAAGGTTGAGGTCATGAAATTCAATATAAAGGCAAAGTCTCCCTATGGGTTTGGTAATGGGAATGATGTTAGAAACCCATTGAGGATATTCAATGGTTTGGATAAATTTGATAGATAAGAGGCACTAAAGCTCTTCTTTGACTAGAAGGGTGATGTGAATATGCATCCTATGAAGCTTTTACTGAATAGGTTTAGCATCAAGATGAGTGACAATGTTATGGAGGGATATAGAAGGGTCAATTTTGAGTATATCTTGATAGGACCAAGAAAATTCTATGCTTAAATCATGAAGGAAAGAAGGGTAATCTTTTTGCTCTGTGTAATCTATGGATTAACCAATTTTAACAATGTGAGGGTTATCTTGATTACCCAAGTTGACATCAATAGTTGATTAGTTCAACATGGTTTGGTTTTTAGCAAGAAGCAATTTGAATATATAAGATTCCCCTACATGGAGGTAGGTGAGAATGGAATCATTATTCTGATGTTGGATGGTGTTGATGGTAGGGGAATCATTTTCTATCATTTTAGGATGAATGAGAGGAAGGGTTTTAGTTTAGCCATCCTTTTGATAAGTTAAAGGGCCTAAACTAATGGTATTGATCAAAAAATTTGTTAGATGGGATGATATCAAAATCCTTAGACTTTGAAGGAGATGGTGTTGGTGAGGATGGGATATCATCATCAATGGTGGTGATGGGTTTAGGTGAATCAGTTGGTTCTTCTAGTGGTATGAACCCAAGCCCAAAAAACTCACAATGTTTCTAAGTTTTGATGAAAGGTAACTCGTGAGGTCCATGTTCATAATAACATAGGCCAAATACCTTCCAAGCACACCTATGAAGGTATAATTTGGCAAATTTTAGTTTATCAAGATAGGAGAATTCAAAGAAAAATGGTCATATTGTAGAGGTGGTGTTGTAAGTAAGAAGTGGATGATCAAATCCCCCATAGATTAAGTTGGTTTGATGGTTAGGAGGCCTAAAATGAATGATGGTTCTAATGTTAGGGTTATAACTAGGATCATGATTGAGGTACACATACTCATGAGGATTAGGGAAAGCATCCAAGGATAAAACATGAGACTCCTCTAGTGAGAGACATTAGAACATGGGTTCCAAGGGGTCCTCTATGGGGATCTAAGAAAGGATAGATGAGTTAGTTAAAGCTTCATCGATGATAGGGGTGGAGGTGTTGTTGGTTTTGTTTGGTGAGTTGGTTTTGTTTTTATTTGGTGGTGAGGTGTATTAAGGAGGAAGAAGAACATCATTGGGTTAATATGTCATGTTTCATGATGCAAAAGTACTGGGGTTAGCTCTTATGGTAATAGCTTAACCTTCGTGCCCAAATTTGACACATTGGTGTAAGGTAGAAGGGACACAACTCATGGCATGGATCCAAGGGCATCCAAGTAATATGTTGTATTATAACTTTCAGTTTACAATGTAAAATAATTATGGAATTGTATGAGGTCCCAAGTAGTTGTGGAGGATGATTGTCCCCAAGGTAGTGGCCATAGTATCATTAAAAGAGTGGAGGATCATTATAGTTTTTGATGTGATATTCTTAGGCAATTAAAGTTGGTCATAAACATGGGAGGATATAATGTTAATACTAACTCCTCCATCTATCATCACCCTTTTAATGTAGGTTTGATTTATGTATGTAATGATGAAGAGGGGAGGATCGAGATCTTCAAATTAGATAGAAGGTATTTCTGAATCTTGGAAGGTGATGAAGGTATAAAGTTAAAGGTCTCCAATAAAGGATTAAAGAAGTTGACTATATTTTGGTTGAACCTCTATCAATTACAGGGCCTCTATCAATGCTTGGTAGTGATGGGGTGAGATGTTAATTAGTTTATAAAGGCTCATTTTCACTAGTGTCTAGTAAAGTTATTTTCAAACTACGTGCTAGATGGATTTAGAAGGGTTGGAGGGAGAGTATATATTTTGAGTTTTAGTGAAGGTGAAGGTAAAGGTTAGGGTAGTTAGGATTAGTTATAAGTTTGAGGGGTGGAAGGGTATGTCTATGGTATGGACACTTTTGCTTTTCCCTTATCCTTTTATTGGGCCTTGGATTAGGTCACCATATGGATAGTGTGGATTAAGGGAGGTGTTGGGCTAGATGGTTACTTAAGTTCCTCCTCACTTTCAAATGAGAGTGGAGGAGTAGGTAAGTGTTGTATGGGTTGAGTTTGTGGTCATGTTCAAGGTGGGAGTTTAGATGGTTCCACCTTCTTAGTTGGTTTGGTTAGAGTTTTCTTTGTGGAGTAAGAGAGGTCAAATCCAACTTCAAATATGGGTGAGCAAGGCTAAGTGTAGGGAGTATTACTAGATTCTTTATGGGTTTGGTTAGAGAGGTGTAATTTGATTTAAAAATTTTATATGGAGGTGGGTTGGATGGTTCTCCTATGGTTTTGGATAAAGAAGTGTTTGAGGATGGGGTTAAGGTAATGATAGGTATGATGGTGGATGCAAGTGAGGTTGAAGGTGTAGGTTTATTTTGGTAAGGGAGTCCAAGATGATGCCAAAAAGTGGATCTATCTATATTGGGTTGAGAAGTAAACTCTAGACTTTGGACCAACCTAGAGAAAGGTTTGTAAATGGGTTTGATTTCTTGGTCATTGGTTTCAAAATTGAAACCCATAGGTTGAGGTGAAGTGATAGTTTCTTCACCTTTATTCTTGATGGAAGGTTCCAAGGTATGGGAGGATGTTTCCTCCATGGAATGTGTAGATAAGGTGATCTCTTATTTTGGGATGCTTCCTAAAGAGAGAATGGGTGGTTCTAGGATAGAGGAGGAAGGTTTAATGGCCTCAAGTGAAGGAATGGAGAAGGATGTTTCCTTTGTTTGGGTATCTAAAGGAATGGAGGGTAATGCAACCATTTAAATAGATAGAGTGGGTGAAGAGGTGGTTGTATTAATGGTTTCCTTTGATATTTCTATCAAGGGAGATGTGGATAATTCTGTGGTCTCCTCAAGTAAAGAAAGAGGGGTGGTTGCTTCCTCTATTTGGATTTCCAAAGGAATATAAGGTGAATCCACAACTTCAATTAGAGGAATGGAGGAATAAATAGTTGTGGTGTCCTTAATGATAGGTTCACTAATAATGACATTAACTATATATACCTCATGAGCATGAGAAGATTCCAGTTTATTATCATCATAGTTGGTAGAAGGGGCATGGTTGGGAAAAGGTTTATGAAAGATGTCAAGGGACTGATTTGGGGGTGTATTGGGATTATCAAATACAAGTTTTCCTTTTTCAATAATGTTTTGGACATATTTTTAAAGGTACTGCACCTACTAACATCATGTCTAATGATGTGGTGGAAAGTGCATAGATTGTTCTCATCATACCATCTAGGTGTAGGGAGAGAAGCATCAAATTGTTGGGGAGATTTTATAGGAGGAAGTTGTATGATGCTTGATTTGAGTAATTTATCAAAAATCAAAGCATAAGACTCCCTTATCAAATTATATTATTTTGGGGAAACTCAGTTTTGGTTTTGGTTTTATTGGTTGGAAGAATTAGAAGAGTTGGTTAGGTGGGGTTGGTTGACAGTTGGAGGTGGAGTAGTTTTTAAGACAACTGAGTTTTTGGATGCCTTTTTTTGGTATTGGGATGGTTAGGTTGATTTTTAGTTTTGGTGGAGGAAGGTTCATTGGATTTAAAGCTATATTTTTTTTCGCAGTTTCAATTTTCCCTCATCCGTGGCTCTAATTTCTAATTTTTATGCCATGGTGAAAGCCTCATCAAAAGTTCTAAAGGTTCAAAATTTAAGAGCAGTGGAAATATGTTTGTCATAAACCTAAGAGAATATTTCAATCAACCTAAGTTGGGGTAAGGAGAAATCAATTTGGTTGATAAGACCTCTCTATCTAGCTACAAAATTGGTAATTAATTCATCATCAGATTGCCTAATGGAGTAGAGGTCAGTAATAGAGACATTTTTATATATATTGATTGAGAATTGATCTAAAAAGATTTGGTAAAGTTGAGAAAATGAAAATATGGAGTTCTTGGTGAGATAACTATACCAATCTAGGGCTGGTCCAGATAAAGACATGGGAAAGGTACGAAGGAGAAGAGCATTGTTATATGCAATCAAATAACAAGAATGGAAAAATGCTCTCAAGTGTTGTTGGGGGTCCTCCTTACTTTGGAACTTGGAAAAATTGGGTGGTTACCATTAAGGAGGATAAGATTTTATAGTTATGGATGGATGGATAGGTTTATTACAAATTTGGTCATAATATAAAAGGTTGTAAGCCCCAAAAATAAATGACTCTAGGTTGGTCATTTTTTCCATTAACATTTTGAAAAAATGTGTTTGAGGTTGGGAAGTTCCATAATAGGATGGTAAATTTGGTTGAGGTTGGGTGGAAATAATATATGGATAAGAGGTAGAGGGTTGAGAAGATACCACATATTGGTATGTGGTCATTGTAGGTTGGGATGGTGCAACATAAGGGTTGATGGGCACAAAAGGTTGGGTAGAAGGTGTTACATATCCTTATGGATTAGGAACATATTGGAAATATGTCATGGGTATTTTTTGTGGGATTTATATGGGTTGATTTAGTGGTATGGATAAGTTGGTAATTGGTTGGGGTTGAGTAGTAACTCTTGTGCTAATAGGTGGAAGGGTAGGAGGTATAGAAAGTACCAAATTTTGAAGAGGGGTGGAAATTAGTGGGCTGGTGGTGATAAGAGGAATGGTGGAAATAGGGGTATAATATACCCCCATGGTAGATGAGGTATGGGTAACAAGAGGTGAAGTTGTTTCTATGCTGGAAGTGTTGGTTGGTGTAGGGGGTGTTTGGCTATTGGTTGGGATGTTGGATTGGGTTTGGGTGGTGGTAGTGGATGGGATATTACTATAAGAAGATAATTGGGTGATCATAGGTTGGGTAGAGGTAGAACCCACCACAATATTTGGAGGCATACTATAGGGTGGATCCATCAGAAGAACTGAAGTAACAAGGGTGTGGTGAGCTAAGGTGTTGAGATAATGTTGGAGGGCCATGGGGTTATTATTAAAGAAGGTACTAAAATCCACATCACCTTCAAAAACTATCCAAGGCATGGTAGGAGGGGAAAAAAATGAGGATAAATCTCAACATCTGAAGTATACTCCATGGAAGAGGAGGAGGAGGAAGATGGTGGTTCTTGGTTAGTTTGATTCCTTAATTATTGTCTAGTAAAGACCATGTGAGGAATAGAAAATAAATGATGAAAAACTCACAACTCAAACACAAATAAAGCAAAAATGAAAAGAATATCAAGGCAATCCAAACATACACTCAAAGTGAATTTAAAACTTAGAATTATTTTTAGATCACTTTTGGCTTATGCCTTAAAAAGTATGAAGAAGAAAATTTGGTTTGTAGATCAAGTACTAAAGAGAAAATCTAAGTTTGGTTTCAAGTTGTGTTTAGGTGCTAAAAAAAAAATCTATATTGAATGTCAGTACATGGCTTGATCTCAGGGCCTACCCCCTCATTTCACACACCACAGTGATAAGGGTGTTAGGTGCTTAACCAAGATATATTGAATTTTAGATTTTATACTCAACCAAAGAGCTAAGTTGGTTCTCCCCTTGGAAATGAACTCCAAGTAGGATTGCTAAAAAAAGGTAAGGTTACTGCTAGGTGATGAAATCCTAGTCGGGCCTTATCTTAAGTTTGTTTTGATGTGTTGATTGATTATGTGATTTGGTAAAGTGTGTGATAATGAAATTGAAACTATGATTAATTATTTTACTTTTAAGTTACTAGATGAACTAAACAAGCAAGCAATCAATGTATGCAAGGTTTATTTTAAGCCTAAAATAAAGTTAAGATTTCATTAGATGAGAAAATAATAAAGAAAGAAAGGGGCACCTAGATTATGTTAGGGTCCCACCAGGCATGCCAAAATGTTTCTCTTAATTTCTACTCATTTCTTAATTTTGGAAGAGGATAAGAAACTAGTAATAAGGGTGTGGTAGAAATACTTAGTTGTTGATGCACACATAATCCAGATGAATATGGAGAGCTCTTGTTTAGCTTGGAAGGAATAATCTGTAGATAATAAATCACTAACAAAAGGGGTTGTTAGCAAGATAGTTAGGTGGACTACATAGCATGAGCTAGATCCAAGAAGTGTGAGCTTTCTATGAAGTTGTCAATCCACTCTTTGATAACAATTAGTTTTAAAATGATAAAATAAAGATACTTGCATTAAATAAAAGAAAGTACTAAAATTAAATACAAGAAGTAGGTGAATGTTTGATAGATAAAATAACTAAATATAGTAAAAATGGGTCAATACTAGTGCTAAAATAGATGAGGTTAGGGTTAAAAAATTAGGTAGGGGTTTGTGAATAGGTAGAGACACATAAAGTTAGATTTGGTTGAGGGTAAGGGGTTAGAAATAACTTGTTATTATTTCATGCCATGGTGACTTTCAGTCATTTGGCTAACCATTAGTAGTTGGTTTGACCATCAGCAGATGGGGTAACCATCAACAGTTGTGTTAATCATTAATGGTTGCCTATGGATTTATAAAGGTACTCAAAACGAGTTGCAAAATGGGCTCTTGGTTAGATAGAGGTTTGGTTAAGGGTGTGGTTAAGGATAAGGAGGTCAAAAGATAGGTACAATAGATCTAATTTAGGTCTAAAAGTTAGAAACCAATAGAAATAAAACATAAACTGTACCTATTGTTTTCTAAATGGTTGATGGTTGATGGATGAAGCAATTTTGGTAGAGTTTTGGATCTCTATTTTTGTTTCTAAAATCACTAGAATAAGACTAGGTGGATGGAGAGCTTAAATACCTATGTGCAATAATGCTTGTGATGATCAATTTCATCTCCTACTCCCCTTTTTTTATAGGCAAAGAGAGATGGAGGATAGAAGGTTCCCTAGTAGGTTGGCTTACTGATTTTGATGCTTGGGAGTTCATTAGTACTGCATAAGGTGAACATATTTAATTATGCCTGGTGATGTGTTAGAAGGGTAAGGACCTAACCTTCAATGGTCAGGCTAATCGTCAATGGTTAAGCTGACCATAGATGGTCAAGTGTCTAAAGGTAAAAGGTCAAGGTAAGTTAAAAGGGGTGAGTTTAAGTTTTGTTAGTAAGTTATTGAGTTTAGTTAGCTAAGTAGATAACTAGAACCAAGGTCTAATAGGTTGGTCAGTGGGTTGAGAAGGGTTAGGTGGTTCCTAAGGTATCCCAAGGCATTTTGGCATCTAGTACAGTTTTCTAATGTCTACACATGTATCATGTATCTCTTGTATGCATGTATCACACTCAAATACCTATGAAACATGTGTGTATATAAGGGAAATGATATGGTCTCTACTAGCATAAATTAAACAACATATAGGTAAAAACTAGTAAATATGTGTGTGTTGAATATTTTTTCTATTTTTCTTTATTTGAAACTTTTTGTATTTTATTGATTATTTTAGTTATTTTATAGTTTTTACATATTTTGAATATTTGAATATTTTAGGTGTAATATCTATGTAAATGCATGATTTTCATTGGGCTATTGAGGGTATTTCCTTCAAGTTTATCGACATGGTATATGCCTTTTCCAAATTATTTTGTAACTATGAATGAGCCTAACCAATTTGGTTTAAATTTCCCATTATCATATTTTTACATTGGTATTATTTTGATTATCTTTTAATACTAGATCACCCACAAAAAACTCATGTGGCAATTTTTTTGTTTTATTCTTAATTAATTTGATCCGAATAAGCCCTTAGATACTCAATAGGCTATGTGCATTTAAACCCAACTAATATAATCATTTATCTTGATACTCATTATCTTGAATAATATACCTAAGATAAACACACAAATATGGGATTTCAAGCTTAATTAGCATAACTCTTTATAACATAAACTAAACATAAGGTGTGGCTTGATTAGGTGTGTGAATTCTAGTGCAATATGACCATAAAGTGTAAACCATTTGTTTATTCCAATTTTTAATATACTTTTCAACTATTTTTCCAAGTATTTTGATAATAGTCTTATTCGTTACTTCTACTTGACCATTACCCTATGGATAGTAGTATGTAAATAAGGTATGTTTAATTTTATATTTATTTAAAAAATACTTCACCATTTTGTTCTTAAATAATGACCCATTATTTGTAATAATGTTGAAGGTAAACTAAACTGAGAGATAATATTGGTCATTTAAAACTTACATATGTCATCTCCAGTGGTAAACTCAATTGGAATTACTTTTACCCATTTGGTGAAATATTATGTAGTTGTGATGATGAATTTGTGGCCTCGTGCTACTACTAGATTTATTTTTCCAATCAAATCAAATTCCCAAAGGGAAAATGGCCATGGTGAAACAATTGGCTATAACTCATGAGATGGATCATGATTTAAATTATTATATTTATAAAATTTCAATCATAATTAGTAATTCTTGGCACATTTATGTTCCATTTTAAGCCAATAATAACATTTTCATCATAATTTATGGGACATTGTATTTCCACTGAAGTGCCCACCACACTCACTATCATGCATCTATACAAGTGTAGTTCTTACATCATCCTTGTTTAGGCATCAAAGTAATTATCCATTAAAAACTCTTTTGAACAAGGTGTCCTCAATAATAACATAATAAATCACCTCTATTTATATTTTATATTTATCATTTCAAGTAAAATGATCTTGTATAAAATCTTGGTATAGGAAATTATAGATATCACTATACCATTATGTATGTGTTACATTGTGTGTAACTGTGAGAAATTTTAGAACATCCATTTTGTTTGGTATATTCAAAGGTTACCATAATTTTTATATTGTAAAATTAATGTAATCATCATCAATATCAATAGGCATTTATGATGTCATATTGGCCATTGTATCAACTTGAGGATTATCTTTACATGGGATAATTTTGATGGAAAATGTGTTGATTATTTCCTTTAATTTGTTTACCATTTTTTTTATATGGAATTAAATTCTTCTCCTTGGTCTAATAATAATCTGTAACTTGATGAACAACCAACTCAGAGTCACCATAAACTTGAATATTCGAGACATGAATTTTTGTGTTATGTACAATGAATTGATCAATGCTTCATATTATGCTATATTTTTAGTGCATGAAAAAGTTAGTCTATAAGAAAAGGGCATATACCTTCCTTTAAGGGTTAAAAATATGATTCTTGAACCCATGCCTATCATACATCTAGATCTGTCTAAGAACATATTCCATGTGCTATTGTAAAAATGGATGCCTCTAACTCATCACATAAAGCCTCAGTCATAGGAAAAGGGTTTGGTAATGGAGATGTGTTTCGTTGATCAGATAGAACATGGAATTTTACTAATTTTTGATATACGAATTTAAGATCAAATTTTGAGTTAAATTACCCATTTAGCTATTTGACATATTAGATGGGTTTTTTTCATGATAAACTTTAATGGGTATTCCTTGACTATAACATGTATCTCATTATTAAGCATGTACTATCATAGTTTTACCATGGAAAATAGTAATTCTAGATATATTTTTTTCATTAAAATATACTTATATTCACAAATAATTCCTTGTATAACCAAAGACTTGGGATGACACATTCCAAGAATGCATTTATTTGACACATAGTCAGTCTCAAATGGCTAGTAACAATCATTTTTTGGAGATCCAACCCTGTGGCTTTCCTAAATTACTTTTAAACCTCACTCTTGACCTCCATCTTATCCTCTCTTGACACTTTCCTTTAGCTAGATAGCTCTTCATATTTATTGAACTAATCTCCTTGATTTATTTAATTATTGATCTCTATTGGAGCTCTTGGTCATCTTTTGGAATTTGCTTCTTTATCTTTTAGATATCCTCTTGATGTTACTCTGATTTATCCTCCACTTTGAGAGAAACTCATTCACTCACTTTATAATCTAGATTGGTTCCACCATTACTTCTTCATAGTTGTTCCTACCCTCACTAGCATTTTTTATATTATTACATTAGTTGGCATTGCACCTAATTTGTGTAATTAGGTTGATTCCTACACTTCTTTCTTTCTCCTGCTTCACCCTGTCTCCTAGATTGACAACATTGGATTGGATGAGCTCTACATTACAGTTTGGTCTTTATCTAATTAGGATCAACCTTGGATTATTGATTGGTATTTATTTTTATTATGTTTGGGAATGATCTAAGGGCACCTTGATTTCAAGGTGAAACCTTTATTTTAGCTTAGAGTAGAATTATTTCTAGGGTCAGAGATCATATGCTAGGGTTAGCTTCATTCTAAATAAGAATTTAGCATATATTCTAAAATTTTATGCTTTCTCCATTTGAAAATGTCTTTCTCTCAAAATCATATTTCATTTCTTAAGGATACATGTTTTCAAAATCATTTTCCTTGATTGGTAATGATTAATTATTTATATAACTCTAATTTCTTGTTTAGATAGCTTTATTTTATAGTTTAGATAGATTTGCTTTTCTATTTAAAATGCATTTTTTCTTATGTACATGTATTTGCATTACTATGGTTATATCAATTAGATATATATGCTTCTTTTTTGAGTTTGGTCATGTTATCCCTAACTTAGTTTGGTAGACTTGTCTATGGCATAGTGAATACTAACAAACTAGATAGCTACCATATACCTCTCATTGCTTCATGCATCCTTTAGTCCATTAGGTGTTTTTTTATTGCCCCATTTTCCAAACCCTTATGGCTCATTTGGATTATTAGAGCTAGAATTATAGCTGGTGAAGTTATCCATGAATGAAAATGTCTCATACCCAACCATAGATCAATTATCATGTTGATGTTAGGTAATGGAAAATATCCTATAGGGAAATATTTATTTAGATCACTATAATTTGTGAAACATCAAATGTTGCCATTAGGATTAGTGCCATACACTATATTAGAAACCCAGTCATAATGTGAAATTGATCTAATGAATCATGCATCTAAGAGTCTTTGAATTTCATCTTTCACAAGCAATGATACTTTGGTATGCATATTACAAATATTTTACTTGACCAAGTTTTCATATGGATATAATAGTATATTATGGAGTGTCATGGATAGATCAATTTTAGGCATGTTAGAATAAACCCAAGAAAACAATTTTAGATAATCATGTAAAACATGCTAATAAGCTCTACCTTCATTATTATTCATCATTACAACGAGTAATACTAGTCAAGGATCTTGATCTATTTCATAATTATATTGTATTATTTATTCATTAAGAAAAGTGCATCTTTTTATGATATATGCTTTAGTAGGAATTGTGTTATATGTATCATGTTGGTTATTGATATCATCACTCTCACTAAATTAGGTATGAACAAAAGTGGCATGAGGAAAATTATTCTTATATTATAAGTAAGGGAGATCCTCATATGACTCGAAGTACTCTAGAAATAACTCATCATTGGATAACTCATCCAATGTCCAAATTTCTAGAGAGGCATTTTCATCAATCAAATTAGGGTTTACAAGTTGTAGATCATAAGTAGTATTAGGTATGTGCATGAATTATGAGTTGGATTTTATGAAACATGGGTTACTATGAGTGCCTCATTTATTATCAGTGGATTTTATTGAAAAACCCAAGCCTTATCAATTTATATTATTTGATATACAAATAGGTTGGTTTATACCTTGCTCATTTTTACCCAATCCTTATCATTTGTATACATGCTTTAATAAATATCTAGATCCAAAATCAAAATTGTATCAATGTGGTGTGCAAGTTTTCATATATTAAAGCAATTCACAATGTTTGAATGGATCTGTATCCATTACACATGTGTAAATGAACCCTTGGTGGCTAAATTTTAGACATGAATGTAAAGTAGATAGAACTATGCACATCTCATGTATCCAAGGGTGCCCTGTAAGTATGTTGTAAGTTAAATCATTTGGAATAACTTGACATAAAGTAGGTAAGGTATGAGGTCCCGCAATAATATGTAATGTTATTTGTCCCAATACATTACATGAAATATTGTAAAATCCCTTGATGTTCATACTTGATGATTCCATATCTTTGGCCTCAATGACAAGTAAAGAAATGAAAGATATATTTCAAATGTTGAGTCTAAAATCAATTTTCCATGATTACCCTTTTAACCATTTTATTGAAAACACATATTTGAATATATAAGGGCAAAGAATCATTAATAATACGTTAGAGTGGTAAATCCACTTTTACAAAAGAAATTTTATGCTTTGTCTATTTAATATTGTTAATCATAGAGGCCACATGCAATGACATACATTACTTTGGAAAGATTGTCACACATAATTCTTATAAAATAATATCTTTGTATCTGGAAGATTTTTGTAGCAAATCCAAAAGTAAAACTGAAAGAAAGGGGTGTGTAAGGGTACTTAGTAGAAAGTGCACACACATTGATTCAGATGAAGGTGAGTACTCCTCTTTGGCTGGGGAGGAAGACCTGTAGATAATAAAGTAATAAACCAAATTTATTGGTTAGACAATAAGATGGGGGGATTGCCTAGCATATGCTAGATCCAAGAAAGCAATAGCTTGTTAAGATGGTTGTCAATCCCCTTTATGACAAAAAGGTTGTATAAAAATAAATGGTTATTGTAGTAAATAACATAAGGTAATGCTATATAATACAAGAAAGCAAATGCTTATTCAAAGAAAAAAACTAACTATAGCCAAAAGTCAATCAATAATTATGCTAAGGTAGTTGGGGTTGGGTTCAGATTATTGTTCATGTTATAGAGGTGATAAAAATAAGAAATTAAAGTTTGGTCAAAGGTTTGGTTGAGGGTTTGAGGTTACTAGTTTTAGTGCAGATGGGTACCTATCAGTGGGTGACTCTAAAATAGGTTGGTGGAGAAGAGTAAGCTCCATAGTTTGATAGATAGGGTGACTCCCAAATAGGTTGGTGAATTTCCAAATGGGTTTCCCCACTTAGGTGTACCACTTGGTTTGGTTTGGTTGATAGGGTTGATAAAGTTGATAAGATAGGTAAAGTTGGATTTGATAGGTTACGCTGAGTGGATAAGGTTTGTTGAGAGGTGGTTGGGTAGATAGGTGTTTTAATCATGGTAGGTAAGGTTTAATAAGTTTAATTGGTAGGTAAGGATTTGATTTGGTAAATTTAGTTGAATAGGTTAATTTGATAGGTTGGGTGTAGTTGATAAGATGGATTGACTATATAGGTTGGGTAAGGTAAGTAAATTTGGATGGTTGTTGTTAGTGGATCAATAGGCTAGGGTGATGGTTATTAGTTTGATAAGGTAGATAAGGTTGATAAGGTTAGTTGGGTTGATAGATTAGGTTAGTTGGGTAAAGTTGACAAGGTAGGTTAGGATGGTGGTTAGTGTTGGATAACCAAATGGTTGATGAGGTTGGATAGGTTAAAGTTGATATTGGTAAAAATAATTGTTAAGTTGGTGTGGATGGGTTATTGGTTGTGTAGGATGATGGTCAAAGGGTTGGCAAAGGTAGGAAAAGGGTAATCTCCAAAAGGGTGGGGTTAGTTTGGTCAAGTTAAAGGTTTATGAGGGAAGGTAATCCCCAATGGTTTGATGGTTAGGGTAAGTGGGTGGTTTTAATGTCTCAAAAGAGGAAGACACATCTCCCTAGGTTAAGTTAATTGAGTAAGGGATGGTTGAGCTGACTCCTAATGAGTGAGGTAAGAGGATGTTGCCTACATAGTCCCATGGATGGTGGGTCCAACATGGACTTAAAGCCATATGTAGTTCTTTCAATTCAGTGTTTGATGGGTTTGATTAGAGGAAGATGAGGTGATTGGAGAAAAGTAACCTCCAAAGCTTAGGGAGAAGGTGACTCCCAAAGGTAAAAGGTCAAGCTACTTCATTAGTTGGTTGGTTTGATATGTTAACTTGATTAGATAGGTTGGGTGAATGTGTTTGGTAGTTACTGGTTTGGGTGGTAGTTATTAGTTTGTTTGGATAAGGTAAATAAGGTTGGTTTTATAGGTTTGGTGGTTTGCATTTGGTTTGGATTGTTTGGTTGATTAGGTGATGGTTTGGTTTCAATGATTCTAAAGGGAGAAGACATGTCTTCCCAAGTGATCATGAAAGTATAAGGGGAAAGCTAAATGCTCTGATTTACAAAGACCATGACAACAAGATGGGTGGTTTATGAGTATAAAACCCCTATCATGCTTTTACTTTGTTATTAGTCTAATGGTTAAAAAAGGTAACTTGATCTCATGGTGTTAAGTAAGCTCAATATCCCTTGAGTTGTAAAGGACAAAAGGGGAAATTGATGGTAGGTAGTGGGTGACAGGTATGACAACCTTTTTGTGGGGATGTCTTTCCCCTTTTATAGGTGACCTAAGAACCATGATAGACATGTCTGTGTCATATGCTAAGTGCAGATGATTGATGCAAGAAGTCTACTGATAAAAATCTATTGTGGCTTTCTTGGGATAGCTTGTTTGTTTGTTTATTTTTTTCAAATAGGGTCTTATATTGCTTGCTTTGATATGCTGGTGAAGTTGATCGATGCGAGAAGCTTCAAACGATTGATTTTGACAAAGTTAACTTAACCATCCTTTGAGGGAGTGGTCTAAGTTTGGGTTTGCTCATACTTGATAGTTGTTCTTCAAAGGAGAAATATACTTCAAAATCAAGCAATTTTGATGGTTTTTTGAGCATCTATCCTTCGAGGGAGTAGTCTGCATACTAAAAATGTTAACCCAAGTCATATTTTGGTATCCCAAATGTTTATATGCTTGTGTAGACATGGACTATCTATATAGGCCTAAGGTTTCCCTTTATGGAGGTGAAGCCATGACACAAGAGGGCTGATGATAGGTGAAAGAGGTGGATTTAAGTGACAATGACCATGGGATTCCATTTGATTAGAGATGAAAAGTATCCATGAGGATCATGCCATGGGTAGAGTCATGGTATACATGCTTAGGATTAGGCAAAGTTTGTGATATATAATCACATGATCCTATTTTTAATTAGTTGTCGTTAAAGATAATGAGATGAAGGTGATTGAAAATAAGGGATGAGCTTAAGTTAGACACCAAATAACAAGGAACTTGGTTTAACCAAGGAACAAATGTGAATGCCAAGTGTTTAAAAGTTTTAAGATTTATATGCCCCAAATCCATGCTTATGTGGATGGGTAATGTCATTGAGAAGAGTAGACATCCCTCAATTACTTTTCCACTCTTGGGTAGACAGGGAAAAGGTATGGGTTGAGAGAAAATAGGTGAATTTTGAGAATTTAACAGAGGAAGATAGTTAAAAAAATGAAATGTGTAAAATGTGTTAAAGTTATTTGGTTGGCTGGTTAGTGGGTGGAGAAGGGTAATCTCTAATAGATATGTTGGCAGAGAAGGGTAATCTAAAAAATAAGTAGGTTAGGGGGTGAAGGAGAAAAGTAATCCCCAAGAGTTTAAGGTTTGTCAGTTGATAGGTTTATTTTGTTGGTTTGGGTAAGTGGGTTTGATTGCTTAGGTAGAGTTGATAAAGTAGGTTGGGTTGATTAATGGTCAAAGCCTTATGGATGGGAAGGTCCCCCAATTTACTTTTTTCATGGATGATCAGAAGAGGGAAAAAAGATCCCAAGGTTAAGTGATGGTTAGTGAGAAGGTTTTAGGAGGGGTGAAGATGACTTTACCCACCTCCCCAAGGGTTGTTAGTTGTTAGTGGTTAGTGGTTAGTGGTTAGTAGGTCAAGTTCATAGGTGGTGGATCTGATGGGATTTCCTCTAGTGTACTAAGGCTAGAAAAAGGTAGTGAGGTTGGATTCAGGTAGGGTAGGGTAGGCTTGATAGGTTTGAAGGGTAGGTTTTGATTTAGGTGGTTAGGTAGGTTGGTTATGGTAGATTGGAAAGGTAGGTTGAATATGTTTGATTGGTGAGGTGTAGAGGTTGGTTTGACTAGTTGAGAGAGGTAAGATAAATGGCTGAGTTGGACTATTAGTTGGGTTGGTTTGATTATTTAGTTAGTTGATAAGGTAAGGTTGGGTAAATGGTTATAGGTAAGGTTATGTCAAGGTTAGGTTTGGTTAGGTTAATGGTCTGTTTGGTTTGGTTGATAGTCATGAAGGTTAGGTTAATAGGTTCCACATAATTGGTAAGTGGAAAAGGTAGGTAGGTTGGTTCCACATGGTTGAGTAGAAAAGGTTGTTTAGTTGATTTCACATGGGTCAATGGAAAGGAATGGTTGGTTGGTTCCTCAAAGGTAAGTGGAATAGGTTGGATAGTTTCCATATGGGTAAGTGGAATAGTTTTTTTGGTTTCCACATGGATGAGTCGAAGAGTTTGGTTAATTTCCACATGGGTAAGTGGAATAGTTTGGTTGGTTTTCACATGGGTGAGTGGAAGAGTTTAGTCAGTTGATTGTTTGATGATGTTTAAGGCTAGGTCAGAAGAAACTTGGTGAATATCCTTTGAAACCCCTTATGATCAATAAGGTTTTGGATGAGCATCTTAAAAGAGATACATATGTCTATCCCATTTCCATTGGTGTGATGATAGGCACAAAATTCATCTCCTATAAACCAAATTGGTTTTGGAAGATAATTATTGATGGGTTTGATTAGAGGAAGGTTAATAATGGAATCCTCCAATAATTTATCAATGATTGAGGAATATGATTTCCCCAATGGGGTATACTTCCTAGGAAGAGGATGCACCAATGGCTCTTAAGTTGGTGAGCTAGTTGATTGGTTTGATGAGGTTTATTGGCTTAATAGGTTTAATGGATTTGATAGGTTAGTTAGGTTTGGTTGGTAGTTATTGGTTGATAGATTGATAAGTCAATAGGTTTGTTGATTGACTTATTTGGTTAAGGTTGATAAAGTGGGTTGAGGTAATTGACATAATGGAGGGGGTAGATGGCCCAAGTTTTGACAAGGTTGGGGTGCTGGATGTGGTAGATGTTGATAGGTTATTAGTTGAGTAAGGTAATGGTTAAAGGGTCATTGATAGGTTTTTGGTTGGTTGAATTTAAAATTTTATTGGTTGTAGGTAGGAGTTGATTGATCATGGGCATCAAAAATAGATAACTCTACTTTGCTTATCCAGTCTATTAACATTGTAACCAGTTTAAGTGGTAGTTAATAGTTTGAGGGTTGATTATGGTAAAAAATTTATGGACAATGGGTAGAGTTAGATTGATGGTAGGTAAGGTAAGAATCATATCTAGCTTGAGATGCTAGGTAATGCTCAGATGCAAGAGGGTTGTAATATGAGATTCTAGTAAAGCTAAGATCTCTAAAAAAGGTTATAAAAGGGCTCTCCATTCAAATAAGTTAATGGAGATGAGGGTAAATGAGGTCAAAATGATGGAAGGTTTATGGTATAAGTTCAATTCATCACAACTCGAACAAAGAGAAAAAAATAAGAAAGTTCATAAAGTAATGCATGCACTAAGTGCATTAGCTCTTAAGATAAATTTTATCTCATTTTGGCTTATGCCTTAGTTAAAAATGTGTGAGGGTAGTTTGGTTTGTAAATATGATAATTGATAGGTAAGCTAAGGATGGTTTTGGGTAATGTTTTAGGTACTCAAGAAAATCTATATTGGACTAGGTATATGGCCTAGTACTGGGGGCTTACTCCCCACACTTCACTATCTCAAAGCCAAGCTAGGTTGCTTAGCCAAGATATATCATTTGTCCCGGGCTTATACTCAGCCAAAGAACTGAGTGATCTCTCTCCTTGGTAATGACCTCCAAGTGGGATTACTAGGTAGGGTAAGGTGATCCATTAGGTGGTGAAATCTCAGTTGGGCCTTGTCTCAGGTATCTTATGATGTGTTGGTTATGAAAGTGGTTTAGGTTTCATGTTTGGTAAGAAATGGAATCTATAATAGATTATTTACCTTTTAATTACTAGGTGAACTAAAATTGTAAGCAAATAATGATGCAAGGTTTGTTTTAATCCCAAAATAAAATTTTAGATTTCTTTAGATGAGCAAACAATAGGAAGAAAGAGAGAAATAATATAATTCTAACTAAGAAAAGAAAGGTGTTGTGTTCCACTGGGCATGCCAAAATGTTTTACTCAAATTTTCTTCTCATTTCTTAATTTATGAAAGCATAAGTAAAATTGAAAGAAAGGAGCGTGTAAGGGTACCTGGTAGAAAGTGTGCATGTATTGATCCAAATGAAGGTGAGTACTCCTCTTTAGCTGGGGAGGAAAACATGTAGATAATAAAGCACTAAACCAAATTTGTTGGTTAGACAATAAGATGGGGGGGTTGCCTAACATATGCTAGATCTAAGAAAGCAACAACTTGTTAGGATGGTTGTTAATCCCCTTTATGATAAAATTTTTAGATAAAAATAAATGATGCTTGCAATAAATAACATAAGGTAATGCTATCAAATATAAGAAAGTAAATTCTTATTCAAAGAAAACAACTATCTATAGCAAAAATTTAGTCAATTTTTATGCTAAGGTAGTTGGGGTTGGGTTCAAATTGTTGTTCATGTTGTAGAGGTGATAGAAAGTAGAAAGTAGAAAGTAAAGTTTGGTTAAAGGTTTGGTTAAGGGTTTGAGGTTGATAGTTTTAGTGCATACAGGTAACCATTGGTGGTTGGGTAAACTGGTAGTGGTTAGAGTAACTGTCGATGGTTGAGTGACTATCGATAGTTAGGTTAACCATTGATGGTTGAGTTAATTGTTGACCAATTTAACCCAACAGGTAAAATTTTGGTCCCCTTCTGCCTCTTGCTATTCTAGGCCATTTCTTTTGATTTTGCATAGGTCCTATAAAATCTATGGACTCTATAGGGATACTTTTTAAGGATTCAGTAGTCCCCTATAGACTTCATGTTTCTATAGACTTAGCTAGTTAGTCTTTTGGTGTAAGGAGGATCAGTTCAGAGAATGTTGGGGTTTTCAATACTTTTTAGGCTCTTGTCTAACGAATTCAGCCTTGGTTCAAGCCTCAGTTCAATCTTCGAGACCATCACTCTTGGTTTAATCGCTGGTTCAAATGGCACTTGGTTCACCCATCTATAGTTCAAACAGCCTTGTTTCAAGCTTTGGTTCAACTAGATGGTTCAGCAGCTTCAAGTTCATTGGTTTTGATTCACTCAGCATTGGCACATAATGCTTGAACCACTTGAACCATTGAACCATTTTTGGTTCAATGGCTTGGTTCAAGGGTATGCCCTTGGTCGAAGGGCAGCTCAAAGTTCAAATGCCCTTGTGGAGGGTAGTTACTTCAAAGAAAAAGGGTGGCCGAAAGGAATTTAGATTTTGTTTAAGTCCTGAATTCATTCAGACTTTTTGTCCAAAGGAATTCCTTTAGACAAAATTTCAAAGGAATTCAGGGAAAGCCATGCTAGAAAACTCAATAATAATTCTGTGGACTTTTGTCTGCAAGAAAATTTCCATGGACTTTTGTCTGCAGGAAAATTTCTGCAGACAAAAAGCCCGCAAAAAATGTCCAAAGCCTGTGGAAAGGCCCGAAACAAAAGCCGTGAAGCAAAAAAGCCCCTAGAAGGACCTGACGAACTTTTGTCAAGGATGATGATGTCTTGAAAGCCATAAAAGTTAAGGAAGCAAATTAGCCATTAGTTTTCAAAGTGATGACGGCCACATGAATGCCAAAATTAACACAATGAAATAGCCAGTTGCTTTCAAACTAAAAGGACACCAACCATGAAAGGAGGCCCAAAAATGCAGCGACCCACCAAAAGATCACCCCTGAGGACTGAAGGAGCTAGAAGAGACAAGATAGGGAAAATACAAAGTGTCAGGCATGGGGTAGGCAAATAAGTCCAAGTGGCGAAGGGAAGCGTTGATTCAAGAAGTTACTCTATCAAGTGAAATAGTAGCTACAAATTGACCATTAGAAGATGCGAACGGCCAACCGTGCAACCCTTTTTTCTTCATTTCATATTTATGAGTAGACAAGCTATGTAGGTGCCTTCAAGAAGTAGCCTTGGTTAATGAGAAAATAGCACAACCATGTTAAAAATGCCTGAAGTCAAAGCTAAGGTCGACACAGCTTTTATTTTTTAGGCAGCCTGCTCTTCCCAATGAGGGGACGCAAATGGGCCACTTGTAAAAGGGGGCACCAAATGGCCTCTTTTCTTCTCCTATATATTTAAGACTTTTCATTTTGAGAAATCATCTTCCACATTTGTAAGGTGTAGCCCTGGTAAAATTTCACCTGAATTGATAAATGCATTTTTACCTCTATCTTGGATAGATATTTCTGTGTATGTCTTGAGTGTTAGTTAGTGTTTAGTCATTATTTCTTGATGTTTTCACATGTCCAACACCAACATATCGATTGTCTATAAGGTACCATTTTCTGTAACTAGCAAGGAGAGTTCTATTTAGGAGTGAGAAACAGAAGAAATTACTTATAGTGTGCATTTCATAACACCTTGGTGAATCTCTATTTTCTGTATTTTCCATGAAACCCTCCCTATCAAGTTTCTTGTAGCCTGGTCCTTCTACCAGTTTGAAGCATATGTGTGTGTTTGTTTGATTTTAGTGTGAGGGTGAGAAGGTTGACTTATTTGGTGCATCACCTCTTTAGAGTAGTTTGTTTTCCTGCAATCTTTCTCCCTTTTCATCCCCCCCATTATATATCTATATATACATATGTGTTAGCACTTACTGGAACAAATATGATGCATCAAAGGGAGCTAGCCCTTATCTAAAGACTCTCCCCTCTAGCTTCACCAATCCCACAGGCAAGAGGGGAGTTTCCATAGTTGCATGAAGAAGGTAGGAGCTCAGCGTCCTGCCAAGGGTGCAATCTTCTGCATTAACAATTTTGGCATGCTTGATGGGACATAGTTTTACAACTCAGTAAGGTTTTAGGATTGATGTTGGTCCTGTTACAATAAATCAAAGATTTATAGCATTTGGCAACTCCATTGGTAATAGCTTCAGTTTTTCAATCAAGACCAATTTCTTAACTTTTTATGCCTAAAGTCACCACACGGTCTGCTTCTAAAGGGGTTCCCTTCGATTTCATTGAGTTGCCTTTAAACTCAGCAAAAAGACTAAGGTTTGATAAAACCCATTCTTATTCAACAAGCCACCCTCCCAGACCTATTGTAAGGGACACATACGTAGTAGAGCTACAATTACATCCCATCCCAGCTATGGCATTGCCCTTTACGGCTTTTCATGGTTAGAGCCCCTTGAATCTCCCATGTTATGATCCAATCTTGGGAACAGCCCTCAAAAATGTGCCTTCTTTTGATGGAGAGGGACCCATTACAGTCATTGAGCACATTAGGAATATTGCCAACCTCTGCAATATTCACAATGTCATGAAGGAAAATATTGCCATCAGATTGCTGACATTGTCTCTCAAAGGTAAGGCTCTTGACTGGTACGGGACCTTGCCTATAAATTCAATTCATTCTTGGAATGAATTGGGTACTCAGTTATCATACTATTTTGGGGAAAAGAGCGATGGCCTCTCACTTGCTGAGTAGCTAATGACCATAAAAAGAGCCCCACACGAGTATATGCAAGATTTCAGCACGTAGTTTTAGAAGACTTGGGATAGAATCCCCATCTTGGTAAGACTGACTCCCAGCTATGCTTTTCTATATTATTTAAAATCATTGAACAGTGATATTGCAGTAATGATATAATCCATGGGAGGGCATATACTACCTACTACTTATGACATAGCCATAGTAGCTAAAAATTGCTTAGTATAGGCTGGGAAAATAGCCCTTAGACCTCACATGCCACTATTCCCAAAAATGCTACCTCTCATTTAGGTTATTGCTCCCATATTAGCTCCTCTACCTAGCATAGAGAAACTAGCTACTAGTTCATCCAATGAGCTTCATGAGGTTAAGACTCTATTGTAGAGCATGTCAAATGAACTTATAGCTCTTAAAAGGTAGCAAGCTCAAAGCAACAGACTGAATTAGGGATACCAGCATTATGGTCAAGCCCCTAGACCCCCCTTTCAAAACTATAATCAAGGACAGGGTCAGCTTACTCAGACCAGGCCATTTCAAGGCTACAATCTAGGCCCCTCTTCATCATCTAAGGTCATGGTGCCCGTTTAGAACAACCTAGAATAGGAACAACCAAGTTGTTCGACCATGGGATATGGTCAAGAATAGGCTATTTACATAAATGAGATGATGGGTTATTTCCAGAATGTAGACAATCAAGTAGCCACTCATTCCTAGGTCTTTGAGGCTCCAATGCAACCCAACACAAGTAACAGTCAGAGTAAGCCTGACTCTACTCTTATGAACCACCTGGAAGGTGAGTTCTATGCAATCAATTATGTGGGTGCTACAGATAATCAGGCTAATTGTGTTGCAACCAACACAAGATTCAAGAGAAGATCATTGGGAGAAGCCTAGGCAACTACCAAATTGATAGCTGCACCATCTCCATCACACTCAAATCAAAGGGCCCCAAACTTTAGATAGCCATTTGTTCCTTTAGCCCCTCAGCCTGTAGGTCAGGTTGAAATTTGCCCCAAGGAAAACTTGAAGGGAGGCAGTCCTCAAGTCAATATAGTGGACTAGAAGAAAAAATTGCATATGAACATCTCCTTGTGGGATTCATTGTCTCTACCAGGACAAAAAGACATGCTACAAAAGGAATTGCATGAGCTGGACTGACAAGCTATCCCAATGAGAACCGATAATTTCTTAATGATGAATGGATAGCCTTCCACTTCAGGCTAGTTAAAGGAAGAAAAAATTCCACCTTTTTATGTGTCCTTGGTTATAGGTGATTTCTTGGTGCACAACTGCATCATTGATAGTGGGGCTAGTACCTCAGTGATGCCCAAGTGCATAGTTGACAAGATGGGATTGAAATATGAAGAGATGAATAAGGGAGTCCTACAACTAGATGGGACACCTAAAAAAATAGCTGGGATTTTGAAGGGTTTAAGCTTGACATTGCATGCTTGCCCAACCTTCTCAATCCCCCATGATATAGTAGTATCAGATGTTCCTCCTTATTTCACAATTTGCTTATCCAGGGACTTCATGTCAAAGATAGGTGACTATTTAGCAGCGAATTGGTCCTATCTAGTTTTTAGAACCAAGTATGGGAAAAAGGTAAAGATCAAATTTGAGCCACTCTATAAAGACCATCTTGAACCATATTTGCCCAAGGAAGCAAATGTCAGTTACACCATTATCAACGTAGAAGAGTCCCAGACAGACCAATCTCCATCCTCTACTCTTGAAGGAGTTGTAAACCTACTCTTGGATGAGTGGGGAAATGATAACTTCGAGCATGATCCTTTCAATTTCATAGAGGAGGCAGGCTTTGGAGTCTACTGCATGCACAAAGAGGGTACCTTTATACCAAATATAATGAAGGCAAGCCAAGAAGACCTAGGCCTATGGCAGCTGTACTTTGATGGTTCCAAAAGTAGGTTGGGAGCTGGTGGTGGAGTGATGCTAGTCTCCCCTTCAAAGGAGAGATACTTTTCACCTTTTTGTTTCCAATTTTCTTGCACAAGCAATGTTGCAAAATATGAGTCCCTTATCCATGGTCTGGAATGGGCAAGAAAAAGAGGGATCAAGGAGTTGTAATTTTTGGGAGACAGTGAGTTAATTGTAAATCAAGTGAAAGGCTAGAATCTAACCAATAATTCCTTGTTGAAGTCCTACAAGCATAGGTTCTGGGACTTGGTGGAAGTTTTCCTCACTTTTAACATCACCTCCATTCCTAGAGAGCAAAACAAATAAGTGGATAGGCTAGCAGCAATTAGTGCTCAGTTTGATGTTTCTAGGGAGATAAGTTGACACTATGGTTCACACTACTTGAAGGTGGTAGTTTGGCCCTCCATCCCTGACAATATTAAAAACTAGCAGGTTTTCAAAAATGACCACCAAATAGCTTTTTTCTTATAGGAGGAAGCTGAGTTTGCAACACAGAACTAGGTGAAGCTGTAGCAACAATATGGTAACCAGATTGTTCAATTGAAGAACAATAAGATCCCTAAAGGTTTAGTCACTCTTGAAAGCATCTTTAATGGAGATGACCAATTAAGAAATGACAAGGCATGTATCACAACTAAGGAGGAGAATTATGAAAAGGTTGAGATCTTTAAGGACAAGCTGCTTGTGCTTGGAAAAGTCTACACAGTTCAAGAAAGGCATGCTTTCATTTTGTTGTGTCAGGAGTTTATTGATGTTTTTGCATGGGATTATAGTGATTTGAAGGGCTTCGACCCAAGACTCACCCAAAAAACCATCAAATTAGAAGAAGGTGCCAAGCCAGTCATGTAGAAATAGAGACCTGTCAACCTGATGATTGAGCCCCTCATGCAGAAGGAACTAGCCAAATTGATCGAGTTCAAGATTATATTTCCAATCAAACATTCCTCCTAGCTGGCCAGTCTTGTTCTTGTTAGAAATAAGAATGGGGAGATTAGGCTATGTGTCAATTTTAGGGACCTTAATAAAGTCTCTTTAAAAGATCATTATCCCCTCTTGAGCATGGAGTGGATCCTTCAAAAGGTAACATGTAGTGAGCATTTCTCCCTCCTGGATGGTTATTCAAGGTATAATCAGATTCTGGTGCAAGGTTGTGACTAGCACAAAATATCCTTCACTACTAAATGGGGAATGTTTGCCTACAAGAAGATCCCTTTCTAGCTGTCTAATGCTAGTGCTACCTTTCAGCGAGCCATGGACATGGCTTTCAAAGGATTAATAAACAACAATGTACTGGTATTCCTCGATGATGTGATGATGTTCTCCAAGGAAGTGAACAAACACATGAAATACCTCAGGCAGATTTTTGAAAGGTGTAGGGAGTTTGCCATCTCTCTTAACCTAAAGAAATGCATGTTTGCTATTCATGAGGGGAAACTCCTTGGCCACATCGTGTCCAAGGAGGGCTTATCTATTGACCCTGAGAGAGTTCATTTTATCCTGGAGATGTCCCTACTTAAGCACAAGAAAGGCCTGCAGAGCTTCTTTGGCAGGATAAGTTTTATTCAGAGATTCATTCTGAATTTTGTAGAGATAGTCAAGCCACTAACCTCTATGCTAAGGAAGGGTGAGGAGTTCAAGTGGACAACAGAAAGGAAGGATAGCTTTGAAGCCATCAAGTAGGCCATGATCGGAGCTCCTACTTTGATCAGCCCTGACTTCGATAAAGACTTCAACCTCTACACTTTTGGAAATTAAGAGGTAATCTTTGCCATGCTTACCCAAGCAAATGGTGATGACCTCGAGCAACCACTTGCTTTCTTTAGCCAAGAGCTAGAGGATTTTGAAGTCAGATACATGTATGTAGAGAAGCAACTTTTGGCAGTAGTGCAGAGCCTGAATAAATTTAGGCATATGTTGTCTAATAGCAGGATTCACCTTATGGTTCCACATCCTAGCGTCAAAGATTTCTTGACCAATTGAGACCTAAATGAGAAGAGAGTGGGGTGGATCACCAAGCTGATGGAGTATGATGTAGACATCAAGATCACCAAGCTAGTGAGGGGAAGAGGCCTATGTGAACATCTTGCTGTAGAGTTCAAGCAGAAAGGGGAAGATAGCTTACTAATTCATGATGTAGCTATAATAGAAAAACTAGCTATCATAAGGGACTAGACATCAGACCTAAGGCATTTCTTTCTCACTGGTGAGTGCCCACAGAGTCTTGATAAGATCAGAAGAAGGTACTTCAGGCTCCAGTCTCTCTCGTATGTTCTGGTTGATGGAATACTATTTAGGAAGGATCTCTTTGGGGTCCTTATAAGATGCATTAACCCAAACTAGGATGCTAAGGTACTATCTGAGTTCCACGATGGGCCAACAGGTGATCATTTCACTCTTAGAGCTACTATAGCAAGGATAATGAGAGCTAGCTATTTCTGGCCTACTCTTTTTAGAGACACCCATGCCTGGGTAAGAAAGTGCCAAAAGTGTGCACTTTTTGATGGGAAACAACGGTTGGATGCCATGCCTCTATAGCCTATTCAGGTAGAATAACCATTCATGCAGTGGGGCTAGACTTCATAGGAATGATTAATCCTCCCTCCAGTGCTGGACACAAGTGGGTCCTGACTGCCATAAATTATTTTACAAGGTGGGTGGAGGCTATTGCTTTAAAAGAGGCAAATGAAAGTGTGGTCCTATATTATTATGAGGACCTAGTGACAAGATTTGGGGTCCTAGCCACCATAATCTCAGATAATGCCTTGGCTTTTCTGGGAACCAAAACAAGTGAATGGGCACTAAGATATGGTATATATCTCAGCACTTCATCTAATTATTACCCATAGGGAAAAGGCTGGCTGAGTCCACCAACAAAAACTTGATCAGGATCATCAAGAGGACCATGGAAGAAAATCAGAGGACTTGGCATGCCAAGCTGAAAACAGCTCTGTGGGCCAACCGAATCACTCCAAAGAGAGCAATCAGAAATTTTCCATATACATTCATATATAGAAGGGAAGCTAGGGTTCCCATCTCACTTGAATTGCCAGCATTGGACCTCACTTGCTAGCTACAATTAGAAGAAGGAAGTAGCATGGAGGTTACGTTGTGCGAGCTGATGAAGCTCCAAGAGACAAGGGACCGAGATATGGCTTTTATGACCAGTCACCAATAAAAAACAAAGAGACACTTCGACAAGAAATCTTCATCAAAAGATTTCTTTGAAGGAGACATTGTCTTGAAATGGGATGAAGACCGAGCTAAGCCTAGAAAGCATGCAAAATTTGATGCCCTATGGAGTGGCCCATACATAATCATTGAGTGCAAGTAGCATAATGCATTCCAACTCTCCAGGTTGGATGGTGAATAATTTCATATCCCAGTTAATGGGATATATCTTAAGCATTGCCACTGACCCCCTTTTTATCATGTATATATTTTCCCCTTGTGTTTCTTACTTTCCCTAAGTGTTGTTGCACAAGTAGTAGTTTTCTTAGTCTTGTGTGTGTTTTCATTTCCTTGGAGGTAAATCTGTGTGACTAGTTCTAAGATTTATTAGAGTTATTGCTAGTTTTTTAAGTTACCATCTGACTCCGTACCCAATGGACTACAAGGCAACTTGTCTTTAAGCATAACATGCATGCTTCCCCTGGGAGTCACCAATTTGTTGACCAATTTTGCCCAACAGGCAAAATTTTGGTCCCCTTCTGCCTCTTGCTATTCTAGGCCATTTCTTTTGATTTTGCACAAGTCCTATAAAATCTATGGACTCTGTAGGGATACTTTCTAAGGATTCAGTAGTCCCCTACAGACTTTATGTTTCTATAGACTCAGTTGGTTAGTCTTTTGGTGTAAGGAGGATCAGTTTAGAGAATACTAGGGTTTTTAATACTTTTTAGGCTCTTGTCTAACGAATTCAGCCCTGGTTTAAGCCTCAATTCAATCTTTAAGACCATCACTCTTGGTTCAATCATTGGTTCAAACGGCACTTGGTTCACCCATCTGTAGTTCAAACGGCCTTGTTTTAAGCTTTGGTTCAACTGGATGGTTCAACGGCTTCAAGTTCATCAGTTTTGATTCACTCGGCATTGGTGCACAATGGTTGAATTGCTTGAACTGTTGAACCATTTTTGGTTCAATGGCTTGGTTCAAGGGTATGCCCTTGGCTGAAGGGCAGCTCAAAGTTCAAATGCCCTTGCGGAGGGTAGGCACTTCAAAGAAAAAGGTGACCGAAAGGAATTCAGATTTTGTTTAAGTCCTAAATTCCTTCAAACAAAAGTCTGAAGGAATTTGAGGAAAGCCACACCAGGAAACTCAGTAAGAATTCTACAAACTTTTGTCTATGAGAAAATTTCCATGGAATTTTGTCTGCGATAAAATGTCTGCGGACAAAAAGCCCGCAAAAAATGTCCAAAGCCCATGGAAAGGCCTGAAACAAAAGCCACGAAACACAAAATGCCACAAAAGGACTCGATGGACTTTTGCTGAGGATGATGACGTCCTAAAATCTATCAAATTCAAGGAAGAAAATTAGCCGTTGGTTTTCAAAGTGATGATGGCCACGTGAATGTCAAAATTAACACAATGAAATAGCCATTTGCTTTCAAACTAAAAGGATGCCAACCATGAAAGGAGGCCCAAAAATGTAGTGACCCGCTAGAAGATCACCCTCGAGGGCCAAAGGAGCCAGAAGAGACAAGATAGGGAAAAGACAAAGTGCTAGGCATGGGGTAGGCAAATAAGTCCAAGTGGTGAAGGGAAGCACCGATTCAAGAAGTTACTCCAGCAGGTGAAATAGTAGCTGTAAATTGACCATTAGAAGATGCAAATAGCCAATTGTTTGACCCTTTTTTCTTCATTTCATATTTATGAGAAGACAAGCTGCATAGGTGCCTTCAAGAAGTAGCCTCAGTTAATGAGAAAATAGCGTGGCCATGTCAAAAAATGCTTGAAGTCAAAGCCGAGGTCGACACAACTTTTATTTTTTAGGCAGCCTATTCTTCCCAATGAGGGGACGCAAATGGGCCACTTGTAAAAAGGGGCACCAAATGGCCTCTTTTCTTCTCCTATATATTGAAGACTTGTCATTTTTATAAATCATCCTCCACATTTGTAAGGCGTATCCTTGGCAAAATTTCACCTGAATCAATAAATGAATTTTTACCTCTATCTTGGATATATATTTTTGTGTATGTCTTGAGTGTTAGTTTGTGTTTAGTCATTATTTCTTAATGTTTTGATAGGTCTAACACCAACATATCAGTTGTCTACAAGGTGCCATTTTTGCAACTAGTAAGGAGAGTTCTATTTGGGAGTGAGAAATAGAAGAAATTACTTACAGTGTGCATTTCATAGCACCTTGGTGAATCTTTGTTTTTGTATTTTCCATGAAAGCCTCCCTATCAAGTTTCTTGTAGCTTAGTCCTTCTACCAGTTTGAAGCATATGTGTGTGTTTGTCTAATTTTAGTGTGAGGGTGAGAAGGTTGACTTATTTTGGTGCATCACCTCTTTAGAGTAGTTTGTTTTCCTGCAATCTTTCTCCCTTTTCATCCCCCCCATTATATATTTGTATATACATATGTGTTAGCACTTGCTGGAACAAATCTGATGTATCAAAGGGAGCTAGCCCTTATCTAGAGACTCTCCCCTCTAGCTTTGTCAGTCCCATAGGTGAGAGGGGAGTTTCCATAGTTACGTGAAGAAGGCAGGAGCTCAGCCTCCTGCCAAGGGTGCAATCTACTGCATCAACATTAACCATTAGTGGTTTCCTATTGGATCCTATAAATGTCCTAAAAATAGGGCGTTACAGGTTGAGTGAATGCCTAGATAGAGGTTTAAATATGGGTTTAAAACGTATTATAGAATAATTTTATCAAGGTTATGAAGCTTAGGAAAATAAATAAGAAACTTGCAAATAAAAAGGAAGAGATACCTATTATTTTTGAGATGAAGAGATGGTAGAAAAGCCTTGGAGGAATTCTTCCAACATAACAGTGCTTCAGCTTCAAAAATGGTTTGGGTAGAGTTTTAGGTTGATGAGTACCTACAAAGAGATTTTAGTATCATGTACCTATAGATTTTCAAATCCATCTCTCCTTCCTGTAGCTCTCCTTTTATAGGAAGAAGCTACTAATTAGGCTAGAGATAAAGATGCTAAGTTAGGTGAGAAGGTAAGTTGTAAGATCTGCATGGGAAATTTTCTAAGTTGAGTGTGAAGTTAAACTCACACTCAATCTATAAAATGCCTAAATGCAAGTTGAAAGACCTAACCATCGATGGTTAGGCTAACTGTCAGTGATTACCTTAACCGTCAATGGTCATGGTCCAAGAGGAAGCCAAGTAAAAAGTGGTCAAAAGAGGTGGGTTAAAAAGGTAAGGTTAGCAATTTAATAAAAGTGGGTTATGTTAAGGGTCCAAGGTGTTCTGAGATTAAAAAAAATTAGTTTTTTGGTGTCTACAATACATTCTCTTTATTTTTACCAATTTTTTAACTCCATTTGATTATATCATTGATTGGTTTTACAATTTGTGAGAGATAACAAGAAATTATTAACATCATATACTATGCAATGAAATAACTTCTATATGTATTTATATTAGAATTTAATGATTCACTTTTAATTAATGCAAATATGATTTTAATAATTCATAAATTAGAAAACCTCAAATGTTAAAACCTAAAGAAATACTAGGGTTTCACAAGAGGACTCAGAGGTTAAGTTCACCAAATGTTTAACCCTTTTTTGTATAGGTTAAGGGTTATAGGGAATATCCTAATCAACTATGGAGTAAGATATTATAAAATCATGCTAATTAAATGAGTTAAGATCATAATATTTTGATAATTAAATGAGTTAAGATTATAATATTTTGATAAATACACTACATCTAAGAATATGCTAAATATAAAAAAATTACAATGCCAAACAATGTTTTGAAAGTTACAATAATAAATATAAACAACACTTAGCTTATTCAATGATGTGAAAGTAGATATAAAAGGTACAAGACTAGAATAAGATAGACTCTTGATTCATCAGATTCAATAAATTAGCTTTATGTCAACCTAGACACCACCATCAAGATCTCGACACTATCATCGATGCTTTTGTCTTAATTTTGACATTTTAATCTTAGTTTAGACACTTTTTCTAGCTCAAGATACATAATATTTTATGTAACAACCACATTCATCTTTTATATTTCACTATCACCTTGCATGTTGTCAGTTCAAATCATGATTACAGGTTCTTAGAATCAATATTTTGTTCAAAACTCTAGGTCTTTTGATTAGGGCATGTCACCTTTACAAAACATGAGTTAATGATCTCAAGTAAATTAAAGATAATATAAAATACCCCTATATCAATGAGTGTTTCATACATATCCATATACTTCGAATAGGGCCTCATAGTGATGTATTTATACCCCTTATGTGGGCTTGTGTGTGAATAATTATGTTATATACTATATGCAAGTGCTTATAGTGATCTCTATTGTAATTTGATAAATATTGTTCATGGGATACTATTTAAATGCTTTATAAATATAAGAATACTACTCCTATGACTGATTTATAAATAGTTAAAAATAGGGTAGTATAAGTTAGTTGTTCAAGTGGTTTTCAATAGTGTAGTGTGAGCTTGAGAGGTGCTTGCTTAGTCTTTTTCTAGATGGATAATGAATGAATTTTTACTTTTATTTGTACACACAATTTTATATTATCTCATAAGGGTTAACTAAAATGAATAATTTGATCCATACATGTTTAAATATTTAAAATTTGATCATTTTGAAGGTAGGGAAACTAGCATCAATGCTAGTGTCCTAATATGGACATTAGTGTCATGTAGGGTAAGAAACTGTTGAGGATTTGTAACTATCTATGTAGGATAAAAATTAGGTTATATGTATATGATAGGCTATAATTAGTTTGTATCATCAGAATGTTAGGGTCAGACTATAGGATAAGCAATTAGGCATAGTGATATGGTGCTCACGAGCCTTACAGTAATAGGAAGGTCATGAACTAAAGGGTTGAGACATGATTGGTATTTTTCAAGTGTAAAATACTAGTATGTCATATAAAATTATATTTTAGTATCTACAAAAATAAGTTAAGATTATAGGGTTTAAACTATAGATGTCTTTGAGAAGTATTTACCTTGACATGTCATACTTTTATACTTCACTTGAACATGGACATGGTGGCATGATTATTTTAGTTTGACCAAAAAATTTCCCATTAATTATTACATTGGGATAATGCCCATCATATCAGTCTATTTAGGTTGTGCTTGATATCGATGGACATTATTTAGGAGTTTTCAATCTTTATGCTCCTAATGATGGCCCTGATAGAATGACACTTTCGTTATGGCTTGTCGATAATTTTCCTTTTCCCACTTGGTTGATTTTTGTTGACTTTAATATGATTGAGAGTTTAAAGGATAAATTTAGTACCCTTCATATGAAATGGTTCATGTGGTATGTGAATCTTAGTATTATTTTCAAAACTGTTTGGGTTTAGTGGACCTAATTTTTCAATGGCATTCATTAATTAACAAACCGTGGCTTAACTTATCTAACTTCAAGGCTAGCACCAATTATGTTCTCGAATGTAAGGATCATGTTATGCTTTTTGAGAAGCACTTATTATCATTTTCAATTTCCAAATGGCAAGTTTGCAAAGTTAATCACTCATTTTTTATTTGAATATGTTACTTCTTAGCCATAAGGTTATGATCCAACTCATTCCATATGTGTGGAACTTGGTGACACATCTACCATATGCTTATATTTGGGTTTAATGATGAAATTATGTAATCAATCATATTATTGTTTTTCTCTACCACTAAAGTAAGTACATTGCGTGACTTCAGAAGCAAGATGATATAATTATATCTAAAGAATATCAAGGGTTCTCTTTTTTTCTTGAGAAAATCCCCTTTGATATTTAGTTACAATCCATGATTGTCTCTTTCAAACACAAGATTAAAGTGGCTAAAAGTCATGTTTCCATAGGTGATCAATTAGGGCCCAATTGCATTGGTTTAAGATTAGTGATCATGCCTCTAATGAATTTTTCAAATCCATCAAATCTAAAAGGGCCAAATATCAAATCAAATCCATAAAAATATTTCATAGTCATGTAAAATACCTGAAATGTATTTCCTTAGACTTTATTCATCACTACAAGCTTGTGTTCTAAGCCTAAGAGTTTAGGCAAATAGAGCACATGCATTATATAAGTGTTTAGATGTGGTGCCTCAAAATTTGATCACTTCATCTCAAAAACTATGTGATTCTCCTCTTTCTCTACATGATATTCTTTTGTTATGTAATACATAGCCAATGATAAATTACCTAGGTTGGATGGCTTTCCTTAAAAATCTTACAAATCCACTTAGAAATTTATGAGACTTAATTTGATTCAAGTTTATAGATAAGTCATATGCACTAAATCCTTAGGGTCCATCATTGATAAAGGAAATATCAAATTTATTCCTAAGTTTTGGGACCCTGAGCTTATTACCAATTGACACATAATCACTTTACTAAATGTTTCTTACAAGATCATTTCCAAAGCCCTAATGTTCTACCTTCACCACATCCTTCCTATGATCATCAAGTTAGAGTAAACATGGTTTATTAAAAATAGATACATCTTGGATAATTTTACATATACCTAGAGATATGATATTATAATATATATGGGTTGATAGAGATGTTGACATGTGGCACACACCCCTTTTAGTTGGTTATATGGATATCTTGTAAAATTAATTGTATTATTTTTTTTCCCTAAAAAAATTGCAACTTCATACTAGGTAAAATTAGAAATTACATTCTACAAATTCAATGTCATTCCAAAAGGAAAAATGACAAGAAAGGGTTGAGGATACCCCAAAAGAATATCCCCTATCCTATAAGAATAACTCGAATAGATCTAGGCCAAAGAAGACCAAGATAACCCTAAGAAATAAGGTTGAGCATGAAGGTAGGGAGAAGCATAAACAAAATAACAAAATCCTAGTTAGACTTAGAAGGACAACCAAAAGGCAAATAGCTAAAGACCAATCCACATCCAATCCTTGACCACAATAAGATCTATCAACAATAGACTAGAGTGATGGGAATAATCATTCGAGCCACCCAAGTAGGAGTACTAGGAAAGAAAGACCAATGCTAAAGAGACAAGCACAAAAAAACAAGAAGCCCAACCACATCTCCAAAGGAAGAGAAAAGATAGATCTAGGATGAAGAGTGCAAGTACAATATGAAAACACAACCAAAACTAAAATTAATTAATTATATTATAATTTGGGTAACTTGTGAAATAATTATATCAAAAAATAAGTCATCCTACATTGGGATTATAATTATACCCAACCATAAGGAGATGAATATAATTTTAAGGGATATATATCAATTTATGGAGTCTTATATTTAAAATGTAATTATGAAGTTATTCCTTCCTAAAGGAGTATTATACTATATAGCCCTACCTTAAGGGTTATGATTATATTTTTGAATATATTTTATATTTGGGCATTTTGGCCCATCAATATATGTTTTAGTATTGATATTCATTATATTTTTACATATTTACATGATTATATGTGAGGTTCATAACATCTGGTATTAGATCTCTTTCACAGGAAAGTGGGAACTTTTTAAGGATATTACAAAAACTTGCTTTTTCCAAAAAAAATGTGACTACCTTGCATAAGGTCGATCTCTTAATAGAGACATCTAATTTAGATTGTATTTTCATGGATGGAAAGAGGACTTTGAGATATTTTTCAAAATTGGTAACACTAAGGATTCTAATTAGTATCAATGAAGATATGGTAACCTGAAGTTAACCCTGTGACCTTGATTTTTGATGAATTATTTTATGTACGACCTGTGAAAAAAAGCATATATTTTGTTTAGAATGTCCAAATCATTTTTTTATGTAATTTAAAGGAAAATTTAAGATCTATTTTTATACTTGATTTTATTTTTAGATATATGGTAAAAATTTGTCATTTTTTTAAAAAACCCTAGTTTTTATGAATCATTACTCATGGGACTTCAATTTTTTTTAGAGATAATATTAATTCTCAAGAATGGTTGTTCAACTTTAATAAGATATATTTTCATTTGGAGTTTTGTCTATCAGAATTTGCCCTTTCTCTTTGTGATCATACATTGGGTTGGTACAGTTGACTATCACAAGAAAATAATGTCTTCATGGGAAGAGATGGAACAAGCTTTCCTAGATCAATGGGACACTAAGAAAGAAAATAATGGTAAGAAGGAAAAAAGGTAGGATGAGGTAGAAAAAGAATAAAATAAGGGTTTTAGAAATAGTGATGATCGATATAAGGAAGCAAAATATATATATATATATATATATATATATAGAGGTTAAGGTTTCAAACCATTTAGCTCCCAAGTATACCCATTCATTCTTAATGATGTAGGTATATATATATATATATATATATAAGGATATATCTATATCATTGCAATGGATATCAAGTAAGTTGTGGGTTCTTCTATTCAAAGTGTAATTTTCAATTTATTCATTCCTAAAGGAGAATTATATGGTGTAGCACTACATTAAGGGTTATCATTCTATTTCTAAATATATTTGATATTCAAAAATCTTGGTCCACCAACATATATTTTGTATTGATCTCCATTATATTTATACATATTCACATAATTATAAATTGAGGTTCGTAACATAATGTCATATCATATTGGGAAGAAATGGAATTGGATCATGTCTCCCAATAGAGGGCCATCTTTCTCAAGGTTAATTTTGAAAATACATATGATCAGATAGAATGGTCATTTATCCTATCCATATTTAAAGCCTTGAATTTTGGTAATCTCTTCCTTTAAGTAGTTCAAACTCTATTTTTTAATCCTTGGTTTATTACCATCAATGGCCATAATTAGGATACTTTTGGATTTTTTCCCTCCATTAGACATGGCTTCCTTCTTTCCCCAACTTTGTATGTCCTTATTATTGAAGCGTTTGTTTATTTTCTTGCTTAAGGAGTGGATCAGGGATTATCAAGGAAATTACTCTATCTAATTAGTCCTCTCAACTCATCAATGGGTACTTTGTATATGAATCTTTCCTCATGCTTGACAAATAAGAGTCCTATTTTAGATAGGCACTTCACTACCTTGACATTTTTTGCAAAGCTTATAGGTCAAGCCTAAAATGGCCTAAAATGTAATGTTACAAACAAAACATGATGCCCTTTCTTGAGTAGATTTAACATTATTAATGGCAATAGATCTTGTATAAAAGGGAAAATTCAATTGATCTATAAATCAATCCTAGATTGGAGCAGATAAATCCTACTTACACTTCTGATTGTTGATACATTAGATATTTAAGGTCATGACCAAGATGGATCAACTAGACCTAGCCAAAAGATCTCTTATCACAAGAAAATCACTAGGGAGGTTTCCAAAGCCTCTAGTCAAGAAAAACCATGTAATAACCCTAACTAGATCCTATGTTTTTACATTCACAAAGTATAAAACAAGTAAATTAAATTCTAATCTAGTCTTAACCAAAGCTTATGGCACAAAGTGGGGTAATAAACATAAAAAGTAAACATGCATAGAAGAATCATAATTAAGATATGTATTGTTAGAACCCTAATGCATGGAGAGACTAATATATTCAAAATCCATTACTTATGCTACTTATATAAAAGAGTAAAATTAAAGATACTTACCTTGAAAATGAACCCATCAAGACTCAATCTATCCCTTGGCCACAGGTGCTTTGAAAAAGGTTGTTGTGGTTTGTAAGGATCACTAAGAAAGGCCAAAGCATCCAAGACTCTTCCACAAGATAATATTCTTATCCAATTATAAGCCCTAATCTATAAATCCTCAAGTACAATGACAGAAGAGAATATTTTAAATAAGTGCAAATGAATAATTAACTCTTGTTGTCTCTCTAATAAATGGTGAAATGAATGTGTATATATAGTTGAATCTAATCCTAAACCTTTTTGAAAGTTTAGCTAATAGGGTTAGCTCAATCAACTATGTATTTTTATTGATAAAATTAAATTATGTCTTGGTCTAGGTCAACCAGGGGCTGACCTAAACCCTAAATGAGTTTTATCAATTAGAGTATAGGGTTGATGGGGGCCAATAGTGTAACATAAACTATTGGAAAGGGTTTTTAGGATAGGGAAGGGATAATGAATTTATAAAATGACTATACGAGGGTGTAAAAGAGGAGGAAAATCTTAGGGGAGTGTTTTTAGGAGATGGTTGGATTGATAGTAAGTGGTAGTATAGGGACAATAATCATGTGAATCACCAATGTTCTACCCACCCCTTTCCCGGTGTACCCCTTAAGGCATGAACTCAAATAGATTAAGACTCAATAGGTTATTTTAAGATATAAAACATCAGTAATTTATAAAGTTTAAAAATATTATGTGTATACATATGCCTCACTTTAATCTCATCATGTGTCACTCATGCGTAACAGGGGATGTGCTTCGAGAAAAAAACATAGCAACACACAAGATTGAAGATAAAAAATTATAGTATTTTAAAGTAGAAAATAACTAAAAGTAAATGGTTAAAATAGAAAAAAAGTAATGTATACATACCTTTATCATTGGATGATTGTCTACTATTGTAACATCCCCATAGGGATTTACTAGAATAATGCAGTAATTTTTTTAAAAATTTACTTCACACTTATTCTTTCATTAGATTAAATCACAAGAATATAATTAATTATTGTTAACATACTAAACTAAGCATAACTAATATTAGAAAATATGTAACAATAATATTTACTAATCACTAGTAATTAATCATAATTGCACAAGGAAAGTAATCATAATATATATTACAGCCATGGCTAGTACAATAGTATAGTGACAAAAATAAATGTATTATAATTAATTAATTATATTTCCAATAGGAATATATCCTCATTAAAAGTGTAATGATAGATACTATTCTCCACAAATCTCGAGTTACTATATCTCTAATAATATCGAGTTTAGTCTCTGAGTAAGTACAATAGTGGGGAGGGAGAGCATCATCCAAGAACTTTTCCACACCAATCATGAACCATCGATCCCCCACACAATCTCCCAAATAGGCAATGGCCCTCCTTTCATAAATGGGTAGATAATGATGATGCAAGAATTTAGAGAGACATGCTAGTACCTGTGTGTTGTAAGATTCCTATTACATGATGTATATCATAAATAAAATACAATCTAACATGATATCACATAAATCATACATATGAAATGACAATGCCTATCTAACATTACTTTGGCCAAAGTTTTTCAAAGAGCTATTGATCTCTAAGATTAGTAAATTTTATATACACCTCTTGATTGGATTACCTTCATCTCGCATTGGTGATACTAGGTTAGATTACCTTCATCTCGCATTGGTGATACTAGATTAGATTACCTTCATCTCGCATTGGTGATGCTAAATAAGCTAGTGAATTCCATCTCACTTCTTAATTAGAATCATCAATGCTAGATTTGGTTAACATTTAATAACAACCAACAGGTTCATGAAATTATTTCTACTTGCAAGTATAATCCATATACTAATTAAAAAAATAATTACTTTACATACGTTTAGTCCACAAAAAATATGAATGAACCTTATTATAATATACTTCTCATACATAATATTACAACAAAAAAATTTATATACCATGGTTATAATACAAGTCATTCCAAAAATCTAAATTTTCTTAAATAAATGCTATGTACAAAATTTATCAATTTCATAGTCTAAAGTTTAAACCATTCAATATAACACAAATTACATAATGATTTTCTAAAATTTATTTTAAAAATCTTAATTTATTCATCTATAATTTAGGTTGTGTATATAATTAGGGTTCCTAATCTGTCAAAATTTCATGACTTATGTGATCAGTCACCTACTATAAGTATATTCATGCCACCTAATTTATAAATCTAGGCTATACACATGTAGGAAGACCTAAATCATCTTATACGTATATCTCATATATTTAGATACATTTCTATTATCTATATCCCATAATATAGATAATTTAAATGTACCACTATTTTGATATACACCATTTTATATCAATTTACATAAATCATTTCTAGTATATATACAAAACTAAAATGTAATTTCATAAACCTTTAAACTCTTGTAAAATATACAACTTTATAAGTATCAATTCTAATGTTTATTAATAGTCATCCTTTATAAATATTAATGATTTATGCTTTTTATAAACATGCACAGTTCACCCAAATACCTAAATATACATAATTTCCTTTGTAAATTGAACCACTCAATACATAACAATATTAATTATATAACATATGACACAATTTGACCCTGTCGATTTGCTAAAATACCACTATTATAATAACAGTTTCTATATAAAGAATTTAATTCTATTATTTAACCCCAAATTGACTACAGTCACATATTTAGATAAATGAAAATCCCATGACTATGCCATTGTAATAAATCTTAATCGGTCGACTTAAAACATGACATAAGTATTATAATATTTCACCAAACTCTAAGCTCATTCATATATATTCTTCCTATTTGTAACACTAAGTGAATACCTATTTTACTACAATAATATCACCAATGTATACCCACATACAATTGTGGTTTTGTGAGTAATTGTAATACACTTAGTCATATTACAATCCTATTTTTTATACACTATTTCAAAACACATACATAGTCCATAATTTATGAATATAGATATACCCTATTTCAAGCACCCTTTTTAATAAAATTCTCATTGTTTTATAACACACATGAATCTAGTAATGAATATAATTTTACTTGCATTTTGCGTACTATAACACATTTTCATTTCTTATATTTCCATGGTTCTCAACATATAATACATAGTCCAATGATTCACTTCAACATATAATATATATAATACATAGACTTCATATAAATATAAATGGATACCAAACCTTTTTATTATGTCCATATTCTCAAAATACCAACCTTCAATTTTTTAAGTATATAAACATATAGGGATTCTAAAATATACATAGTCCATAAGTCTATCAACCATCTGCCTAGGTTTTTGTATTTTCAACATATCAAGTTAAATACTTCAAACCCTAGAAAATGAACACAAGTATTGTCTACATTCCTAAGGATTTTATATAATATAGGGTTAGTATTGTGGATGGATGATCCATCCATAGGGCTAACCCTATACCTTCTCATGTAAATTTATATCATTCAAAACCTAAGTAAGCAAATTCATTCACATAGAAATATCCAAAGTTGATACAATTAAATCACATCACCAACCTTTTTCAATTCTACCAAATTTGAAACCAAAAAATTATTTCCCTCGAGCTCAGCTCATTTCCTCTTCTCCTCAATCGTGTCTCTTATTCTCAAAAGCTTGCTACTTATTAAAAGTTTTATGTCAATCTCAAATCAAATAGAATTTGCATGTATCTATTATATCCCAGTTATTTTTTCATGCTTAATCCATTATTTTTCACTCAACTCACTTAACTCTTAGTTAAAAACTAGAAAAATCCCTAATTATCGTATCAGGCTTTCTCATAATACACTAATCATTGTTATTATTTTTTATCTAAATCCAAATTTGCATGTCATATATGTTTTCAAACCCAAGTATAACATTAATAAAGTCCACTTTCATCATGATAACTCACTCTTATAAAACTCCACATAGTCCATGCATATAATTCAAAAGTAGACTTTAAATTATAGGATAGGTTTTTAGGATATTCAAACTTCCGTCATATATAATAATATAATTATCCCTTGACAAGAAACCAAACAAGTATTAATTTTAGTTATCTCCCACTAATTTTTTACAGTCTTTACTATTGTATATAGACCATATATGTCTTCACAATAGCTTGTTAAACATTGATATTCTTGAATATCAATCTTTGCAAACTTAACATTTTAAAATGTTATTTAAGACATTAGATAATCTATATAAAATAACAACAAGATTTTAATCATAATATTTACATTTCCTTATTCACAACCATGAATATAATAATCTTATATAAACATATTATAATTAAATCACTGTGTGTACACACATAATATTTTCAAAATTTTATTAAATATTGATGATTTACATCTTGTAAGAACCCATTGAGACTCAATCTCTCTGAGTGCATGCCTTAAGGCGTGAACCAAGAAAGGGGTGGGAAGACCTTTGGTGCTTTATAGGATTATTTTCTCTTATTGCCACATTATTACCAATCCAACCAACTCTTAAAACCATTCCCTAGGCTATTACTCCTCCCTTGGACACTCTTAAAATCTTTTTCCTCTATCCATACCTCTTTTCCTCACCTTGATCCACTTTAGCCAGTTAACTACACTTAGTTGATTGGGTTAACCCTATATAATTTGTAGCCTCTAATTACTATATATATTTAACTATGTCAACCCTGTACTATTTAGGGTATTTTTTCACTTTGAGTTTCATCAGCCCTTCAACTAACCTAGATTGAGACTCGGTGATTTATCTCTTGAAAACATACAGGGTCGACTGGGTCAACCCCATACAACCAAAATATTTGGAAATTTTTAGGGTGAGATCCACATATAAATACAATATCATTTAATCATTATTTGAATATGTAATCAAGAGTTATTATTCATTAATGTTTATTTACAATATGTTCTTCTACCATTCTACCTGAGAAGTCTTAGCTTAGGGTTTCTACTTGGAAAATCTAGTCTTGTGGATAAATCTTAGATGCTTTGGCCTTTCTTAATTATCCTTACAAACCAAAACAACCTCTTACGAATCCCTATTGGCCAAGGGATAGATTGAGTCTCAATGGGTTTACATTCAAGTAATTATATTCTAACTTTGTTCTCCTCTCTTTAGTAGATAGAAATAAGATAAGTATTGGTTCAAATAATATTACTTTTCATATTCCATGTATTAGGGTCTTACTCATAATTAACTTAATTGAGATTCTCTTATATATGTTTTGATTGTTTTACTAACCCCTCATATTGTGTCACAAGATTTGGTGTACACTAGATTAGATTTACTTTTTTGTTTATCATAATAGAGTGATAATTAAACCTATGGATCTTTTAGGGTTGTTACATGATTGTGTTAGACTATAGGCTTTAAAACCCTTCCTAGCATGGTGTATTGTGACAAGTGATCTCCTAATCAAGTCTAGTGGATCCCCATGTTGGTCATGCCCCCACTTAAAAAATGTATTCCCAATCATAAGTGTAGGTATGCTCTATCTTCTCTAAGCCAGGATTGATTTATAGACATGATGCATTTTTTATTACATACACTATGTCTATGTATAAATACAAAATACAAACTCCTACAAGATTTATTCCATATAAGTATGTTAATGTTTAAAACATGAAATTTATAATATCTACTAAAATTTACTTATTAAATGTACTAATAATATCAAACCAAACACAAAATGCATATTATGTTTTAAAACCTAATGTGGTGTGTACATGGGTCTTAAGAATTTTCTCTATCATCCTTCACTATCTCCATCTATGCCACCCTCTCTGATGATGCTCTCTCTCCATCACATTCTGAATGATGTACTCTCCTATATTACACTCATGACAAGAAGGTAGTTAGTCAATGTCATCATGATATAATCATAAAACAATACTATAATAATAAGTAACATAATCATTATGTACAAGATTTATAGTTATCCACCTCATAAAATCTAACACACATTTATCCCATAACAATATATGACTTAAGATTTAGTTAAAATGATAACAAAACAAATTAACTTTAATATTAATCTATGGATAAATATATAAATTAGTTTAGGTGTGAGAATTGGGATATAACATCCTTCCTCCTAATACTGGTCATCATCTCGATGACACTTATTCAAATAATAGTTATGAATAACAAACATAGTTTAACAAAATAAAAACATAGTATCAAACATCAAAAAAGAAAACAAATGTGGAAATAATATGTAGAAATCTTCAAAGTCATCCCAAGTAGCACTATCCTCAAATTATTGTGACACTTCTCTATTTCAAAAATGAAAGTTTGTGAGTGTCAATTACTCTGATTGGTTCTATTGTGACCATCCTAGGATCCAAAATCTACAAAGCATTCCAATCCAACACATGTGAAGGATCAACAATATACATCTTAAAATAAAATACATGGAATATATTATGTAATAGAGCTATGACTAGTGGTAATGCAATCCTATATACTACAGGATTGACATTTCTAAAACATCGAAGGGCCCCACATATCTCAATAAAAGTTATTCTAACTTATCAAATTTAATTGAGCTCTTTTATATCTTAAATAAAAATAATTTATACCCTACTACAAACTACCTAGCTATTCTCTTTAGATTATTATAGCTCTTTTGCCTATCATTGGCCTTGACTAATCTCTACCTGATTGGTTTAACGTATTTTTCTATTTCTAAAAGCATCTCAGGTCCAAAGACTATATTATCTTCCAACCTATCCTAATTAATTGGCATCTTGGACCTTCTCCCATAAAGTGATTTAAATGGTGCCATATTCAAAGTAGATTGGTATGAGTTTTTAGATTCAAACTCAACCAATAAAAGGTATTATTCCCATTTGTATTGTTGATACATGTAATACATATGAAGAATATCCTTTAAACTTTGATTAACTCACTCAATTTGACCATCAATTTGTGGGTGATATGTAGTACTAAAGCTTAGTTGCATACCCAAAGCTGAGTTCAGAGTTAACCAAAATCTGGAAGTCATTCTTGGATCATGATCCAATATGATCTTATTTAGAAAACCATGTAATCGATTCACTTCCTTTACAAACCTCCTTGAAATATTTGGTGCATCATCTATCAAATTATCTAGGATAAAATGTGTTACCTTGGTTAGTTTATTGACTATAACCAATAGCATGTCATGTTTGTTTCATGATAATGGTAATCTTTGGACAAAGTCCATACTGATCACCTATCATTTCCACTCTAGTATGTCATGTGTATATAATAATCCATCCAAAGGCACATGTTCAACTTTAACGTGCTAACATTTCAGATAATGAAACATAAAGTTTGCTCCATCTTTATTGATTCCCTTCCAAAAATATAGTGGTCTAAACTCTACTATAAGTTTTTTTACTCCTAGATGTCATAAATATAGGGTGTTGTGCAATTCTTTTAGCACTATGCTCCTTAGATTCTCCTAATATGGCACATACATCCTTCTATTATAACATAAAAGACCATTACTCTCAAAATTGTATCCTTCATACCTAAGATTTTGATCATTCTCTATAAAATATTTCCTAACTCATCATAGAATTCATCCCCTAGAGAGAACTCAATCACATGATCCATGAAATTACTCTTGATAGTATCCACAGCTGCTATGTACCTTCTATGAATCAAAGTGTTAGCGACTCTATTCTCTTTACCTTTGATTTAATAAATATCAAAGTCATAGTCAGACAAAAATTCTAACCAGTGCCTCTGATGAGCATTCAAATTTGCTTGGATGAAAATGTATTTAAGCCTAAGTTATCAGTCTTGAGCTCAAATGTCTTTGCCAACAAATAATATCTCCAAACTTGTAAAACATGGATAATTCTTACAATTTCAAGATCATGAGGGGTGTAATTCACCTCATTAGGCTTTAGTTTTATTGATTCATAAGCTACTTCTACATTAACATAAAGAATCCTCATAGTTCGTCCTCGAATGCATTTTATGATTTTTAAAAATTTACCACTGGGATCAGGAACTCTTCACATTGGTGCCAAAGTAAGCCATCCTTTCAATTCTTGAAATGCTACTTCACACTTATCTGACTAGATAAAACTCTAATTCTTATGATGTAGATAAGTAATCAAATTACCTATCTTGGAAAAATTTGAAATGAATTTCTTGTAATAGCTTACTAATCCCAAAAAACTCCTTACCTTGTACACATTATTTGGTTCCAACCACTCTATAATAGATCTTATCTTAACCAAATAAACAAAAAAACCATCCACTGAGATAATATGTCCTAGATATTGTACTTCCTTTTGGAAAAATTTATGCTTGGATAACTTGACATAGAACCTATGCTTTTGCAGACATTGAAAAACTAGCTCTAGATATTGAAGATGTTATTTTTCATCCCTTGAGTATATAAAATTGTCATCTAAAAACACCATAGTAAAATGATCTAAGTAATCTCTAGACACACTACTCATGAGATTCATGAATGTTGTTGGTGCATTTGTTAATCCAAATGGTAACATGGTGAACTCGTAATGCCCATAGTAAGTTATAAACACCATCTTTAGAATATATTCATGTTTCATCCTTAACTAATGATATCTAAATCAAAGATAAATATTATAAAATACTATTTCTCCTCACATCTGATTCAAAAGATCATCCATTCAAGGTAGAGGATATATGTTCTTGATGGTTTCTTTATTCAAAATTATATAATCAATGCAAAGTCAAAGAGTGGCATCCTTATTCTTAATGAAAATAACTAGTGCACCCCACGATGACACACTTGATCTGATCAATCCTTTGGAATTAAATTCTTGAAGTTGTGCCTTTAATTTTATTAGTTTAGTGGTTATCATTTTATACAAAGCCTTAGACTAAGGTCTGATCCTAGTTTGATACCAATTGAGAAATCAAATTCCCATTTAAGAGGTAATATTGTAAATTCTTCTAGAAAGACATCATGAAAATTCATAAGGAAAGGATGATATTTATTCAATGGTCCTTAGTTTCCTCCATTTCATTTATCTTAATGATAAATTTTTGACACATTTTACCTTGGGCCTTCTTGAGTTGCATTGTATAAATATACCTAAGCCTTAACTATATTTTCTCACCTTGAATTAGTATTTGATTTCTAGAATCATCAAGACACTCAACCTTTTTTAGATAACAATCAACCTTGGCTTTATGCTTCACAAGTTAGTTGATATCTAAGATCACATCATATGATCCTAGAGGTGCTACGTAAATATCCATAATTATGGTGAATTTTGGTAACCTAATTTTTGCTTCTACCAAACACTTGTTCACCTAAACTTAGAGTCATTCCCATATTATACCAACCATACATTTACCATTACACCAACTTTTCTAGATAGTTTATTTAGAATACTAGGAGATATAAACCATTTTATATCCCTTGTATCTATCAAAATGGAAACTAGATATTCAAACAAAATACCTAATAGTTCTATGGGTGAAGCTTGGGATTTGGCTTTTTTTATTATCAACCATCACATGAATATGTTGTTGAAAATCTCGTTACTAAGGAGTGGTACCTTTGTTTTTTAAATTATCCTAGGTATATTCATGCATGAAATGGTCACCTCCATAGATGAAGCAACCTCCTAGTGGTCCTTGTTAACTTTAAAAGTCACCCTGGTTAGTGTAAGGCTCATAGAGAAATAACACGCCTACATAATCGCAGGTACTTCAAGAAGAAGGTGCATAGGTACTTCCCATTTGTGCCCAAGCTCAAGATAGAGATATAGGTTTGCACGATAATAAAATGATGAATCACACCTAAATAAAGTTATCAATGTGTATCCCATGTGTAGGATTATGTGGCATACAAGACCAAGAGGCATATGGGTTAAAAAAGAGGGACCCCTAGGTTTCAAATGGTTAATGGTAGATCACAACGAGCAGCTATGAATTATGAAGATCACTCCTAAAATCTATAATCTTTGTACATACCCTTATTTTACTTCTCATGCTTAACTAACATAGTTTCATTCCCACACGTAGGATCTTACATTTGTGCCCTTAAAGTGCACAGACTGTAATCCTCCTTCCACCACTACCATATGGCTACCTAGTGCTTATTTAGTAGAAGGAAATCCTCAATTTTCTTGAGAAAAATGTCATCCCTCTACATGGTGATCTAACACCCAAAACCAATCATGAGGTGCCACATGCCAAGTGGTAACATGATATTAAAAAAGTCATTGGAGGTAATTAAGAAGAACTCAAGGTATTATCATAAGTGATTAAATACGTAAGCAGCTACCAAAAATGAGGATGTGGATAGCATGCCACCCTATAACCTTATCTAGTAAATCTTCTATTCCCTTATCCACACATGTATCTAGAAAGGATCCTACCCCCAACTCTAGATCCAATCACTGAACAAACTTTAATAAGCACGATTGTGTTGCTGCAAAGGAACTAAAAATTGCACCCACTACCCCAAGTGGCACATTTATTATAAGGAAGGCTTGTTCATTATAAAATATTGATTTTTCACTTGTAAAAGGGTCAACACATTTTAGCAACCTCACGCTACTAAAATTTTCCCTCCAAGAGTACTTGTATTGTCTAATTCTTATTAATGAGAATTAAGTTCACCTCCTTTCATTCTTTTGATGTTCTGTGTGTTATTTTTGCTTGTCAATATTTGACTATGGGTAATGTTCTCCCCTCTCACCATTGTCCATTCCTATCACCTCCTCATTAAACTTAGGACTCACTTATAGGTCATATTTTGTGAGCATTCAAATCTATGTTATTACTGTTTATGGACCATTTGTCATCCCTCTCAGTGTTACATTGTGTTCTCACGCCTCTATACAAAATACTTATGCATTTAGAGTTTCATTAATTGAATATGTGTAGAAATTACATATTATTAAAATTTTATAGTGTGTTTATGGTAGTAGGAGTGCTCGCTCTATTCTGGGCACATCACTTTTTTATTTTTATCACTCTCTTACCTTTATCCCTCCATTTTCCCTCAAAAACCTTAGGTTTAGACTAGTTGTAGATTTAATTTTTGGATCTTTAGGCCTTCATGCTGGTCTTAAACTAAGTGCACTTAGAATAGAAGAAATTTATCCTACTCTAGAGGCTCATCCCAAAGAGTGTAAGGGTCCCACACCTTGGGGATGTTCTCATCATTACAACTAGATAATCGATGATCTTATGCATAGATGAGTGATAACACTTCCATGCCCAGTTTTATAGACTCTTGCACCTCACACAAGAAATTTATGATAATCTCCACATTGCAAAGCTTCCCCCATGCCATATAACATCTATGGGTGCACATTTTAAATGAAAATAATTTTTAGAATGCCCGATGGGACCAGGTTAAAGAAAAGCTAAAGAATTGGTGTTATATTTGGCGAATAAGTGTTTAAGACACTCAATAAGAGCACTTGATGACTCCAAACATCTCTAATTTGTAAATATCAGCCCCTATCTACATGCCAAGAAGAATAAGATCATCTACAAGAGGTATTTATTCCCATTATCAACATCCCTTGATTTGATTTTATTAAAACTCATGCATCAATTGGAGATGCTAAAGAGTGATCCCTTCGTAGTAATATTAGCTGAGCTAATGGAGATCAAAGAAACTAGAGCACAAGTTACATCCACCATGGAACTCCAATAGGTATAAACCAAGAGGGTCTTTAACAAAAGATCTAACGATAAGAGTTTCTAGGAGGGAGACCTAGTGCTCAAATGGGATGCAAGCAGAATGAAAGTTGGAAGGCACACTAAGTTTGATGCAATATGGAGTGGTCCATATACCATATCCAACAGCAAGCCATCTAATGCCTTCCAGCTTACTAGACTGAATGGAGAAGAGCTACCCATCCTAGTCAATAAGATTCATTTCAAGCATTGTTTCCATTGATATTTGTATAAATTGTAAATAAATAGATTAGATGTTTTTATTCCTCTAAGAGCTTGTGCACATTGTCCTCTTAGTTTACGTATTTTCCTCTAAGTACCTTTGGCATAGTTATTTTTTTCCAAGTGAGTCTCATTTCATCCAAAATCTAGAGCACAGCTATCACATGAGGGGAGGAATCAGAAACCTTAAAGACTCCATGCCCATTGGATCACTCAAAGGCTACTAAATTTTCATTTAGTAGGAAAGAGACCTAAAAAGGTCACCATAAGTGTTGAATTTCTAAATCACCCCAGTCATTGTAAGGCTCATAGATAAATAGTTCACTTACATAGTCCTAGATATTCTAAGAAGAAGGTGTGTAGGCACTTCTCATTTGTGCACAAGCCCAAGATAGAGATGTAGGTTTGTGTGATAATAAAGTGATGACTTATACCTATATAAAGCTATCAACGTGTATCCCATGTACATGATTTTATGGCACATAAGACCAAGAGGAACATGGGTTTAAGAAGAGGGACCCCCCAGTTCCAAATGGTTAAGGGTAGATCACATCGAGTAGATATGAATTATGAAGAGCACTCATAGAATCTCTAATCTTTGTCTGTACCCTTATTTTCTTCCTCACACTTAACAAACATAGTTCCATAGCCAAGCATAGGATATTAAATTTGTTCCTTTAAAATCCATAGAGTGTAATCCTCATTTCACTTTTTCCATATGGTTACCCAGTGCTCATTCAATAGAAGGAAGTCCTTAGTTTGCCTAAGAGAAATACCAGCCCTCCATGTGGTGATCTGACACCCAAAACTAATCACAAGGTGCCACATGCCAAGTGGTAGTAGGATATAAATAAATATATAGGAGGAAGTTGAGAGGAACTTGAGGTATTATTAGAAGTGATTAAATGCATAAGCAGTTACAGACATTGGGATGTGGATAATAGCTACCCTTTGACCTTGTTTAGGAAATCTTTCATTCTCCTATGCACACATGTATCTAGAAATGATCCTGCCACTAAATCTAGATCCAATCATCGAACAGAATTCAAGAAGCATGAGTGTGATGCCACAAAGGAATTAAAAACTACACCCACTACCCCAAATGGCACATTTATTGTAAGTTAGGCTTGTTTATTATAAAACCTTTGTTCTTCACTTATAAAAGGGTCAACACATTTTAGTAACCTCATGCTTCTAAAATTTTCCCTCTAAGAGTAATGATATTGGCTAAATCTTATTTATTAATGAGAATTAATTTCACCTCCTTTCATTATTCTAATGTTCTATGTATTATTTGTGTTTGTTGATCCTTGACTATGGGTAATATTCACCCCTGTCATAGTTGTCTATTCCCAACACCTCCTCACAAAACTTGGGACTCACTTATAGGTCATATTTTGTGCACATCTAAGTCTATGCTAATACCATCTATAGATGATTTGTCATCCCTCTTAGTGTTGTATTTTGTTTCCACACCTCTATATGAAATACTTATGCATTTAGAGTGTCCTTGATGGAATTTGAGTGGAGACACCTTATTCTAAAAATTTTATAATGTGTTTATGGTTGTAGGAGTGTTCTCTCTATTATAGGTGCATCACTCTTTTATTTTTATCACTCTCTTACCTTTCTCCCTCCCTTTTCCCTAAAAAATTTTAGGTTTAGACTAGTGGTAGATTTACTTTTCTTATCTTTAGGCCTACACATTAATCTTAAACTAGGTGTGCTCAGAATAGAAGGAATTCAACCTACTCTGAAGGCTCATCCCAAGGAGCACAAGGGTCCCATCCTTTGGGGATGATCTCATTATTTCAACTAGATAATTGATGCTCTTGCACATAGTTGAGTGATAACAATTCCATGCCCAATATTATAGACTCTTGTGCCTCATGCAATAAATTCACACTAAGCACCCAATGAAAAATCTTCCCTTATGCCACAAAACATCTATAGGTGCATGTTTTGAATGATAATAGTCCCTTCCTATCAGGTTATTGGTTTCCCTTGAAACTACCCTTGAAACCATTACCTAGTATCTTACTACATGTATCACTATTAAATCTATTATTTTTATTCTTGAACTGATTCTTGGAGCCTCCACTCTTTTGCTTCCAATTCTTCTTCTTGAAAGTTGGATTTGAACTTCCAAACTTTTTATTAAACTTGTCTCAAACTTGAACAAGATATTTCAACTTTTGTTGTTGTTTGACTAATTTCTCAAAGACTTGGTCCATGAACATCTACCTCTCCACCAATCTAGGTTTTTAATCCCATGATAAACTTCGTAATCTTGAACCTCTCATCAGCCTGATACTAAGGTACATATTTTATAAGTAACCTCATGCTTCTAAAATTTTCCCTTTAAGAGTACTTATATTAGATAAATCTTATATATTAATGAGAATTAATTTCACCTCCTTTCATTATTCGAATGTTCTATGTACTATTTGTGTTTGTTGATCCTTGACTATGGGTAATATTCACCCCTCTCATAGTTGTCTATTCCCATCACCTCCTCATGGAACTTGGGACTCACTTATAGGTCATATTTTGTGCACATCTGAGTCTATGTTAATACCATCTATAGACCATTTTTCATCCCTCTTAGTGTTTCATTGTGTTCCCACACCTATATATGAAATATTTATGAATTTAGAGTGTCCTTGATGGAATCTAAGTGGAGACACCTTATTCTCAAAATTTTATAGTGTGTTTATGGTTGTAGGAGTGTTATCTCTATTATAGGTGCATCACCTCTTTTATTTTTAGCACTCTCTTACCTTTCTCCCTCCCTTTTCCCTCAAAAATTTTAGGTTTAGACTAGTGTTAGATTTATTTTTCTTATCTTTAGGCCTACACATTGATCTTAAACTAGGTGTGCTTCGAATAGAAGGGATTTAACATACTCTGGAGGCTCATCCCAAGGAGCACAAGGGTCCCATCCTTTGGGGATATTCCCATCATTTAAAATAGATAACTAATGCTCTTACACATAGTTGAGCAATAAAAATTCCATGCCCAATTCTATAGACTCTTGTGCCTCATACAATAAATTCATGCCAAGCACCCAACTACAAATCTTCCTTTATGCCACAGAACATCTATAGGTTCATGTTTTAAATGATAATAGTCCCTTCCTATCATATTATTGGTTTCCCTTGAAACTACCCTTGAAACCATTACCTAGTCTCTTACTACACGTACCACTATTAAATCTATTATTTTTATTCTTGAACTGATTCTTGGAGTCTCCACTCTTTTGCTTCCAATTCCTCTTCTTGAAAGTTGGATTTTAACTTCCAAAATTTTTCCTAAACTTGTCTCAAACTTGAAAAAGATATTTCAACTTTTGTTATTGTTTGACTAATTTTTCAAAGACTTGGTCCATGGTAGATGGTTCATGAACATCTACCTCTCCACCAATCTAGGGTTTTAATCCCATGATAACCTTCATAATCTTGAACCTCTCATTAGCTTGATACTAAGGTACATATTTTAGAAGTTTGGTGAATTATTCCCAATACTCATTCACTAACAAGTCTCATTCCTTCAAATTATAAAAATCCATAAGCTTTTGATCAAAATAAAGTTATGGAAGCCACCATGATCTAAATAGTGTCACAAAGTGCTCCTAAGTAGTGGTGGTTGAATTCAAATTCATTTCCAACCTCTTGTTGGCCCACCATGTAGTTGCTTCTCCATCTAACTAATAATCTCCTCAAATAGCCTTTGTGACCTTAGAGTACTTTCAAGTCTTGAAATACTTCTCCATTTTAGTCAACCATGCTTCAAATCCATCTCCCATAATAGCTCCATCAAAGTTAGGTGGATTCTCTTTTTTCATATCCCTGGCCAACTCTACAGCTACACGTACTCTAGCATCTGAGGCACTTTCTCATGTCTCTAATCTTGAGGAATTTCCTACTCAGTAAGATGCTCTTTAATCTCATCTTATTTGGCCTCTTCCTTATGTTCATGAATTTCCTATTCTAGGGCTACAACTCTGTCTCTAGTCTCATTCATGGTCACAAGAATATGATCTAACTTTGATTTTTATTCCAAGGTAAATTTGTTAGGATCAAATGGAGGGTTATTTTCATTGACATTTGAAGGATCCTCACCTAATTCTCTTTCTCACACCATCCTTTTTTCTAGTAATAAAATAATATGAAACGTTAGTGGACCCATTAAGTCCTAGAGTTTGGGCCTCAACTTTGATACCACAATGTAACATCCTCACAGTGATTTACTATACTAATGTAGTAATTTTTTTTAAATTACTTACTCAACACTTATTATTTCATTATATTAAACCATGATAATATAATTAGTGATTGTTAACATACTAAACTAATCATAACTAACATAATAAAACTGTAACAATAATATTTAATAATCACTAGAAATTAATCATAATTGTCAGAGGAAGGTAATCATAATATATATTCTAGCCATAGCTAGTAAAATAGTTTAATAACCATTTTAAATGTATTAAAATTAATTAAATACATTTCTAATAGGCATATAGCCTCATCAAAAGTACAATGATAGATATTATGCTCATAAAGCTTGAGTTACTCTAACTCAATTGTATCTTTGATAATCCCAAGTGTAGTGTCCAAGTAGTACAGTAGTGGGGAGGGAGATCATCATCTTAGAAATTTTACACACCAACCACAAACCATCAATCCCTTGCACAATCCCCAAATATGGAATGGCCCTCCTTTTATGGATGGGTAGATAGTGATGGTGCAGGAATCTAGAGAGATATGTTAGTACTTGTGTGTTGTAAGATTGCTACTACATGATATGTATCATAAATAAAATATGATCTAACATAATATTACACAAACACATAAATCATGCATATGAAATGATAATGTCTATCTAACATTACTTTTACTAAAGTTTTTACAATGGCTATGGATCTCTAGGATCAGTTAATTTCATACACACCACTTGATCGAATTACATTCATCTCACATTGGTGATGCTAACTAAGCCATTAAAGTCTATCTCACTTCTTATTTAGAATAATCAACGATATATTTGGTTAAAATTTAATAATAACAAATAGGTTCATGAAATTATTTTTACTAGCGAGTACAATCCATATACTAGTTATGAAAATAGTCACTTTACATTTAATCCATCAAACATATGAATGAAACTTGTTATAATATACTTCTCATATAGAATATTAAAACAGAAAATTTTATATACCATATAGGTATAATACAAGTCATTCCAAAAATTTAAATTTTCTTAAATAAATTCTATGTATAAAATTTATCAATTTCATAGCCTAAAGTTCAAACCATTCACATACTATAAGTATATTCAAGATTTTGTGACTTATGTGATCAGTCACTTACTATAAGTATATTCACACCACCTAATTTATAAGTATAGTATATACATGTGTAGGAATACCTAAATTTTCCTATGCATATATCTCATATATTTATATACGTTTTTATAATCTATATCCCATAATATAGATAATTTAAATGTACCACTATTTTGATATACATAGTTTTATATCAATTTACATAAATCATTTCCAGTATATATATATATATATATATATATATATATATATATATATATAACTAAAATGTAATTTCATATACCTTTAAACTCTTGTAAAATATACAACTTTATAAGTATCAAGTCTAATGTTTATTGATAGTCATCCTTTATAAATGCTAATGCTCTATTATTTTTACAAACATGCATAGTTCACCCAAAATACATAAATATACACAATTTCCTTTGTAAATCGAACCACTCAATACATAATAGTATTAATTACATAACATGTGCCATTATTTTACCTTATCAATTTTATAAAATACCATTATTATAATAATGGTTTCTATATAAAGAATTCAACCCTAATCTTTAACCCCAAATTGACTACAATCACATATTTAGATAAAAGGAAGTCCCTTGAATATGCTATTGTAATAAATCTTACTCAGTCGACTTAAAACATAGACATAAACCTTATAATATTTCACCAAACTCTAATCTCATTCATATATATTCTCCATGTTTATAATGCTAAGTGAATATCTAGTTTACCACAATAATATCACCAATATATACCCACATATAGTCATGGTTTTGTGAGTAATTGTAGTATGCATAATCATATTATATTCTTGTTTTTTATACATTATTTTGAAACACATACACATTCCATAATTTATGAATATAGATATACACTATTTTAAATGCCCTTTTTTATAAAATTCTCATTATTTTATAACACATATGAACCCAGTTATGAATACAATTTTCCCTATATTTTGCGTACTATAATATATTTTCATTTCTTATATTTCCATAGTTCTCAACATATAATACATAGTCTAGAGATTCACTATATTATTTTTATAATTATTCTTATGAAGACATTATTATCATTTATGGCTTAAATGACCTAAGTTCACAGTCATTGAATATACCAAATCCCCAAACCAAAAACAAACATAAATTACAGTTGAGTCTTCCCATTTTAAATTTACATAGACTTCATACAAATCTAAATGGGTACTAGACCTTTTTATTATTTCCATATGCTTAGAATACTGACCTTCAATTTTTTGAATATATAAACATATAGGGATTCAAAAATATACATAATCCATAAGTCTATCAACCATCTACTTACGATTTTGTATTTTCAACATAGCAAGTTAAATACTCCAAACCCTATCAAATGAAAATAACTATTGTCTACATTACTAAGGATTTTATAGTGTATAGGATTAGTGTTTTTTATGGACAAGCCATCCATAGGGATAACCCTATACCTTCTCATTTAAATTTTTATCATTCAAACCCTAAGTAAAAAAATTCAGTCACACAAAAATATCTAGATTTGATACAATTAAATTACATCACCAACCTCTTTCAATGCTACCAAATTTGAAACCAGAAAATTATTTTCCTCAATCTTAGCTCATTTCCTCTTCTCCTCAGTTTTGTCTCCTCTTCTCAAAATATCTCTACTTATTAAAATTTCCATTTCAATCCCAAATCAACAAGAATTTACATGTATATGCTAGCTCTCAGTTTTTCATGCTTAATCCACTTTTTTCACTCAACTCACTTAACTCCTAGTTAACTACCAAAAAAATCCCTAATTACCATATGAAGCTTTCTCACAATACACTAATCATTTTTTTAAATCCAAATCCAACTTTGCATTCCATCTAATTTTAAAACCTGAGTATAATGCTAAACAAGTCCACTTTTGTCATGATAAATCACTCTTACGAAATTCTACATAGTCCATGCATATAATTTAAAAGTAGACTTTAGATTATAGGATAGTTTTTTAGGATATTCAAACTCCCATCATATATAATAAGATAATTATTCCTTGGTAATAAACCAAATAAGTATTACTTTTAATTATATCCCTATAATTATTTGCATTCATTAATATTGTTTATAGGCCAGATATGTTTTCATAATAGCTTGTCAAACATTGATATTCTCGAATATCAATATTTACAAACTTAACACTATAAAAAAATATTTAAGACATTAGCTAATATATATAATATAGGAAAAATATGTTAATCATAAGATTCACATTTCCTTATTCACAAGAATGAATAGAATAATCTTATATAAATATATTATAATTAAAGCACTATGTCTACCTATCAATATAAAATATAAACTCCTACAAGATTTATCCCATATAAATATGTTAATGTTTAAAACATGAAAGTTATCATATCTACTAAAATTTACTTCTAAAATGTACTAATACTATCAAACCAAATACAAAATACATATTATGTTTTAAAACCTTATGTGGTGTGTACATGGATCTTAATAATTTCCTCTGTCATCCTTCACTATCTCCATCTACACCACCCTCTTTAATGATGATCACCCTCCATAACATTCAGAGGGATGTACTCTCCTACATCACACTCACAATAATAAGGTAGTTTGTCAATTTCATCATGATATAATCATTAAACAATACTACAATAATAAGTAACATAATCATTATATGTAGAATTCATAATTAGCTACCTCATAATAATGAATTCATAAAATCTAAGTAACACAAATCTATCCCATAACATTATATGACTTAAGATTTAGTTAAAAATGTAATAAAACAAATTAACTTTAATATTAATCCATGGATAAATATGTAAATTAGTTTAGGTGTGAGAATCAGGATGTAACTTGTTGGCTAGATATTTTTTAGGCTAGCAAAAGTACCTAGGTAGTCATGGGATTAAATCCCCTTCATTTATTGGTGAAACTCCCATATGATTATTTCTATCTACTCTAAATATTTACACTTTTAGTTATTCACAAATTTATACTAATTATTCACAAGATATACACAAGTTTCCTAATTTTAGGAAGGTATAGGAATTCTATAAGTCTTCAGTGTCAAAAACCTTGATTAAGTGACAAGCATTCACAACTCCACATTTCATTGGGAAAGTTACCAGGTTTCTTAAGGAAATCTACTTGCATTCAGGATTCTGGGTAAGCAAGCATTTGTTGAAATCTAAGCAAGCAATGCCCTTGAGGACTTTGGGTTTCTTAAGACCAGTTACTTCGGTTTAGGACTCTGGCTAAGCAATAAGTCATGAAGGGTATGGGTAATATAATCTAGGTCAATCACTAGGTTTTTACAGAAGAGATTCTATCTTTTGGGTTTTGCTTAATATTTTCACAAAGTGTTTCTAAAGAATTTACAAGGTTTTAATCAACACTAAGCATGCAAAAATGACAAACAAATTTAGGAAAAATAAGAAAAGATGAAAGAACCTTCAAAATGGTGCATGAAAAACTTACTAGAATAAAAAAGAGATAAAGACTAAAAATATAAATATAATAACAAATGGAAAACACACTACATACCTTGATTACAAATGGGTTATAAATAATTTGCTCAAAAATCACTTCAGAAGCTCAAACAGTGTTGCTTAAGATTCGTAGGGGTAGAAGCTAGGTTAGAAAACTTGAAATCCAGGTAGGAAATGAGGTGGTTTTTTAAATATTTATATTAACCCATGCATTAATGACAAATAAGTGACATGTGAGATGATGGCCATGTAAGAATTTTGATGTTTGTTTGGGTTTTATAAACTACTTTACTTGAGTTGATCTATGAATTCAAGTACCTCTGAAAACCTAATTTATTTTATGCTTGTGAAGACTTCAGACCTATGAACTCTTATTGCTTTTACTTATGACTTTGAGCAAGTGAATAAATTTCAAAACCCTAGTTTGATCTATGCTTAGTGTTTTGTGGGTTTACGAAACTACTTTATTTTAGATCTTTATGAGAAGTAAAGTCATAACACAATTCTAATTTAAAATGGATGATGTAACACATGTTTTTGATGACAACTTACTTCACCTTTGAAAATTAAATTAACCTTGAGAACCCAAATTGGCCTAGAAATGAATTGCAACACTAATCTTTTTTTAATCTCTTGGAAAGATGGACAAAGTGGATTTTATGTTGATGACTCAAGCAAACATTTTCTAACCTTTTGGATTAATTTGAAGCAATTGGGAATTAAATAAACTATAAGTGAAAACTACTAAAGTCTAAGTCTTATTCAAGGGACTAAGTTTTCAACAAGGAAAACTAACTCACATAAAACAAAAGACAAAAATTTCAATAGGGGTAACCCAAAATTCTATGTGTGAAATTTTGGGGACACTAGCTAGCTCTGATTGGGGACATATTTGTTTCTATCAAAAAGAAAGAAAAAAGGATGAGATCCCAGTATCTCTAGTTTTGAGTCTTTTATTTTGGGTACGGAGTCATGTAAAAACTCAATCATGAAAAACTACAAAAGAAACAAAAGAAAAGAAAGATAATTATACAAAAGAAAAGCTAAGGACTTATTTATATACATACAGTTGTTACCCTACTACTCAGTTCTTGTAAAGCTTCAAATGTTTCCCATTATAAGGCAATAGAAGTTTAATTCCATCCTGATAAGCTAGGATGAAACTATATTTTACAACAAATTTTTTTACTGTGAAAGGCCCTTTCCATAGTGAATCAAATTTGTCATGCATCACTTTTGGTTCATTTCAATTATCCCATAGTAAGACTAGGTCACCAACTTCAAATGTTATTTCATGAACCTTTTTTTCAAAAATACTTTTCATTTTCATCTGATGATCAGTTAAGTGACCAACAACTTGAGCATGCACTTCTTGTAGCTTAGATAAAACATAATCCTCTTATCTAGTGAATCTTGATAAGTTACATCTTCAATAGCCTTGGATAGTTGTACAGCAGGCAATTCTATTGTGATGGGTATTTCAGCATCCATTCCATATAACTAAAATGGTGACATGATAATGGTTTTCTTTAGAGTAATCTTGTCATCCCATAATGCATCAAATAACTTCTTGTGCTAGGTATGTTGATTATCATCCACTAGCTTACGAATGATTATCATCAAGTTCTTGTTACTTGATTCAGCTTGGCCATTCCTTTAAGGATAGTAATTTTAAGGGTAAACTAATTATATTTTGTGTAAATAATATAAATGAGTTAGTTCAATTAAATAAAAATTAGTTCTATTATATGTTATTATCCTGTGAGGAACATCAAACCTCACTACAATGTTTTCCTTGATAAAATCACATATAAATTTAGAAGTTGCATGCTTGATAGGAATGGCTTCTACCCACTTGTTATAGTAATTAGTGGAAATTAAAACATAATAATGGCCAACACTTGAGGAGGGATTCAACACGCTAGTGAAATTTATGCCCCACTGGCAAAATGGTTCATTGATTATGACTAGTTTTAAAGATAATGTTGACAAATTTATACATTCTATAAAATGGTTACATGATTGACATTTAGAAACTCAATCTAAAGTATCTTGGAAAAGAGAGGGCTAATAGTACTTTTCTCATAGGATTTTTTTTGGTGTAACTCATGCTAAAAAGTGACCTCCACATGCTCTATCATGGAACTATTCTAGTAATCTTTTTTGATGTTCTCTGTCCACATAATGAAGGAAGACACCATCAATTCCTAGTTTATACAAACCATTATCCCAAAGGACATAATCCTTTGAATTAAGCTTGATGGTCCATTTTTCCTTATGTGTAAGATGAGCTGGACATTCTCCATAAGTTAGGAATAAATCAATCTTATTGTACCATTCATCAAAAAGATCAACAAAAAGAACCATGGGAAAATCTTCATCTTATTCATCTTGAAGCAAATATTCCATCATATATGTATCATCTGGTTTAATTTCTATCATTATTTGGCACAAGCTTCTTCCTCGTATTATCTTTATTGGTTTGATATCAAGATCAAACTCTTAAACTTTAGCCACCTAGGTGCCTCTTAATAGTCCCAACTCTTGTTGTGTTAGGATAGATTTCACTAGAATGTTAGGTACATATACTTTAGTATGTAAAGACAAGATGTAGTACCTAAAGGCTTTACATTCTTTGACTACAACAAAGGTGTGTTTTTCCATCTATGTATATTTCAGTTCAAAAATCTTTAATGGTTAACTCTTGAAAGTTATGGGAGATTCAATATTTTTGTCATTCTTTTGTAGAAGTATGGCTGACATGGTATGCTCAGAAGAATAACAATAGAGAATGAATTCCTTACTTAAATCCAAATAAACTATCACTAGAACTTGAGCTATGGCTGCTTTAATCTCTTTAAATACCATCTTACCTTCAGCATTTTACTTAAAATCTTGTTTCTTTTTCATCATGTCATAAATGTGGTGAGTCAACTTAGCTAAGTCAGGAATGAACCTTCTGAGGAAGTTGACCTTACCAAAAAATGAATGTACCCCTTTCTTAGACATAGGCATAGGTAGAATTTGAATAGCTTTCACCTTTTATAGATCAATCTTCATTCCTTCCTTTGAGATGATATGACCAAGAAGCTTCCCTTCAGTCATGGAAAATATTGATTTATTGGGATTCAAAGAGATCTGATGTTTCCTGCACTGGATGAGAACTTTTTATAAATCAGCGAAATGATTACTTCTCTTTTTGGAGAAGACTACCAAGTCATCAATATATACAACTATTCTCTTATTCTTTAGATGTGCAAATGCTATATCCATCACTTGTTGAAAATTTTATCCAGTATTAACTAGCCCAAAGGACATATTCTTATATGTAAATGTCCTCCATGGTGCTATGAAATTCATCTTGTATTGATCTTCTTCAGCCACTTTTATTTGATTATATCTTGAAAACTTATCTAACATAGACAACATTTCTGAGCTTATAACTACTTTCAAGGTATGATCTATAATAGGCAACTGATAGTTATCTTTCAAATAAGCTTGGTTGAGATTCTAGAAATCAACACATAGATGTATTTTTCCATTCTTATTTATAACTAAGACAATGTTAGCTAATCATTATGAATGATGAATGGAATAAATGATCGTAGCATCAACTAGCTTTTGTATTTTATCAAAGATAGTACCTAAGATGGCTAGGTTATGATGGTGAAGCTTTTGCCTAAAAGGATTTACTTCTAGCTAAAGTGGGATGTAATGTTGTACCTCTTTAGGCTAAAAGGTCTTTAAGTCTTTGTAAGACCAATCAAATACATCAATATATTTCTTGAGAAGCTTAATGAATCCTTATTTTTCCTCTTGGGAATAACATTTTCTGATGTTGACCATCTTAGGTTATTTTTTAGTACCCAAATTAATATGTTGTACTTCTCTAGAACACACTATATTCTTTCTTTTTATTCATAAATCGATAATGCTTATAAAAAAATTCTTCTAAAGAAACTAACCCTTTAAGGATTTTATTTCCCTTTAATTGAATTACTTCTTCATTATCATCATGTTCAGGGTTAGTATTACCTTTTTTTATCTGGTGTGGAAGTGAACTACTTCCTTCAAAATATAATTCTTCAAAATTGTCTTGTTGCTCAAGGAAAGCAACTATCCATTTGTCATCATTGAAAACCTACCATTGATTGATGTTTTCTAGAACCTTTGGATGGAAAACCATCTCTACTCTATAGTCACCTTCTTGAAAAAGTGTAGGATGTTGGTTTGGCCTAAGCAGAGTTATTGTAACCATAATAGAATCAACTCTCGAGTTCTAATCATGAGGAACAAAATTGATTGAAAAGGCTACAAAATCAAATGTTGTACTTAGAACTCAATCACGGTAGTGCCTTAGATTATCTTTCTTCACCTGGTATTGTCCAATAATTTGCCTCCCTATCAACTCAGCATCTCCTTGCACTTTTAGAAGTTTCACTCATTTTTATTTTACATGTTCTAGTCCTAACAACAATGCTTCATACTCTATTGTGTTGTTAGTATTTTCAAAAATAAGATTATAAGAGTAAGGATATACCTTACCATCTCGTGATATCAATATTAATCCAAAACCTAAACCAAGAGAATAACAACTACTATCAAATTATAGTTTCCATATTTTATCTTCTTCTTCTTGTATCTTTGGTTCTTGTATTTCGTTACCCAATTCAAGCTAATAGACTCCATGATCTGATTCTTCAAAAAGAATCTATGATCTTAGATCATTAGACTTAGAAACTATATACTTGGACTTCTTCTTAGGCTTAAGTTTTTAATTTACTCCTTTGATTAGAATTTGAGTACATGACCAATCTATCTTGACTTCTCCACCCAGATCTTTTCAGAATTTTATACTCAACAACATTCCATAGGAAATAAGAATATCTGCTACCAAAATTGTCATTTTAAGCCTCTTATCTAGAAAAGCTACTAGAATAGCTTGATCATATTTGATTTGTTCTATTAAGGGAACTTGTATTTTCATTGAATAACATCTCCTTATTGACTTAGTTAAAGTGAGGCCAATGACATCGACTAGTTTAGCTGGCATAACATTATCAAAGGCTCAAGAATTTAGGATACAATTTCTCAACTTAAACCCATTGATCAAAAGGGATACATACAATGGCTCTATTCTTTTAGATGTGTAAGTAGAGGTGGGAGAAGTAGTTATATAATTTTTTTGTAAAGAAACCTATTTGGGAATATGCAAGATACCTTTTGAAGCATTTGTTATATTTTTTAATCCTTTACTTTGTACATACTTGACTAGTCTATTCAACTAACCTAGATAAGACCTTAAGTATTCAGCTTCTAACATTTAAATATTAGGTTTCTTGATGTGGTCAATAATGTCAAAATAAGGGATGGATGTAGACAAAGTAAGACTAACTTTAGAAGTATTAGTGACTGGCTTATGAAGTTGTGAAGAAGAGGATGCTGAATTTTTATCTTTCAAAGCAAGAAAAGCTGGTAGAGGACTACCTATTTTGAGAGTGATAACATCTATCTTGGAGTCTTCTTTCTCTTTCCCTTATTCTTTGGAAGGTTTTTCACCAACTTGCTAAGTTTTTGATCTTGAAAATACTACAAAAGAGTGATTATGATCTTCTTCAAGCATTTCTTTATAATCACTTTTTGATTGATATTCAAGGTAGCCTATGTTAGAGTCACTATTAGGATCTAAAAAATCATCTTCATCAACAAATCTTTGATCAATTTTAGTATCCATATGATCTTCTTCATTCATTTAAATGTGGTTCTTTAGAGAATCTTCAACTACCAGTCTTTGTGGTGGTCCAACAATATAATTCTAGTTCTGATTATTGTAATTACATGTGGGAGCATTCCTAATAGGAGTAGCATGAGCACCTTAAGAAATTTTCTTTTTAACTTTCAACAAGTCATTTGCCATTTTATGTAATAGGGGATCTATTATGGTTTGTAATGTAGTTGAATCAGAACTATCCACCTTGGAAGTTGTCTTCTTGATCTTTCCAGCCATGATAAGCTCATCTTCAACCTCTGTAGCAATGTTCTAAGCTATTGCTAAATTAGTAGGATGTGCTCTATGTAGCTGATAGCTAACCTCTAGTAACTGAGCATTGATGAAAAATCACTTTTGGCTATCACCAGTAGGTTGAGAATCCTAACGTGTTTTATAGAGAAATATTTTAAACTCAACAATTAAATCCCACATGTGCTTATGTGGTTCTTTTTTAAGCTAGGCCAACTAAGTGAGTAGTATGTATGAGTCTTTAGCATCTTTAAATCTCTTTTCAAATTTCTCACACATAGTGGCCCAGTTAGTTATGGTGTTAGGTACCAAATGGTAAACCCATTATGCATCTAAGTCATCTAAAGTTTCAATGAAGAGCCTGACTGAGACATCTTCATGCTCAATTCCAATCACTCCACAAGATATAAAGAAGGTAGCTAAATGCTCATCTGGACTCTATTTTCCATCACCTGTGAACTTAGAAAAGTTTTTTCTTGATCCCTTAGGTAATTCATGGAGATGAGGAGTTAAATTCAATGGGCCAATTACTATTCCCTAAGGTATGGGAGGTTATTTCACCATTATTCTAAGAATAAAGAGTTGACAATTAGTTAGTTAGATTATTCCTAAAGAATTGTTTTGTAGCTAGTTCAAAAGAGTTCACACTTATCTCATAGGTGAAATAATATCTCTTCTTGTTATGGTTTAGGGAGGAAATCTGAAATTAAACCATTCTTACAATTGAAATAAATCATCTATTTGGCCTTGAGCTCTTCTTGCTCCGATGAAAGGTCAATTTTCTAGATTGAAATGCCTCTACTTCCCTAAGGATTTGTTTAAGTTACTTCAAATTTAAAATCAAAGACTTCTCAAGAGATTACTTGATATGTAGTGACTTAAGATAAATTAAATGTTCTATTTGACATGTAGTGACTCAAGATATGTGTAGCATTTCTTTTAGATGAGTTAATCTATTTTCACAAAGCATATGTTTCTAATCACAAGTTTGCCTTTAATTTTCATGCAACTTATTACATGGTAGTGTGGAAAACATGCAATTTTGGAAAACTAAACATTAGTCTACATTATCTTACCCTATAGTGGATAATCTAATTTTAGCTCTAGTTAAGTTCATGTTCCCTAGTAGAGTTTCCAAAAACTATTGGCTAGATATTTTATAGGCTAGCAAAAGTACCTAAGTAGTCATGAGATTAAATCCCCTTCATTTAATGATGAATTTCTTGTATGCTTATGTCTATCTATCTACTCTAACTATTCACACTTTCAATTATTCATAATTTATACTAATTATTCATAGAATATGCATAAGTTTTCTTATTTTGAAAAGGTCTAAGAATTTTTCAAGTATTTAGTGTCAAAAACCCTGAGTAAGTGACAAGAATTCATAACTCCATGTTTCATTGGGCAAGTTATCAAGTTTGTTAGGGTAAGTTACTTAGGTTCAAGATTATAGGTAAGAAAGTAATGCCCTTGAGGACTTTGGGTTTCTTAAGACTAATTATTTGGGTTTGGGACTCTGGGTAAGCAGCAAGTCATGAAGAGTCTAAGCAATATGATTTAAGTCAATCACTAGGTTTTTGTAGAAGAGATTCTATATTTTGGGTTTTTCTTAATATTTTCATAAACAAAGTGTTTCTAAATAGTTTACAAGGTTTTAATCAACACTAAACATGCAAAAATGACAAACAAATGTAGGTAAAATAAGAAAAGATGGAAGGACCTTTAAAATGGTGCATAAAAAACTTACCAAAATTTAAAAAAAAAGATAAAGACCCAAAATAGAAACTTAAAAACAAAGGTAAAAAACTCTACATACCTCAATTTCAAATTGGTTGAGAATATTTTGCTCAAAAATCAATCTAGAAGCTCAAATGGTGTCACTCAAGATTTGTAGGGGCAATAACTAGGTTAGACAACTTAAAATCCAGGTAGGAAATGAGGTAGATTCTTTAATATTTATATTAACCCATATATTAATTACAACTAAGTGACACATGAGATGATGGCCACTTAAGCATTTTGATGTTTGTCAAGTTTTATGAATTGCTTTGTTTGAGTTGGTATACGAAGTTAAGTACCTCTAAAACCCCAGTTTATTCTATACTTGTAAAGACTTTGAACTTGCGAACTCTTATTGATTTTACTTATGACTTTGAGAAAGTGAAGTAATTTTGAAACCTTATTTTGGTCTACGCTTAGTGCTTTGTAGGTTTACAAAACTACTTTACTTAAGATTTTTATGAGAAGTAAAGTCATTACACAATTCTAATTAGAGCTGGATGATGTAACATAGGTTTTTCAGAAAAAATTACTTCACCTTTTAAAATTAAAGTAACCTTGAGAACTTGAATTGGCCTAGAAATTAATCCCAACACTTAGCTTTTTTGAATCTCTTGAAAAGATGGACAAAGTGGGTTTTATGATGATGACCCATGCAAACATTTTCTAACCTTCTAGATCAATTTGAAGTAATTGAGAATGAAAACAATTATAAGTTAAAACTACTAAATTCTAAATCTTATTTAGGGGACTAAGTTTTCAACAAGGATAACTAACTCACATAGAATAAAAGAAAAAAAAATCAATAGGAGTAACCTAAAATTCCATGTGTGAAATTTAGGGACACCATAACCATTGTGTTTGTAGTTTTGATAATGGAGAGCGTAGAGACTACTTTTGATAAACCCAAGGATATAAAACTAAAGAGAAAAAATAAACATATGAAATCCAAGATAACTAACATAGTGTAGATGAGACATCTTGGAAATTTGGCAAGCTAGGATGACAAATGCTAAGTGAGGACCAAATGACCAAATCAATATTAGATTAAATCTAGTAACTGAAAAGCTAAGGCTATTAAAGATTGAAAAAATAAAATAATTAAACCTTTAGTGAGAAAGGAAAACTCACTAAGTCAAACCAAGGATACATGTCAAAAATGGTAATCAAACATCAATGTAATGGCAATAACAATCTTTACTTAAACAAAGATGGGCAAGCAAATGGTAAAATAAAATTGAAGAGTTAAAAGTAACAATCCTTACTTAATCATCAATGGAAAAAGTTTATAAAATTGAAAATAACATTTGTGAGTGATAAGTAACAAGCCAACCTCACTGAACAATGGAAAAATAATAGGAAAGTAGAAACGAACGTAGTTGTCTGAAAAAAAGAAGGTACAATAATGGAAAAATAGTAAAAGAGAGAAGATCAAGTCTAGAAATGTAAATCCATGGTGTAAAGAAATTAATCCATAGTTTCTCAATCATATTATTTTGTTCTAAGGATAGATAAAACTAAAACAAAGTGGTGCTAGCATGTTTTTTAAAAGATGTAAAGAAGAGGGAAGTACAGAAGAAATGGGAAAATAGATTTAGAATCACACTTGCTTATCAAGGGGGGAAATGAAATGGGTGGAGGGGAAAATGAAGTAAAAATTAAGGTAGAGAGACTCTTTATCAAATTCAAGACACTTAAATTAGGTTTGTCAAAGTAAGAGAACTTTTGACATTAAGGACTTTGAAGAACATCTCCTAGCCACACCAATCTCGGGTCAACAAATGAAGTATGAATATCATCCCATTAAGGCTATATGCATGAAAATTAAAATGGACCTAGCTTCCCACAATGTGTTCCCCATTCCTCAGGACCCCTTACAGATCCATCAGTCTACTATGAAGATTGGGTACTTGTGTGAGAAAGTAGGTAGAACCATAGAGTTTGTTGAATATTCTTATTCTGATCTACTAACCTATCACACCCCAATGGACCTCAACTTTATCATGAGTCCAAATTTAGAATTTGAGCTTTGATTAGAGATAGGATATGTGTTATTAATCATGTCTTTTAGTGTGATTTTGACTTTTGACTTTGTATGCTGATTTTTATTTCATTTCCTTTTATTTCAAATGAATTGGCGTTTAACTTTTAAATGGATTTTTCTATTCATCCTCCATATGAGTTTGAAAAACCAAACATGGGTGCTAAATATAACTATCATTTGAAGACTTTGGAATTTGTTTCTAAGAAAGATAACTTAGAGAGCATGATGCCTAATATTCTTGTTAACTTAGGTGAAATAAAAGTGTTATCTTAATTGTAACCGTGTTTGATCCAAAGTGGAATGAAATAAGAGGAAATCAAGAGGAATGAAACATGAAACAATTTGAATTACTTTAAATCACAAAAAATGTGACAAAGGGGAAAAATGGATATAATGAAAATGAAGTGTGATTCCTTATCATTAGAATATGGAAAGTTTAGGAAAACATGTTAACACCTTATTTTTGTGCAAATTTTATCTACAAAAGAAGGAAAATCTAAAGTTGAAAATAAGAGATCATGAACTTTTAACCATTGCAAACACATTCTAAAAAATCCCTAAATTAAATAAGGTGATTTTATGAGGAAGGCCTAATCCTATCCATGGTCTTACAATGCAACTCATAAAATAAAAACCCAAGATGGTGCATAAAACATGTGAAATAAATGATAAATGTGGTATTTGTGAGGAAGACCAGGTCATATCCATGGTCTTACACTACAACTCACAAAATAAAAACCCAAGGTGTGCAAAAAGCATTGGAAGAAACAAGTGAAATAAAATCAAAAGGAAGCTATGAGGAAGACCGGGTTATATCCATGGTTTTACAATGCAATACAAGTTATGAAAAAGAAGGAACTAAAGTTTGAGGAAAGAGAAATTGTTATAGAGGGTGAGAATTGTGTAGATATCTTGCAAAAAGTGTTATAAATATAGTATATAGAAATCATGATAAAAATGGAAAGATTTAAGCAAAATACTTCTTTAAAAAATGTGCATTAGTGGGATCTTTAAAAATATGGCCTTCATTAGTTTGAAGGCGATAGGTGATAGGATCAAGTATGTCTTTAACTAAATAAGGGACCCATAAGTTTTTAGTGTATTTACCTTCTTTATTATGAGTGTATTCTAATTTAAGGACAAGATAACCAAAATTAAAAGTGTGGAATTTAACTTGTTTATTATGTTATTTGGCAATGCGAGCCTTGTATTGGTGATTATGTTGTAGAGCAAAAAGATGGTGTTCATCAAGAAGATCAAGAGCATGAAGAGTAGGTTCACATAATGTTTCATCAGGTATGATACCATGAAAATATATACAAAGATAAGGAAGCTCAAATTCTAATGGGAAGACAAAATTAGAACCATAGACTAGTAAAAATAGTGTTACCCTAGTGGTAGTGTGTATACTAGTGTATATGTTAGTGCGATAGGCCCAAAGAGAGGGATATAGATGAAGATACCAATCTGTGTGGTTTCATGGATTATCTTTAGGGTAATTTTATTAATAATTTTGTTGGTGGCCTCAGCTTGGCCATTACATTATGGATGGTAGGGCATGGAAAATTTGTGATTGATTTTGAATTTAACATAGAGCTATTTGACGTCTTTATTTTTAAAGTTACCACCATTCTTAGAAATAATAGTATGAGGAATGCCAAAGTGATAAATGATTTGATTGAGGATGAATTTATCAATGGTGGTTCTAGTGACATTTAGGAGAGGCATGTATTTGACCAATTTGGTAAAATACTCGGTAGCCATGATAATAAAGGCATGCCCATCCTATGCTCTAGGTAATTTACTAATGAGATCTAATCCCCACATTGAGAATGGATGGGGAGATTTCATAGTTTGGAGCTTAGTAGAAGGTGAATGGATTAGATCATCATGAAGTTTGTAGGGACTAAATATTTTAGTGAACTTGATGGTATCATTTTTAAGAGTAGAATAAAATTAACCCATACATAAACATTTTCATGTTATAACATGTCGCTATAGTGGCCATCACAAATGCCCCCATGTGCTTTTTCAATAATACGAGGAGCCTCTTCTTTCATAACACAATAGAGTAGGGTACCTTCAGCATATTGATAATAAAATAGGTTATATCAAAAGACATATTTGAAAGTTTGTTTGTGAATGCAAGTCTTTTCATGGGAATCTATGTTTGAAGGATAGTTTGATGCTTAAAGATTTGAATGATGTCTTTATACCACTAGATTTTTTGAATGGTGACAACCTCAATATGGAATATAAGTGAATCTTGTGGTTGAATGGAATATGGGGACTTTACTATTTGAATAATAAATGTATAATCAAGAATAAATTGGTGTAGATGAAAAAGAGATGTTAAAAAAGAAAGGGAATTAATGATAGAGTTCTGATATCGAAGGATGGGATCAATGGTAAAAAGAGAAAATTATTTGGAAAGGGTAGTGGCTATTTGATGATAATCAATGATATTTTTTATTTTACATTAATAATAACCATGACCTATCAACAAATGAGTTTGGATTTACCCAAAGCATGCAGATATGTAATGTCTAAATCAATTGTTACTCTCATGCCTAGGATTAAGGCTTCATATTCTGCCATGTTGTTAGTGACATCAAATATATGGAAAATTTCCAAAGGGATGATTTTACCAAGAGGAAAAATGAGGATACAACCTACCCCATCTCCTTGAAGGCATTTGGAACCATCAAAATGAAGGGTCCAAGTATCTTTGTGTAAATTGACATTTATTTTAGATAATTCTTTATGACTACTTTAGATTTAGTAGTATCAAGAAGGATAGAGGACTCTTCTAGATTGTTTTATTTCAATACCAGTAGTGAAATTATGAAAGTAATATTCAAGAGATATAGCTTGATTAAAACCTTTAATATAGAGGATATTCTGGGAGACTATCATGAAGGTGGTCGGTAATAAGTATGGGATATGTGGTGAGTTAGTCAAAAATTATTTGTCCTTTGATATCTTTTTTTGTAATAATGTAGAAATAAAATTCTATGAGAAAGACCATCCACTTGTTGATTTTATCTCCAAGAAGAAAGTCTTTAGAGAAGAAGTGACTGAGTGGATCAGAATGAATGATAATGTGAGTTTTTTGATAAATCATATAGTGACAGAGCTTTTTAGTTACAAAATATATGGCAAGGTAATCATATTCAAATTTTGTATAAAATTTTTCATAGTCAATGAGGCCTCAATTGATATAATAGATGGAATATTCTCTTTCGGTATCATCTTATTAGGTAAGCATTATTCTAACTGATACAAGTGTGAAAGAAGTATATAATATTAAAAGATAGTCATTAGAAGGTGGGCGATGGGTGGGTAGATGAATCAAGGATTATTGCATATTATCAAATGATTTCTAACAAGGATTTGTCCATTTTAGAGCATTACCTCTCTTTATAATAAAATGAACATAATAGATGCGGTAAGCCATTTTGGGAACAAATCATCTTATTGCCCTAAGTTTGCCAAGGTAAGTGCAAATATTTGGAATGGAATAAAGGATGGGCATGTTGACAATAGCATTGATCTTAATGGGATTGACATCAATATCATGAAGAGAGACTAATAAGCTAAGCAATTTTCTATATGTGATTCCAAAGACACATTTGTAGGGATTTATTCTATCTTTATATTTGATGAGGTGATCAAAGATGATAGAAATATCAAAAAGATAAGTTTTATGGATTTTAAACTTGGAAATGAAGTCATCCACATAGGTTTCCACAATATTATGGATAAGGTTATGTAAAATGTGTGTCATTACATGTTAATAGGTAGCTCCAGTGTTTTTGAGGCTAAAGGGGATTTTAATGTAACAATAGGTGCCCCATTATGTGGTGAAATTTATCTTATTTTGATCTTCAGGGGCAATGTGAATTTGATTATAACCTTTAAAAACATCCATAAGGGACAACATTTCATATTCAGTAGTGGAATCAATGATGGCATAAATGGAAGGTAAAGAGAAGTTGTTCTTGGGACAAGCAAGATTAAGGTTACAAAAATTGATAAAAATGTGAATAACCATGGTGATTTTTTTCTAAATAGGGACAATGTTTGAGACCCATTATAAATATTCAATAGGCTTGATAAATTTAGCATTGATAAGTTTAGTGATTTATTTATGGCATAAGTTAGAAACTTTAGGTGGAAATTTCCATTATTTTTGTCGCACAGGTTTGGCATCAGGATAGGTGATGATATTGTGCACCACAATGTTAGGATAAATTCCAATCATGTCTTCATATAAAAAAGCAAAAGTATCAATATATTTATGAAATAATAAACTAAATTTATCATGTTTAGGTAGTGTAAATTCTCTAGAGACTATGATTAGTTGAGGGCATGATGGGGTACCATATTTGAGTCATGTAGTTTCCTTAATAAGCATAGAATTTTCATCTTAGAAATGATATAGCACGTTAGGTAAAGAGGAAATGGGATTTGTTTTAGGATAAATTATAGCAATCAAGTTATTAAAATGAGGGGTTCTTTGCTTTAAATTCCCAATTTTATGATGTTGATGAAGGAGTTGAGGTTATCAGGCATGAAGTAATTCAATAATGGCTTCATCGCTAGGCAAAGTGGGAAGAGGGCCATAATACTCCACATCTACTTTAAGATCAATAATTTTGTTACAATGATGATGATATTTAGAATGCATTTGACATACATCTATAGCCTTGACATCTAGTGTAATCTTAGGAGTAGGTGGAGTAGGGAAAGAAAGTTGATCTGATTCAATTGGTTTATCATTAGTAGTATTGATGGGGAGAGGATTGGAGAGAATGTCTAGTTTCATAAGAGGTATATAAGATTTTATAAGTTTCATAGGTTCAGAGGGTAAGATTTATTCTACCACCTAAGGGGTATCAAGAAGTGGATAATTAGTAAGAGGTACATGACCTTCAGGTGCTAACTCAAAATCTATGTAAATGGCATGAACATCATGATTGAAATCATGTATTAGAGATTTTTTTAATAATGTTGAACATCTAAGTCTCATGATTGAGGTTGGGCCATGATGTATTTATCATCATAAGTTGGAGAAATTGTGCATGCTTGTGATTCAAGAGGAAAAGGGGAGATGCCTAAATCACTGAATTTATGTGGAGACATGATTAAAGGATATTGGAATAATTTAGCTACTCTTTAATCATTATTTTGAGCATTATTCCTATTTTTGAGGTTTAGCATTAATGTTTTCATTGATGTCAAAGGTTCTTGAGAAGGTCTTTATGAGATCATTATAGATTGTAGTTATGAGAGAGTATAGTGATCAATATTTTAGTGATTTTAAGAGTGTAATTATTATTGGTATATGTTCTTATGACTACATTTTTTATGTGAAGTTCAGCATGAAATGTCCTTATTGTCAAAGTTATCAAGTGCTTGAGACTTGTAGTATCTTGATAAGGTACGTATATAGTATACCTAGTCTTGTGCATGAAGGAACATAGTGTCTTGGTGATATGAGTACGCATAGGGATGATTAGTTGTATAATGTTGTTTAAGAATTAATATGAGCTATTTGATCACTCATGATAGTCTCAGGGTGAGCCGATAAGGGTAGGACCTTCAGACCTAGTCTACACCTAGACCACTTCCAGACCATACCTGATCTAATGAGGCATCATGATTTATTGTGAAGGAATATGAAAGATATATTATATTTTTTAATCATTTATGAGTTTTTTTATTATGTGAGAGTGGTGGATAGTGAATTTAAAGAGGCATGAAGGTCATTTTTAAAGCCTAATGTAGTTTACAGGCCAATGTCTAAGCAAACTAAGAGAGAAAGTGTGGCGTAATGGGGTATTTTGATCATTTTTCAAGGAAAGTGTGAGTATGGAATCATTTAAAAAGGTAATTCAATCTATTTTAATAATTTACATGAATTTTTAAGTCAAAATTTGAAGGATAAGGCATGAAAATGTGTTTTAAGGTCTCTCAAGTGCATATAATGAATGGTTCTCTACCCAAAAAGGTTTTTATTTTTCTCATCAGCTCATCAAACCTATACATGGGAACATTATATATTCATGGTATATGGATAAGGGTCCTAGATAAAAAAAATTTAGGCATTATTTTTTAGATTAAGGGGCTATGATTTATGAATGATCGTTAAGAGTGGAAACAAGTTTAAACCCTCTTAAAACCCTAATAAGGACCTGATGTTGAAGATATTGATAAAAATAGACTATAATGGTGTAAAATGAATATAAAAAATATTTTATCTTATATTAAAATATTCCAGGGACCTTCAAGTGTGATTGAGTTGTCAAGTGTGTGAGTAGACCTTACAAGAAAGTGCACATTTCTCAGAGATTTGTTGTAGCAGTTAGAGTTGATGAAGTAAAAGTATGAAAATAATTAGATAGATAAGTTTGAGAATTAAATTGTATTTCCATTTTATTTTATATATAGGTTATATCCCTTAGGTGTGCTAAATCAATCATCTAAGGCAGCCTATTACTAACATGCCTAATGTTGCAAATAGTGAGAAACCTAGGCAACAATGAGAAGATGATTAGGGATGTGTTATCATAAAATAGGGATTAAAAAAAATTCATGGATATATTTTTTAATAATTTTAACAAATTCTAATATTTTTTATAAGTTTTGTAATTCAATGATTATAGTGAAAAATTTGCTTATAAGTTGAAGTGTTTAATTCAAATGAGACATTGAAGTACAAGGTTATGAGATTGGTCTGTAAGACCAATAATTCATTTTAACATATTATATTTATATATATTAATTATATAATGATATAATAATATCATATATATGCATCATAAGTCTTTAAAATTTGTCATATAGGTGTTGAAGGTCATTTTCACCATGACTGGTCTTTGAGGAAAACTAATAGTTCTGAGTGAGCAAGTTGAAAGAGTATTTTAAAGTTTATTTTCCCTTTGAAATGAAGTATAATGATCTTTATTAAGTTTTTTAGGTCTTTTAAGTTTTTTGTATATGTTTTATTATCATTTTTGTGTGGCCAAATATTGTGTTATCTTCAGTTGTTCAAGATAGACCTTTCTATGTGTGTGAAGGCCTAATGTAAATAATACTAATGGCATGCTTCAAGTGGTGACTAGAGATAAAAAGTGTCATATACATAAGATGATATTATTATGGTTATATTTTAGTGTAATATGATTTTTTCATATTGTGTATGAAGTTTTGAAGCTCTCCAAGAAGATCAAAGGGTAACGTGTACTAATGAAGGCCTAATTGAATTATGTCTCCTTAAGTCCTAAAGAAGGATTTGGTCCATTTGAGCTATGGATGACCTAATGTAATTATTTATTAATGTTTTTATCATGTCCTAAGGCCTATTATTTTGAATATATAAGTGTAAAATTATTTATGGTATACCAATAGGTGTATGATTAAGAGCCTAGTATAAGAACAAGGCCTAATTTTCTAGTTAGAGAAAGGGGTGAGTAAAAGCAAAGTATATAGAATTTTGAAGAGTTAAAATATGTCCTATAGAACATAATAATGGTATATATAAACTATAATGAAGATATAATAGTGATACTTAGATGAATATAAAGTTCATATGACCTAATCTGTCTTGGAGAGACCCAAGTGAGTGAAGGAGCCTAGAAGGCAGTTTGAAAGAGACAAAAAAGAAAGAAGAGTTGAATAATGTTATCATCATATTTTGTATGAAAAACAAGGTATACTAAATGTGATCAAATAAATTACATGGATAATTTTTTTTTGAGTCATCTAGGGGTTTGGATCTTCCTTACAAGTTGGTGCTTGTTAAATCCTAGCTAGGTTGGTGTTTAGCTAGTGGGGTTGGTGTTCCATGTGGATTTGGTGTTGTTTCCAAACAATTTTTCGCTTTTCACATTCAAAAGGAAATGAGAAATTAAGATAAGATGGTCTAGGGATAGATGTTACCCAGATGACGTCTTGTGCACTAGATTCAGATGACTGAAGGAACTCCTCTTTGGTTGTGGAGGATGACACCTGTATAAGAAAGAGACTAAAACACAGAAGTTGTTAGATGGCTAGAAAGTGGACTGCCAAGCGAAAGCTTGGTCCTAGAAGTGCAAAGACTTCTTGGAGGATGACAGTCCACTGATCAAAAGCAAAATAAAGTTAGAAATAGAAATGATAAAGACAAAAATAAAAGAAATGAAAGCAAATGCATACCTGTATGCAGCAGTCTGCCTTCCACAATCACCGACATCAGTAGTTCTACCAGCATCGGTAGTCAAGGTCACCGACGTCAGTTAGTCTGCCGACGTCGGTATGGGCAATGGCTGATGTCGATTGGGTCAATGGATTTTGACAAGGTCTGAATAAGTTACAGGTCAGTCAGGTCAATCAGAATGGTCTTGGGAGGGTCTGTAGGACTCTGATAGCTTGTGCTGAGTTGATTGGACAGAGAGTATTGTCTGGAGAGGGACTAAATGGGTGACAGAGGCAAAAAAGGGGTATAAGGGTGAGAGAAGGATTTTTAGCATCTTCGAGAAGAACAGGCAAGGTTGTGTCAAGGATGCTTGGAATGGATAGTAGATAGAATGCTAATATATTTAAAATAACATTGAAATAAAAATAGTACAAATACTTAGTTGTGGCACGAGTTGGCAGAGGTGTAGGAGCTATGTTTCCATTGTGGCTGGTGATGGAGATGTCATGCAATCTTCAAACCTGTATGGAATGGCTGGTGCAGGACCTCTAAGCCTAGAGAATGTTGTCAAAATGCTGATACTTGCAATAAAATGAGAAGCAAGAATGCTGGGAAGTAAGAGCATGAGAATTTTGTTTCACGGGGAGGTAGCAACGGATGTAGAAAACTGGTTTTAAAGGTAACTGACGCTGGCAGAACCACCGACCTCGGCCGAACACTGATCGATGTCAGTGGCTAAAGAATGGGGACAAAGGCTAATTTTAGCCTTCTACCCATTCTTACAAGCTGCCAGGGTCAAATGTCATGGGAAAATAGTCGAGAGGGGCTTAAATGAGCGCGAGAGGAAGGGTTAAGATGGGATTTAGGTCATTAAGGCTTGGAATGGGGTGAGGGCATCCAAGGACAGGAATTCGAGGTGGAGTGAGGTGGCATGGGTGAGGTGGCAAGGGGGCAATTAAATTAAAATATTTGATTATTTTAATTTAATAATGGAGTGGGCTAGGACTTGTGTTAGAAGGTGGACCAAGGGGGACTAAGGGGTGACCAAGTGATAGACACAATTTCGGTGTCTACATTTTCCCCCTTTTGTCTTGTTGGTTGTTCTTGACGAACTGCAAGACAAAAATAGGAGTTAGTTGCCCAAGTATGGGATGAGGTGTTCCCCCCTCAAAGCGGGAGTCGAGGGAAGGGAACCTGAGATCGGGTGTCGATTTGACAAAGAGATGGATGGAAAGGGTGAAGGTGTGAGTGTGAATGTTGTAAAGGATGAGATTGCACGTATGCCACACCATGCAATAGGTAGGTCAAATTGTCATGGTCAAAGGTTGAGGAGTGCCAAAATCAAAATAATTAGGCCCCAGCATTTAGTCATAGCTATTTGGGTTATTCAATCCAAGCTGTAGCTCCAATGGGTCATCGTGTTCTAGGTATCTCGAGCACAGGAAGTGCTCCTAGAAAACATGAAAAAAGTCACAAGTAGTAGGGATCAACTTGCTTGCGATCCAATACTTGTGAGGGTCATGGACAATTTGCTAACTAGGCATAAGGTAGTAAGGGCAATCAAAACAACCAAGGCATAGGTGTCTCAAAAGTGGTCAGAGGAGATAGGCATGATCTCCAAGGTTGTGGTTGAGTCAGGCAGAGGTAAAAGTGATCTCAAGTGTGCCCCAGGAGGCTAAGAGGACTTCTATTGTGAAGGTGGGTTGATTGGGGGCATAATTTTGGGCATTGTGAAGAAGTTGGAGGGTTGAATTTTGTCAACGTCAGTTATAAAACTGGTGTCAGTGTGAAAAAGAGACCAACATCGATAGAATAGGGCACAATTATGCTGACATCAGCAGTGTGCCAAAGCTGACAAAACTAGATTAGCGGCCCACCAAAAGTCATTTGTGATTGTTGCAAAGTCAAAAAAGGAGCTCTAGATTTTATTAGGTGAAAGTGACTTAGAGTGACCAGTTGAGTAGGGTGAGGTGGCAGAGGGAGATTGGTGGAGAGAGGAGTGAATTGGACGAAGATTGGAGGTCACAGAGGTGGTGGTAGGCCAAGAGGAGCTCACAGATAAATCGAGATGGAGGAGATGGTAGAGGGCAGAGGAGGACCCATGAGAGGTCCACCACTAGCAGCATCGATTATGCCACCATGGAGGTGATGACGAGATGAGGTAGGAGGTGTTGTGAGCTTGGTTGGTTTGGTTTTGATTTTGTTTTTGTTTTTGAAATTTTGATGTTTTTAGCTAGAAATCGAGGGGGAAGGGTAGCTAAGAGGATGGGAAGGGCAGGTAGGTCATGCTAGGGTTGATTTAGGAGTGTTTTGGGGGTAAATGGGGGGCTATTGGGGGAAGCCCTAATTTTAGGACTCGCCCCATTCAGCCTTGGGGCTAAACTAGTCACCAGCATTGGTAGATTTGCCAGTGTTAGCCGAGTAGCTACCGGTGTTAATCACTTTCCTGCTGACGTCGGTCACATAACTGACATCAGTTAGGTAAGTGCCATCGTCATCATGCGAATCGATGTCAGTGGTTGCCTGGGATAAGAAGATTTTGAAAATTTCCAAGTCAAAGCGCCAAAGCTATGCCAAGGGCTTCTCAGGTGTCAGGATAGCCATAGACAGTCAGGTAGAAGGTCAAGTAGATAGACAAAAGGGCAAATGGATGGGCTAGAAAAGAAGAGTCATGGGGATTGGTAGTCACATTGACATGAGTTTGACTATTGGATGCAAGCAAGGTAGACGTTAATGCTATGGGATTGGTTGCTAACATTACTGATGTAGATGCATCGAGACATCACTGGGGAGGAGTGGGTGTAGATGAGCATAGTGGGACTTGGTAGGCTATGATGATACTATCAGGAGGCAAGGGATATGAGTCTAATGGTGGCTTTGATCGAGTGGTGGGATCATTCCACCAACACCTTCCACTTGCTGATAGGAGAGATGATTGTGACGGTTAAGGATGTGTACCAAATTTTGTGGCTATCGATACATGGAGCAGACCTATATGCATGCTCAAGAGAGGTGCATGATATACACATGGTGACATTATTTGGAGAGCACGTCACTGAGATGAGCTACCACTCAGTGAGTTTTGCATATGAGCCACTCTATGCGGCAGATGAGGATGCACATCGGTTGGCCATTTTGATGATGATAGGCATCACCATCTATGCACTGCCAGATGCAGAGGGAGGCAAGTTTCCAGTTGCTATGACTGGGGTTTTGACAGAGATGATAGAGTAGCAGATAGTGTTTGCCTAGGTGCCCATCTTTTTGGCCTAGGTATATAGAGAGTTATGGGGCATCAGTCAGTAGTGGTGGTACAGTCTATGTGTAAGCCACCTCTTGCATTGTTGGGCATATGAGCATATTGTGGTCACCTAACCTCTTGGCCTCCTAGTGGTGATTCAAGCCAGCTTTAGGGTTAGATTCAAGCAATGGCATGAGATCATGGTGTAGACTCAAGTTGATGGAGTGGTCAAAGATATTGACCATTACAGAGGGGTACTGGAGGCCTTGATCCTAGCAGATATCGTCTGGAGACCATACTTGGTATATCCAGCTTTCAGAGACTAGGGAGAGTAGCTTGTTGGGGTGCAGAGCATTAAATGGGTTAGAGGTAGATGAGTTGGTGAGCTTGAGAGGGTGCCAGTGGAGAGAGTGTGGTGCCAGTATGGATTGCTACAGGATGTGTCACCTGCCTTCCCATAGTACAGGCGAGATGACATTGAGGTGCCACTCCCACTGCCAGAAGAGATAGAGGGGCCTAATTTTGAGGAGTTACTAACAGGGCCTGGGATAGTTGATCCAAGGTACACAGAGGCCTACTTGGCATGGTGGGCAAGAGAGTATGCAGGGATATAGGCAGGACCACAACTTGATCTGTAGGTAGTGATTAGAGAGAGAGATGCGGTGAGATAAGAGAGGGATGTTGCCATCCAGGAGAGGGATGTTGCCATCCAGGAGAGGGATGCAGCACAAGGATGAGTGACCATTTTAGAGGGCTGAGTCACAAGATTATAGGGGTAGATGGCAGGGTTTCAAGTTTTGGTAGGACAAGTGGTTGCGCTGACAGGGTAGATCACCATTTTATAGGGGCAGTTGGCCACAGCCCAGGCACAAGGATTGGCAGGACAGGGTTCGATTTATCATCCACTTTAGTAGCTAGTTTAGTCAGCATCAGTGTAGCCAGCTCAGCCTCAGCCATAGGGGTCAATTCAGGGTGCAGCTTTAGGGTTGATGGGTCCACCACAGACTGTACCTATATCTAGGTACAATAATGCATTGGATGAGATCGCATATTATGAGGGGGCCATCAGGGGGTTTCCTCAGATATAATGATACTTAGATATGTGAGCTGAGCTGAGCTATCAGAGATCAATGTCTCGTGTGACTACCTTGGGTTCCCACAGATGGCACAGAGTAGAGGGTGGGGATGATATAGCATCTTCATGGCCATCGCCACCACCACCACAGCCACAGCCTTGAGGGCAGATTTTCATATGATGTATATACCGGCATGCGAGCCGTTGATGCGAGATGTACTTGATTTTGAGAGAGAGCGAGAGAGAGGCACAGATTGTGCCATTATACAAAGATTGATATATATATATATATATATATATATATATATATATATATATATATATATGATGAGATTTTGGTTTATTGATGTGTTATGGATGTTATGGATGTTAATGTTTTCAACATTTCTCATATGTTTTAATGATGGATGCTGAGATATGATGTGATGATGTTTTATAATGATATGTAATGATTAGGATGTAAATGATTATATGATGATGTAAATAATGCAAATGATTATGCTAATGATTGTAGAAATATGTGATTAGTTGTGATGTGATTGGTAGGTGATGAAAGAATGTGACGGAAGGAATGTGATGAAGGAATGGCCAAGCTAACCCTAGAAGACCCCATGTCAACTAAATGTTACCTACATAGCCCCTATCCTAAGGGCCTCAGGCCAATGTAGTTATCCCTAAAAGGGAGGAAGAGGGTCAAAGTTAAGGATTGTTTTGGTCGAGGTCAAGTCATGGTCAAAAGGAGGATATGGTTTGTCCATCAGGTAGATGAACAAATGAGGGTGGTCGAGCTAACCTCAGAAGACATCGTGTCATTTGAGTGCTGCCTACATAGCCCCTATTGTTTAGGGCCTCAGACCAATGTAGTTTGAGCTAGGAGTCAAATTCGATCGATAGATTGGTTGATGATCGGTTTGGACATGATAAAGATTTAGCACTTCCCATGTTTGAGGGTACATACTTGAAATGATGAGGGGAAGATGGTTTGTCCATCAGATAGATGAACAAATAGATGTGGCTGAGCTAACCCCAAAAGACATCATGTCATCTGAGTGTTGCCTACATAGCCCCTGGTCTTAGGGCCTCAGACCAATGTAGTTCAGACTAAGAGGCAAAATGGTTGATGATTGGTTTGGTCATGTGTTGAAATGGCAAGGATAAGATGATGTTACAACCTTTTCCATATTGTGTGATGGTGTATTCTATAACATTGGTTGAGGGGTCTTTCATCCCTAGCAATTTTCCATATTCATGATGGATGTATGCTAAAAATGAATTGAGTCTATTTATGCTTCAGAAAGTAATGGTTTATGCTTAACATAAATTGTATGGTCGATAGTTTCCATGTGTATTGGTGTCCATAGAAACTATGTGAAATGGACTATGTCATGTTGGTGGTCTGAAAATGTTTGGGTTGGTTTTGTTTGAGAAAATGATGTGGTTGAATGTGACCAAAGTGTATGGGCAGAAAATGAAAGGCATATTTTCCCTTTCATTGACAAGGACCACAATGATAGCATAGATAGGGGTTGTTAGAACCAAGAGCCCCATTCATGCATTACGTCATTGACCATGGGTTGTGTTAGAGAGGTAATCGAATCACTTTGACATTAAAATGAGCTCGAAGTCCCTTGAGTAGGTGATGTGATATGGGAGGATAGGGTAACCCTTTCTAGTAGAGATAACCTTGCCCCTTTTTTTTTGTTTTTTTGTTTTTTTTCTTTTTTTTTTGGGCAAACTGATCAATGCAAGAAGTCTACATAGAGATGTCATTTTGCTTTGTGGTCATTTGTGAATCTGATCAATGCGAGAAGCTTCTAAGAAAGTGCTATTTATAGCAAGATTTAGTCATAGCCATCCTTCGAGGGAGTGGTCTATATTTTTGCTTTATATATATAAGGGCTTTAAATAGCTATCCTTCGAGGGAGAAGTCTATTAGCTACAACAATGATAGTACAGTTGTCCTTCAAGAGAGCAGTCTATCTTTTTGATTTTGTAACCTTTGATATTTTGACATCTTGATTTATTTTTGACAGAATTTTGAGTCATGGACAAGACTACAGAAGTTCAAGGGCTCCCTTTTATTAGGACAAGGCACCCATACTTTATAAAAGCGTTATATAGGATTTGCTTAGGGCCATAGGGTTGAAAGGAATGAGGATTTTAAGAGGACAGGGATTGCTCAAGGGACGAGCTCAAGTTAAATGTCAAGTGAACGAATACTCGACTAATAGTGGAATGGTTGCAGATGCAAGGCATTAAGAGGCTCAAGTTCTGATAAGTCCCTAGTCCATGGTTGTGCATTATGATGAAAGGTCCAAGCCAATTAGGAGCAAATTTGCCTCATTTACTTCACTCCATATTGGTCACATGCTAATCAATGTTGGACATGAAGATGATTAAGAAGTTGGTCGATGCTTGGTTGAGGTCATGATAGGTGCTTGGTTGGTTGATGTCTGGTCGATGCTTGGTCAATGTTTGGTCGAGGTCTATTGATATTTGGCTGATGTTTGGTCAAAGTTTGGTTGATGTCTGGTCGATGATTGGTCGAGGGTTAGGCGATGATTAAGTTGATGGTCGATCAATGTTTGGTCAATGGCTTGGTCGAGCTCTAGTCGATGTTTGGTCGAGGTTTGGTTGAAGGTGTGATGATTCCCATCAGGAGAGAGGATTCCCATCAGTGGGAGCTCGATCTAGCCCCCCATAGATGAGATTAGTTCAGAGATGAAGAGGACCATAAGGAATGACCATTCTGATCTGATGGTCATAACTTGGGTTGTGGTGAAGCTGTACATACTCTTGCAGAGTCTGGAGCATGTCTAAGGTAAGTAAGCGATATTCCCCAAGTGAAAGTCATTGGAAGATATCTTCCATGGGGTCCTTGGTTGTCACTTAAAGAGGTGGTGTGAGGGTGACCACCATTTATGAATTGGTTAAAGCTTTCACAGGTGGAGGCGGTGTCTAGGTTGATGTCTTGAGGGGGATGAGAATGTCATTTGGTCGATAGGTCGTGTTACAAGTTTTGAAAGGTGATGGGTTGGCAAGAATGATGTGGACTTGCCCATCGTGTTTGAATTTTACACAATGGTGCAGTGTAGAGGGAACACAAGCCATGGCGTGGATCTAGGGTTGGCCTAGCAACATGTTATATTAGACTCTCCTTTGATGATATAAAAGAGCTCTGAGACAGTGCGTGGGCCAATGCAAATATGAAGGATGATGATGCCAATGGTTGTGGCAGTGGTGTCATTAAAAGATCACAAGATTGCATCAGTTTTTGATATGCAATTCTTGGGGAGGGCCAATTGATCAAAGGCATAAGTAGAGATGATGTTAATGTTGGCACCTCCATCAATCATAACTCGCTTAATGTAGGTTCGATCAACATAGGTAGTGATGAAGAGAGTAGCGTCTTGATCTTCTGAGTTAGATGTAGGAATTTTAGATTCACTGAAAGTGATAAAGGCAATAGGGGATAATGAGTGGACCAAAGCAGCTAGTGGTTGGGGGTCCTCAGGTTGGACCTCCACCACCTGTAAGGCTCTGATCAGAGCTTGACGATGCTAGGGTGAACTTTGGATGAGGTCATACAAGGTCATCTTCACGGGTGTCTGGTGAAGCTGTTTTAACATAGAGTCATGGATTGCCCCTGAAGAGGAAGAAGAAGAGGGTTGGGATGCACCAAGGATAGAGATTTTGGGTTTTGGTAGTTGAGGTGGCTTGACAAAGGGATAGGTCTAAGGAATGGCAGCTTTTTCTTTTGCCTTATCCTTTTATGACCTAGTGGTTATGTGGATGGCGTTAATCTTGAAGATAGGAGGTGAAGGAGATGAAGTAGTCATAGTTTGTTGATGAGATGTCGATGTCGATGAAGAGGTTTGAGAGATATGGGAAGGTGTCGAGGGTCTGTCGGTAGTGTCCTCAAGAAGAAGAGTGTCTTTCTCCATGTAGCGGTGAATGACAGCTTTGAGGGCACAACAATTCTCAGTGTCATGTCTTGGCATACGATGATATAAGCAAATCTTAGTATCATCAAACCAAGAAGGCTTTGACCTGAGGGGTTGGAAAGGCTTGATAGGCAAAAGGGTTATGCTAGAGGTCTAAAAAATTTGATGCAATATCAAAGCGTATGAACCCACTAGAGGGTCTGTGCTTGTTGATGTGTGAGATGTTGGTGACTTTTGCTTGGGAGGTGTTGAAGGAGGATTTTGTACCACCTTTTGGGTTGATGGTGTGGCTACATGTGAAGATGACACTTTCTTCGTGAGAGGTGCCAAATTTTTTAGAGAGGGTAGGCTTGTGGTAGGCAAAGGAAGCAGTGGAGGCAACTTGTTTTGGTTAGGGGTTGGAGTAGGAAGCACTCATATTATGGTCGAAGGATGAGAGCCCAAGATGGAGGGCAATGTTGACGGTGGAGGAGGAGTTCACCGCCGTGGTTTAGCAGTCTTCTTTGATTTATTTTGAGGACTACTATTGGGTGAGGTTTGGTCCAAGTCTACCTTCACTTGCGGGTGAGTGAGGTTAGGGACAGGGTGAACGCTGAGGGACTTGATTGGTTTTGATGTGGTGGATGAAGGTTTTGGTTTTGGTGTGGATGGTTGAGATTTTGACAGTTTAGAAGTGGAAGTATGGTCTTTGTTGGAAGTTTTTGGAGATTTTGTCATGGGTGGGTTGACGGCCTGAGATGAGACAGCACGGGCAAGTTGAAGAGCTTTGAGTCACTCCCATAATGGTTGATGCTCCACTTTCCTTGAAGGGAGAATTCCTAGTTTCTCCACTAATCAAGAAAATGGTTGAGAAAATGTCAGATGAGGCTTGGGTCCTTCAAAAGATGTGGATGGTTGCGGGGCCAAAAGTGAGGTTGGTGTAGCAATCTTGGACCCAAGGCATAATGAAGTCATAATAGGTTTGTCTTTGATCAAAGAAGATGGAGAGACAGGTTCTTCCCTAGGTGGAGAAGGAATCAGAGACTGTGGCTCCTCGAGAGGGTAGAGGGTAGGGATGATTGCGCCCTTCACTTGCGATTGAGGAGTAGGAAGGGTAGGGTCCTCCATTGGTAGCAAGAAGGAGGACGGTGGCACTAGCGGTGCCGGTATGGTCGAGGCATCCTCCAATATAAGGGAAGGCGATGGAGAACTAACAAGAGAAGGTTCATCCTCATGTGATGGACTAATGGGTTGACTAACCTCCTGAGTCTATGAGAGAGGCTGGTCAGGGATGAGATGCAAGACCGTATTGACTGTGCATATATTATGTTCTTGAGTGTCATCAGTCATGGTCTGCACATTGTTTTGGGTAGGAGGATGGTTGGGAAAGGGTTGTTTAAAGATGTCTATGCCTTGATTGGGTGTTGCATTTGGATTGTCCAAAATGAGGTCACCCTTATCTAGCATGTCTTGAATGATGTTTTTGAGAGTCTTGTAGTTGCCCGTGTCATGACCTTTAACATGATGATAATAATAGAAGTCATTCTCCTTATACCACGTAGGGATGGCGTGTGAGGGATCAAACTAAGGAGGAGGTCAGATTTGGGGGAGATTGAGAACCCCCTATTTGACAAGTTTATCTAGCACAGATGCATATGACTCTCCTAACAGAGTATACTGTCGCTACACATATCTTTGCTGGAATTGTCGGGTGATACTTTGGGATGTGGACAGTTTGGGCTGATTGGTTGAAGGTGAAGATGAAGGTCTAATGACTACGACATTTGTTGATGCCTTAGATTTGGGATTAGATGATGAAGGTTTAGAGGAAGAGTCATTAGACTTGGTATTGGGGTTTTTACTCTGCAACTTGACCTTGTTTTCCTTGATGGCATGTAATTCAAGCTTTCGAGCCATCGTGAAAGCTTCATCAAAGGTGTGGAATGTCTAGACCTGCAAGGTAGAGGAAATATGCTTGGCACAGCCCTAAGAGAAGAGTTTGATGAGCTTAGGTTGGGGCAAGGGAAAGGAGAGCTGATTAATTAGGCCTCTCCAGTGAGCAACAAAATTGGCTATGGATTCGTCATCAAACTGTCACATAGAATACAGATCTATGATTGAGACCTTTTTGGTGATATTGATGGAAAAGTGGTCAAGGAAGAGTTGGGCTAGCCGGGTGAATGTGAACAGAGAATGACTGGTGAGAGAGTTGTACCAGTTGAGAGCAGCACTGGAGAGCGACATGGGGAATGTGCGTAGAAGTAATGCATCGTCGTGGGCTATGAGATAACAAGCATGTCTGAATGCTCATAGGTGCTATTGCGGGTCTTCCTTACTCTATAAATGAGAAAATTTAGGAAGTTCCCACTGATTGGGATACAGCCTGATTGGGACGGAGGGATGGATGGGTTCATTGCAAATTTACTCATATGAAAGGGCATTGTGTGAACCAGAAACAGATGTCTCGAGACTAAACATTTTGTCCATCAGCATTTTGATTATATTAGCTAACAAATTGATGGGTGGAGTGCCCCCTAGGTTATAAGGTGCTTGGAAGGTATTGAGAGGGGCGTATGACATTGTCGGTTGCGCTTGTATAGGTGCAACATATGGGTAGCTAGTCATCGGGGCAGATGTTGAAGCCAAGGGCACTTGTGATATGGGGTTGGTGGGCACAAATTGGATAGGGGCCGTCAAAGGTGGTTGAGGGGTGGCCACACTTGTTGAAGGGTAGGCAGTTACTCTTGTGTTGATAGGTGCAAGAGTAGGGGGGATAGAGACCACTAGGTTTTGGAAGGGTGTAGAATTTGGTTGAGTAATTTGAGGTTGAGGGGGTGTCGAAGCCCCCATGGAGGTAGGTCTAGAAGGAGAGGCTAAATTTTGAAGATAAGACACGATTGGGTTATTAGTCAAGGTGTTGGCTTGATTGTTTATAGGTTGAATTGTGGATGCTGTTGATGTGATCATCGTCTCGACTAAGGAGGTCAGCATCCCATAAATTGGGTTGCCTAAGGAATCTTGCATTCGGCTTTGCATGAGATAATGTTGAAGGGCTTTGACATTGAGGTCCAAGAATCTTTCAAAGTATTGGTCCCCTTCAGGGACAATGGGGGGCTGAGTCGAGGTCAGTTGGGTTGGAGTTCGTTTGGTCTCTAAATGAAACTCTATTAGAGGACTGGTTATGGATAGTGAAGGCAAAAGCGGTTGATGCCTCGCATGGTCAAGAAGAGCCTTGGTTTGACTGCGTGTCAAAAAAATCTAAGGTAAAAGGTTTAGGTTTCAAAAACTATGTTTTTTTAGTTTTAAAAACTCAGAATGGATGTTGGACAGCAAGAAAGTCAAGTTTTTGAGCTTGTTGTTTTGAGAAGAAAAGTTTAGACAGTGACCGACATCAGTATAAAGACCGATGTCGGTGGAACAAGTTGTCGATGTCAGTCAAATAACTGATACCAGTGAAGATAGTGGCCGATGTTGGTGGGAAAACCGATGTTGGTTACTATGTTTTCCAAAAACTCAAAGAATTTGAAAGTTCTTGGAAAGAAGAAAAACATCCTCACTAGCTCAAAAAACTAGATAAAAGCAGAAAAATAGATGGAGACAGGCAGACCCTAAGTGTTGAATCCTAAGAATAAACTTTTAGAATCATGTTGGCTTATGCCTTAGAATGTGTTTGGGAGGTTGGCTTGTAGAACGGGTCCTAGAAGAGGTAGTCTAAAGTTGGTTTCGGGTTAGTTTCGATGCTCAAGAGTCTATGTTAGGTTTCGTACTTGGCCTGGTGCTAAGGAGCAAGCTCCCCTCACTTCACGAGCCTAGTGGTAAGCTGGTCTCACTTAGCCACTATATACTTCCCCTAGAGATTATCCTCTGCCAGAGAACAGAGTGGGCTTTCCCCTTGGTAGTGAAGTCCAAGTGGGATTACCAGGACAGGTAAGGTATTCGCTAGGTGATGAAATCCTAGTCAGACCTTGTCTCAGGTAAGTTAAGATGTTTGATTTGTGCAAGTGGTTTGGATGTGTAACATAAGTGGCCTACGCTTTATTCATGATGCGATTTTAATTACTAGATGTGTGGACTAAGTATGCATTCAGACAGAAATGAGATGCAATGTATTTTAAGCCCAAATCAAAATGTGCATTCGTACGCAAACAATGTGAGAAAGGGTTGAAGAATATGACTTTGACTAGTCTAAGATGCAAGAAAAGAAAGAAAAATAATGATTCTTTTTAAGCTTGTTGATAGTGTCTTTTGGAAGAGATAGAAGAAAGAGATGAAAAGGAGAGACCTAATGCACCTATATGAAAATAAATGAAAAGAACCCAAGGAAGACCCTAGTGTCCCACCAGGAGTGCCAAAATGTTTCCAAACAAGTTTTCACTTTTCACATTCAAAAGAAAATGAGAAACTAAGATAAGATGGTCTAGGGATAGATGTTACCCGAATGAGGTCTTGCGCACCAAATTCAGATGACTGAAGGAACTCCTCTTTGGTTATGGAGGATGACACCTGTAGAAGAAAGAGACTAAAACATAGAAGTTGTTAGATGGCTAGAAAGTGGACTGCCAAGCAAAAGCTTGGTCCTAGAAGTGCAAAGACTTCTTGGAGGATGACAGTCCATTGATAAAAAGTAGAATAAAGTCAAAAATAGAAATGATAAAGACAAAAACAAAAGAAATGAAAGCAAATGCATACTGGTATGTAGCAGTCTACCTTCCACAGTCGCTGATGTCGGTGGTTTTGTTGGCATCGGTAGTCAAGGTCACCAACGTCGGTTAGTCTGTCGACGTCGCTATGGGCAATGGCCGATGTCGGTCGGGGCAATGGCTTTTGACAGGGTCTGAATGAGTTGAAAGTCAGTCAGGTTGATCAGAATGGTCTTAAGAGGGTCTGTAGGACTCTGATAGCTTGTGCTGAGTTGATTGGAAAGAGAGTATTGTCTGGAGAGGGACTATATGGGTGACAGAGGCAAAAAAGGGGGATAAGGGTGAGAAAAGGCTTTTTAGCATCTCCAGGAAGAATACGCAAGGTTGTGTCAAAGATGCTTGGAATGGACAATAGACAGAATGCTAATATATTTGAAATGACACTGAAATAAAAATACTACAAATACTTAGTTATGGCACGAGTTGGCAGAGGTGCAGGAGCTATGTTTCTGTTGTCACTGGTGATGGAGATGTCATGCAATCTTCAAACTTGTATGGAATGGTTGGTGTAGGACCTCTAAGCTTGGAGATTGTTGTCAAAATGCTGATACCTATAAGAAAATGAGAAGCAAGAATGCTGGGAAGCAAGAGCACGAGAATTCTATTTCACGGGGGGCCAGCAATGGATGCAAAAAACTAGTTTTAAAGGTAACCGACCTAGTAGAACTGCCAACGTCGGCCGAACACTGACCGACTTAGCGGCTGAAGAATGGGGACAGAGGCTAATTTTAGCCTTTTGCCCATTTTTACAAGCTTCCAGGGTCAAATCTCATGGGAAAACGATCGAGAGGGGCTTAAATGAGCGCGAGAGGAAGGGTTAAGATGGGATTTAGGTCATTAAGGCTTAGAATGGGGTGAGGGCATCCAAGGAAAGGAATCTGAGGTGGAGTGAGATGGCATGGGTGAGTTGGCAAGGGGGTAATTAAATTAAAATATTTGATTATTTTAATTTAATAATGGAGTGGGTTAGGACTTGTGTTAGAAGGTGGACCAAGGGGGACTAAGGGGTGACCAAGTGATAGACACGATTTTGGTGTCTACAGGTGCTTCACAAAATTGTGATATTTTGAATTATATTACTATATTCCATGTGAAGGGATCAGTGTATTTTATTCTTCTTTATGGTTTCCCACTCATATGTGTGTTTTCTATGTTATATTCATGTGAATTACTCTTTATGCATTGATATATCTTTATATTGTCTTGATGGTTCAATAAATGTTATAGTACATGTGAAATAAAATTTTAAGAAATTAATTCCAAGAATTGGTATCATAACTTATTCCTTTGAATTAATTCTAGCAACTTTAACATGATCGTAAGAAGCACAATATGTCTAGTGATCAAAAGGAAGAAGACAACATGTATGATGAAGAAGTCTACTATGACAATGAAGAAGGATACGCTAAAGTAGACATTGAAGATGAGCTCATAAGTGCATTTTATGATGTGAATAATTAGAAGAAGACTATCAAAGATCTCAAGAATCATTTAGAAGATGTTAGTACAAGGTTTAGATCAAAGGAAGCTGAGTATGACTAGATGAGAATAAAGCTATATTCATTGAAGGTTGAGCATGAGCAAATCATGGAAAAAATGAGAAAGTTTGAAAGAGAGCATGAGAAGTTAGAATAAGTCAAGAGTACCAACATGAAAATACTAATCAAGAATTCTAATTCAATAAAATATAAGTTATCATGGGACCATGGGAAAAGGAGTAAGTACAAAAATGTTGTTTACTACATCTATCATAATATGGGTCACATTGCAAGATTATGTTCTAATAAAAGTTCCTCAAGATTAAAAAAGACAAATGAAGATCCTATAGTGCCTGATAAGTTTTAGACATTGGTATGTAATCCACAACAAGTTAGGATTGATAATATTAAACTCAAAAGTCAAGATGGACTATTTACTACAGAGGAACAGAAGACTAAAATAGATTCTATGCTAGCTCAGACTACCTTTCACATCTAAGATGAAGGCATGAAATGGTATTAGATAGTGGTTTCTCAATCCACATGAATATATACAAAAGTAATTTCATCTCATTGAAGAAGAGTTCTATATGAATAATGATTTTTGGAGACAACATAACTACCAATATAGTTAGCAAGGGTGTCTAGAGTTTGGACAATGGAAAGACCAAGACACAAAATGTGTTGTATGTGGAAGGTTTTAAACATAACTTGATTACTTTAATTCAAATGTGCAATCAAGATCACACACTAACCTTTCAAGATAGAGGGTGTGAGATAAGGAGATCCAAATCAAGAAGGCTAATTGTCAATGCTAAGAGCACTGAGAATAATATGTGTTTTGAATGGGATCAAGAAGGAGAGATGCTTTATGATCAAGATGGATGAAATTTGGCTATGGCATAGAAGGTTAGGTCATTTAAACTTTGAAAATATGGTCAATATAATCAATAATAAGTCTATGAAGAACATTCCTAAGATTACCAAACCTACAAATATACTTTGTAAGGCATTCCAACATGGTAAGAAGATTAGAAGAAGGTTTAAGTCCAAGGAGTACTCTACTACAAGACCCTTGGATTTAATACACACTGATATTTGTGGGCATATAAGGATTCAAAGTATTCAAGGAGATAGCTACTTCATTTTACTCATATATGACTACAAAATAATGACTTGGATTACATTCTTGAAAGAAAAGTCAGAAGTTCTTGACAAGTTCAAGGCATTCAAGGCTCTTGTTGAGAATGAGAAGAATGAGAAGATAAAGTTCCTACTATATAATAGAGGAGGATAATTTTATTCCAAAGAGTTTGATGAAATCTATGAGGTTCATGGAATAAGGAGACAATTCTCAGCATCTAAGACACTTTAATAGAATGGGGTAGTAGAAATAAAGAATAAGATAGTTTAGGAGATGGCTAGAACCATGCTAAATGAGTCTATATTATCTAATGGATATTAGAGAGAGGTATTACTCACTAAATTATACATTTTGAATAGAATATAGATATGGACTAATGAAAACAAGACTCCTTATGAACTATGGAAAGGTAGACCTGTCAATGTGGAACACTTTAGAGTGTTTGGGAGCAAAATTTTGTCAAAAGAGATAATGAAGGCTTATAAAAGTTTGATTCCAGATTTGATGAATGTATATTCTTAGGATACTCATCAATGAGCTTAGCCTATAGATATTATAACAAGAGGTTACAAAAGATAGTGGAAAGCACTAATGTAAACATTGATGAGATAAGGAAATCACACTCATAGTCAATGGATATTTTAGATAATCTAGATTTCAAGAATGAAGAGGAAACTAAAGAGGTTGATGACGAATAATAATAAGTTGAGGAAAGACAAGACTCAAAGGCCCCTCAAGACATATTAAAAGAGATCATCCTAAATCTCAAATCATTGGAAATAAGAATCCAGGTATGTAAACAAGAAGGATACTGGTAATAATATAAATCAAGAGAATATTGCTCTATTGTCTAAAATTAAACCTAAGAATATTATTGAAGTAAGCAAAGACAAATTTTGGATAGGTATTATTAATGAGGAGTTAAACCAAATAGAGAATAATGAGAGTTTTGAACTAGTTCTTAGGCCTAAAGACAAGAATGTCATTAGGACAAAATGGGTGTTTAGAAACAAGTTGAATGAAGATGGAGAAGTCACTTGGAACAAGGATAGATTGGTATGTAAGGGATATGCACAATTTTAAGGGATATAATTTAAGGATACCTTTGCACCAGTAGCAAGATTGAAGGCCATAATATGTTTTCTAGCATATGCAAGATTTAAAGGGTTCAAGTTATATTAGATGGATGTCAAATCTGCCTTTTTGAATTAGAATTTGGAAGAGTAGGTGTACATAGATAAACCTAAGGTATTCACTATCAGATGATAAGGACTATGTTTGTAGATTCAAAAAGTCTCTTTATGGTCTAAATAAAGCTCCTAGAGCTTGGTATTCCAAGTTAAACATGTATCTATTGGATCAAGGATTCAAAATATGAGTTAAAGATAGTAATATATACGTAAAGTCAGAAGATGACCATCAATTGATTGTATTTTTCTATATGGATGACATCATCTTTAGTGTAAATAATGAGAACATGACCAAGGGATTTTTAGAGGTGATGAAGAAAGAGTTTGAGATGTCCATGCTAAGAGAACTGTCATTATTTCTTGGGTTTCAAATCACTCAATCTAAAAAAGGTATATTCATTTCATAATCCAAGTACATAAAAGAGACTTTGAATAAGTTTTAGATGGAATAATTCAAGGTAGTTATTACACCTATGATCATAGGGTGTAATTTGAGAAAGGAAGATGATTCTCCAAAGGTTAATAAGACCTCATAAAGGTTAATGATTGGAATTTTTCTATACACCACTAACTCTAAATTAGACATCATGCAAGTAGTAGGTATTATGGGAAGGTTTCAATAAGACCCAAAATAAAATCATCTGCAAGAAATCAAAAAGATACTAAGGTATCTCAAAGGTACTGTGGAGTATGGGTTATAATATCCAAGAAGCAAAGATTTCAATTTGATAGCCTATACAGATGTAAATTGGGCAAGAAGTCTAGATGATAGAAAAGTACCAAAGGAGGAACCTTCTTCTTAGGTGGGTGCCTAGTTTCATGGATAATCAAGAAGCAACCATCATTAGCATTATCCACTTGTAAGACTAAGTACATTTTAAAAGCTTCATGTTTCACTTAGGTCCTATGGATGAGATAAACCCTAAAAGACTACAAGGTAGATTATGATGGTCTTAGTCCTATCTATTATGATAATAGAAGTGTTATAATAATCTCAAATAACCCTATCATGCACTCAAGGACTAAGACATTCCCATTAGATATCATTTTTTGATAGATCAAGTAAGTGAAAAAAGTGTTATACTTGAATATGTTTTGACACAGGATCAAATTGTAGACATTTTAACCAAACCACTTCCAAAGGTAACAATTGAACACCTAAGACAAGAATTGGGTATAATTCCTACCCCTAGAAATCTTTGATGAATCCAAGTACTTAGGGGGAGCTAATCAGGCTCATTATCTCTAAGTAATAGGTGATTTGTTCCAATAAGATATGCATGGAGATAGATGGATCATGTTTTTATTATGTCTCATAAACTCATAGTCCTATGTGTTAAGTATTTTGGTTGTAAGGAGTGTGATCCAAGGATTTGGAGACATCACTTTGTCATTTATGTCAAAGGGGGAGAAATACCACAATGGATAGATAATAATGATTAGTTTGTAGTTTTTTTTCCATTAATGACAAAGAGGGATATTATTGAGAATTTTTCTTGTTGTTGAGGTTTGGCATTAATGTTGTCATTGATTTCAAAGGTTCTTGAGGTCTTCATGATGTCATTAAAGAATATATCTATGAGAGAGTATAGTGATCAGTATTTTAGTGATTCTAAGAGTGTAAGTATGATTAGTATATGGTATTATGACTACATGATTGATTTAAAGGTTATCATGGAAGGTCCTTATTGTTAAAGTTGTCAAGTGCTTGAGCTTTGTAGTATCTTGAGAAGGTATGTGCATAGTATGCCTAAACTTTGTATAAAGGATCATAGTGTCCTAGTGTGATGAGTGTACATAGGAATTAGTGGTTTTATAAGGTTTATTTATCATTAATATGAGGTATCAGATCACTCATGAGAGTTTTAGGGTGAGCCTACAAGGGTAGGACCTTCAAACCTAGTCTGCACCTAAACCACTTACAGACCCTACCTGGCCTAATGAGGCATCATGATTGTTTTCAAGGCATATGAAGGATTTATTATAGTTTTTAATCATGTATGAGGTTTATTTATTATGTGAGAGTGGTATAGAGTGCATGGAAAGAGACATGAAGGTCAATTTTTAGGCCTAATATGGTTTGCATGTCAAGGTCTACGCAAGCTAAAAGAGAGAGAGAATGGCCTAATGGGGTATCAATATCAGTTTTCAAGGAAAATATGATTAGGTTATAATTTAATAGGGTAATTTAATTTTTTTCAATCATGTACATGAATTTTGAGGTCAAAATTTGAAGGATATGGTATGAAAATGTGTTTTAAGGTCTCTTAAGTGCAAAAATGGAGGGCTCTATAACTGACAAGGTTTTTATTATGCTCATCAGCTCATCAAAAATATGCATGGAACCTGATATGTTCATGGTAGATGGGTAAGTATCCTATCTCAAAATTCTAGGCATTATTTTTTGGATTAAGGGGTTATGCTTTATGAATGATCGTTAAGAGTAGAAATAGGTTTAAACCCTCCTAGAACCCTAATAAGGACCTGATATTAAAGATATTGATCAAAACAGCCCATAATGGTATAAAATTACTATATAAACTATTTTATATTATATTTAACTCTTTCAATCACCTCTAGGTGTGATTGAGTTGTTAGGTGTGTGAGTATACCATACAAGCAAGTACACATTTCTCAAAGATTTATTGTAGTAGATAGAATTGACCAAGTCAAAGTATGAAAATTATTGGATGGATAAGGTTGAGACTTTTATTTTATGTCTATGGTGTTTTATAGATATTTTTTATCCCTCAAGTATGCTAAACTAGTCCTCTAAGATAGTATGTTGCTAACAGGCCTAATAGTGCAAATAGTGAGAAACCTAAGAAATAGTGAGAAGATGATTAGGGATGTGCTAGATAAAAAAAAGTACATGGATATATTTTTAAATAATTTTAATACATTTTAATATTTGGTATAAGTTTTGGAGGTCAGTGATTATAGTGAAAAATTTTCTCACAAGTTGACTTGTTTGGTTTAGATGAGACAGTGAAGTACAAGGTTGTGAGATTGGTCTACAAGACTAATACTACCATCTGACCATATTATGTTTATATCTAAGAGTGATATAATTATATAATAATATCATTTACATCAATCATAATTATTTTAAAGTGGTCATACATGTGTTGAAGGTCACTGTCACCATAACTAGTCTTTGAGGAAAACTGGCAGTTCTAAGTAAACAAGTTGCATGAGTGTTTTTGAGTTATTTTTCCCTATGTAATGAATTATAATTCTCTTGATGATTTTTTTTAGGTCTTTAAGGTTATTTTTATATGTTTTATTATCATTTTTATGTTTCCAAACATTGTGTTATCTTTAGTTCTTTAAGACAGACCTTTTTGTGTGTGTGAAGGCCTAATGTAAATAGTACTAATGGCATGCTTCAAGTGGTGATTGGAGCTAAGTAATGGGCTTCAGATCAGAATAATATGGTATTATTATATTTTCATATAAATTTTTCCTTCCATGTATTAATTTTTAAAGTGCTCAAAGAAGATCAATGGGTAATGTGTACTAATGAAGGCCTAATTAAATTAGGTCTCCTTAAGGCCTAAAGAAGGATTTGGTCCATTTCAGCTATAGTAAACCTAATGTAATTATTTATTCATGTTTATGGCATGTTATAATTCCTATCATGTTTAATATATAAGTGGTAAAATGTATGACTAACCAAGAGGTGTATGAGCAAGAGCTTAGTATAAGAACAAGGCCTAATAGACCTAATTATCTAGTTAGAGAAGGGGTGAGTAAAACTGAAGTATATATAAATTTTAAGAGTTGAATTAGGTACTATATACCATAATAATTGTGTATAGAAACTATAATGAAGATATAAATAGGGTAATATAAATGAATATCAAGGTCATATGACCTAATCTATCTTGGAGAGACCTAGTTGAGTAAAGGAGCTTAGAAGGCTATTTGAAAGAGATAAAAAATAAAGAAGAGTTAAAGAAGGTTATAATCATATATTATATGAGAAACAAGGTAAAATAAATGTGATCAAATCAATCAGGTTGTTTATTTAGTGTTTAGTCATCTAAGGGGTTGGATCCTCCTTGCAATTTGGTGCTTGTTAAAGCCTAGATGGTTTGGTATTTAACTAGTTGGGGTTGGTGTTCCATGTGGAGTTGGTGCTTCAAAAAATTATGATATATTGAATTATAAGACTATATTATATTTATATATATCAGTGGGTTTTCTTACCCTTGAGGGTTACTCACTCATATGTGTGTTTTCTATGTTATGTTCATATGAATAACTCTTTATGCATTGTTATATCTTTGTATTGTCTTGATGGTTCAAGGAATGTTAAATTACATGTGAAAGAAAGTTTTAAGAGATTTATTTACCACCCTCCCCCTATCAGTCATTGTGTTTCCAACACATTGCATGTGAAGTCATATTCTATGTAAGATGCTTCTTGAGTATTTCATGGACGGGGAAATCAGTGATCTCATCTATGAGAGGGATGGTACAATCATGAGGTAATAAAGATAGAGGGAGCCACTCCAAGATTTAAGGAGATTTATTGGTAGTTTTTCATGGATTTTACAATTCATTAAGCTTATCATCATTAAAATCAACAATAGTGGCATGTAAATTGGGATTCATGTTGATGAATTTAGGTAAAGGATCATTATTAATCTTTATAATAGTGGGAATATGATATTGAGATTTGGGATTTAGAAGTTGAATACTCCAAGGCTAGGATTGAACTCATATTTATATATTTTTCCATTATGAAGTAACTTGATACATTGGCTACCTGAAGAGGCAATATCCATTATTCTATGAGTCAATGGGCATCCTAGGAGAATTTTTTAAGATAAGGGTAAATCAAAGACCATAAGCTTAGTTCATATAGTCTTAAGTCCAATCATAAGAGGGGGCCAAATACAAAAAAGTGGATTTTGATTAGTTTTTTCAAATCCATAACATGTCAAATGAGTTTGTTTAAGATGATCTTGGTTATAGCCAAGTTGTTGGATGAGCCATAGAGATGTCACATTAACACTAGACCCTTCATATACTAATACCTTATGAATGAGGGTGGTATTAATGGATATTTTAATAAAGAGGGGTGGATCGTCATCTCAAAAGAGGATCTCATCATTGATCATGTATTTTTTGAGGAACTCGATGGAGGGTTTCAAATAAAGACAAATGGATTCAATGGTATGTACTTCAGTTGGTTGAGGCTCATGAGAAGGTGGTTCATCTAAATAAGATGGCTCTTCAATTTCTTGAATTTTTTACATGAGGAAATTATGATGATAAGGAGAGGTACGAACTAACTCCATAAGAGAATTTTTCAAGGCATAGAGTTAAATTATTCTAATAAGTTATAATGGGTTTTGGAAGAAGAACCGACACGAGTCTTAGAAGGTAATATAGTTTTAGGAGGAAGATAAGTGGTTAGGGGTTTAGAAGGAGGAGATGGTTCCTCATTGGTTTTCGAAGCTAAATGAGTAGTTGTAGTTTATTTAAGGAGTTGCTCTTCCAAGGATGGTTTACTAGGTTTAATGATAGGATATTTGTGAGATGGTTTACAATGATAATTGACCTTATCCATGTTAACATATTGAATTATTGTAATATTGATCATACTTATCATAAATCACATAAATATTCTTATTGTCTTATTGAACATTAGATATGGAAAAATATTTTTAGTTATTAGAATAATAAGCTTTAGGAGACTATCATTTTTTAGAAGAGTTAATGTAATCTTGATGATAGATAGAGGTGAATCATGGCTTTGTGATTGAAGGAATGACCAAGCATATAGGATATAAAAAAATTGGTAATCCCTCTACATGTTTCATGGGAGTGATCGATATTGGAATGGAACTAACAAAATTGATTAGGGTCATACCATTTGGGAGGATTATTAGGATAAGTGTATGTTTTAGAGGGTAGTAAAAGTTATTTCATTTGTTGCACGGTTAATAGTGTATGAGGGGATTGGGGATTGTTGGATTTGGAAACTCCTAGTTTGGATTGAGGAGGATTGGTGGTTATGGAATTAGTTGAATGTTGAAAATATCCTTTACTAATTTTGGTATTAGGTTCAAATCGTTTCATTAAGAAGTCTTGACACTTAGTTTGGTCAAGATATTTGTTTAGCATTTGAGGAGCAAAATTCAAAACCTTATATTGAAGTGAATGAGTTAATGTATTTATAAAGAGTTTAAACAAATTTCCATTAGTCATTTTATAATCAATTTTTTGAGCCAAAGATTTCCATCATTTGCTAAAATAATGAGCCGATTCAGTGGGAGATTGCTTAGCATTGATGAAATGTCTTATGAAATTCCTGGGAAGATCATTATGTTTAAACTCTTTAACTAGAGGATTAACTAAATCCTCTAGTTGTTACATATAATTTTGGAGAATTTGATTGTACCATTCTAATACATCACTAGTGAAAGTTTTAACTAAGAGTTTAGTTGTGATGAAAGTATTAATTTAGATCCACTCCTTATAATGATTTCCAAATACTTTAAAAAAAGATGAAGGGTCTTTAGTGTCATCATATTTAATAGTTGTGGATATATTACCAATATTAATAGAAATAATGAAAGGGGTTAAAAGCTCATTTTGGATGTGTTGAATCATCTTATTATGCATGATAGGTTGGGGTATGATATTCCCCATGGCATATCTAAGAGGTGGAGGAATAAAATTTTGATTGTTTCAAGGAAGAAGAATGGAAGGCTAATTAGCCATGTTGATCAAATGATTTTGTAGTTGCATCATTTGGGAGGTGTTATATGTTTGCATTATGTTCATTTTTTATACTATCTAGGCAAAAATTTGAGTGGTATCAATTGGTGTAGTGGTGTTTATAGGACTCCCCAAATGCGTATTAGGGGTAGGGTTGTTAGGAGGTGGATTACTTGTGGGGTTATTGGATATAATTGTGTCAATCACCCCCAAATTATGGTGAGATGTTTGAAGATGGGAATTTTCTTGATAGGTATGAAAGGGATCCAATCCAAAATTTTCATCTTATGGTATGATTTGTACCATGTTTCAATCCAAAGATGAGGGAGGAGGAGAAGTACTCCAAGGGTGAGGGTTCTCTTGAGAGGTAAAGAAAGGAAAAAAGGAGCACCCCATATAGTATCTAAATGGATTTAGGTTGTCCAAGAATATTCTTATAAGGTATTTCATGATGCTTGGTGAAAGAATCTGAGATTAGAAAGGAAGAAGGAAAAATAGGGACAAAGTCATCCAAATAGAGTACAAAGTAGGAAATTAGGTAAAGAGTCAACTAGGTCGACAAAATTCTATAAGGAAGAGTCACATAATTGAGAAATAAGAGGACACAGTTGAGTTGGTCAACTTTATACTGGAAAATATGAAGTAGATGTAGGCTAAGAAGAATACGTAGTTGTATGTGTTGAAATGTACTACTGAATAGAGAACTGAACATGATGGTAGGGTTATACAATCAAATAGGTTGATTTTGTACTATTGAATAGAGAATTGAATAGGAAGATAAGGATACATAGTCATGTAAATCAACTATGTATTGTAGGCAGGAAGGCTAAACAATATATACAAGACTATATTGATCAAAATGGTAGTGTTATAAAATAGAAGGAAAATTTTATAAGATAATTTTGAAGCAAGATAAAATTAAACACACAATCAATTGGATCTATGTGGATGACCCAATTGGAACACATAGCACATATATAACACAAACTTTACGCAATCGTTGGTGAATGCAAGTTTTATAATACAAAATTTAATGATCAAAGAGCAAAAAATAAAAATTTACTATAAATTCTAAGCTAAGTGGTCATCCTAAATGTTATTAAGTTATAATAAAGTTTAATTTTAATGTGATAGCAAAGTTGGCTAAAATAAGGAGCTAGAAAGTAATCTAAAGTTGGTTTTAAGATGTTTCGACTGAAAAGAATCTATATTGGTGATGGTACTAGCTTGGTATTGGGGCCTACCCTCTCACTTCACAATCCTATAATGATAAGGGTGTTGAGTGCTTTGCCAGTATATACCATCAACCACATGTTTATATTTGGCTAGAAAATCAAGTTGGCTTTCCCCTTGGTGATGAAATCCAAGTAGATCTTGGGAAGATAAATATTTAATATTTTTTGAATGTAAATTGGTTTGATAGTGTGTGTAAAAATAAAAATAATGTAACTAAAATGGTAATTTTAAAAACCACTATTTAATCTATGTGAGGTACTCTAAGCATGCAAACAACTAAAAAGGAAAGGTGAATTAATTACTAGCAAATAGATATTAATTCCCTAACTGAGAATAGTATAGAGTCAATTAAGGTGATGTTATATGTAAATAGTACAGAATAGATTTGATTGGGTCATTATTATTCTATAGAATCAAGCTCTATAAGAACACAATCAAATAGGTCAACTATGTCTTTTAAACAGAAAAAGACTACAAAATTGTGTCGAATAGGTTGACCTAGTTAGTTGTAGGGCTGAAATTTTATAGACTACAAACTTGTGAAAAATAGTGTTAAAAGAATAATTGAAATGACAAAGAGATTAAAAAGAATATTTATGGGCTTGAATGTGTTTTATATTGAAATACTATGATGCTCAAATGTTATTTCAAAAAATTTCTAATTAGGTCAACTAGTTTGACCAAGTTTGAAAAACACTATATGCTGAAAGAGAAATAGTGAATAGAGTCAACCTATTCGATAGTGTTTACAAACCTATATGTTGGTATAATATAATAAAAAATAGATTCAAATTATTTGATATGTATTCCAATCTATAATTCAAGAAGAATATTATGTCTAACCATTCAATCCATTAACCTATATTTGACAAAAATTTGCACGAATAGAGTTGAGTCATTTTGAAGTGACTGTGTATTAAAATTATGCACAGAAAGATAGAACTATAATGACCTATTTGATATATATATATATATATCAAATAAGACATTATAGTTCTAGCTTTTTTGTGCATAGGTTTAATACATAGTCACTTCAAAATGACTCATTTGATGTGTGTGTGTGTGTGTGTGTGTGTGTGTGTGTGTGTGTGTGTGTGTGTGTGTGTATGTATAAGTATAATATTATGACAAAATTATGGTGTGAAAGAAAACCTAAAAGGGTTAGATTCATGTTGAGTTCACTAGAATGTATGCAAAGGGAAATGCAACTAGTCTATAAATCAATCCTAACTTAGGAAAGATAAATCCTAATTACACTTCCAATTATTGACACATTATATATTTAGTATCATGACCAAGATAGATCTTCTAAACCTATCAAAGGGATATCTTGCCATAATAAATCACTAGGGAGGGTTCCAAATCTTTCAGTCAAGTAAAACTATGCAATAACCCTAACTAGATCCTATGTTTTCTTATTCACAAAGTATAAGACAAGTAAATTAAAATCTAATCTAGGACTCACCAAAACTTGTGGAAAAAATTGAGGGTAATAAACATAAAAATGAAACATGCATAGAAGAATTTTAATTAAGCTAGTATAGGTAAAACCATGATGAATGGAGAGAGAAATATATTCAAAATCCATTACTTATGATACTTTTATCTACTAAAATAGAGGATTAAAGTTAGAGATACTTACCTTGAAGATGAACCCATCAAAGCTCAATCTCTCCCTTAGCCAAAGGTGCTTCATAAGAGGTTGTTATGGTTTGTAATGATCACTAAGAAAGGCCAAATCATCCAAGAATTTTCCACAAAACAAGATTCTTCTCCAAGAAAAAACCCTAAGCTATAACTCCTCAAGTAGAATGTCAAAAGAGTATATTGTAAATAAGCACAAGTTAATAATTAACTCTTATTGTCTCTCTAAGAAATGGTGAAATGAATGTGTATATAGCTGAATCTAACCCTAACCCTTTATAAATGTTTAGCCGATAGGGTTGATGCAATCGACTCTGTATCATTATTTATAAAATAAAATTAGGTCTTGGTCTAGGTCATCCAAGGGCTGACCTAGACCCTAAATGAGTTTTATCTATTAGATTATAGGGTCGATGGGGTTGATAGTGTAACATAAACCATTGGAAAGGGTTTTTAGGCTAGGGAAGGGATAATGAAGGTGGAAAATGACTAGAGGAGGGTGCAAAAGAGGAGGCAAAACTTAGGGGAGTGTTTTTAGAAGATGGTTGGATTGAGAAAAAGTGGAGTATAGGGGAAAAATTATGTGAAGCACCAATGGTCTACCCACCCCTTTCCTAGTACACCCCTTAAGGTGTGCACTCAAAGAGATTGAGACTTGATGGGTTATTACAAGATAGAAAGCATTAATAACTGACAAAGTTTGAAAATATTATGTGTATACAAATCCAAAAAGGGGAAAATTTTAAATTTCTTGGTATTCCCTTTTATTTTAATAGTTCTCCCTTGATGAAATAGAAGTATATTATTGATAGAGTGGAAAAAAATCACTTATTAGATTACTAAGCCTCTTTCTCTTGGAGGAAAGTTTCAAATTTTCACCAAAATTATTGCAACTACCTATGTCTACTATTCCTCTTGCTAGAATACTTCAAAATACTTATATGAAAAATTAACAAAGGTTTTTAGAGATTTTATTTGGGCTAATTCTAAGAAAACTTAAATAATCCAAAGATATACTTGGGACATTTGTTTCCTTGCTTGCAAAAAAGTAGGAATGGGCATTAGTGACATCTACAAACAAAACACTACTCTTTGTACTAAGTGGGTGGGAAGAACAATTAATGAAAATGAAGCTTGGAAAATTCTCCTAATAGACTGCATTCATGTAGGTGTTCCTTATGGTAAGAATGCTGATTTTTTTGGCTTTCATAGTCATTTAATTACCTCTGTACCTATATAGATATAAGGATCTTTTGTGGCTAAGAGTATTTTGAAAGATTTTGAAATAGTGAAACGCTTTCTAAAATGGGTTAGAGATGGATATTGAAGTGGTCTCTTTTATAATGACTATTGGTCCCATGTCATGATCAATTCCAACCTCCTTCTAACAGAAATGCCAATATAAAAGTGCTTCAATTTTTCAAAATAAATAATTTTCACTATTTTGGATTTAATTTCCTCTAATTATTAGATCTTGTAGCACTCATCGAAAGGAAAATATAAGATTATTAATTTAGATTTACCTTCCATTATGTGCATTCAAGATTTGATGCTTGATGACATGCTCCATAAGATGGGTCTACAAACTTTGTTTGCCTAGTGGAAGGATTGATAGTGGAATTGTGATACCACCTTTATAAATTACTCTCTTGGTCTCCTCGACAAAATCATGAGTTTATTCTCTTTGAATTTGGAAAACCTCAATAAAAGATATGATCTAAATTCCTCTCCTAGTTAGCTTCCCAAACTCTTAAGATTTGACATGCCAAGATCAAGCCAAAACTTGCTAATTTTTTATGGTGTCTAGTCTATCAAGATCTTCCTCTAGAGGAGAATATCAAGTACACTAGGATTTATAACCCCATGTATGTGGCTTGTTTCTGACCAAAAAACTTTAAACACCTCTTTTTGAGTTTTATGAGAGTTCAAACTGCCTAGAAATGGATTCATTATTTATTCAAGCCTTAACACCTAGAGCCAATTGATGAGTGCATGTCTTTCTTTAAGGACCAAGATCAATGGCCTTCATACACTATTTTTTATGAAATTTATTCAGATTTATTAATCTATTTCAGCTATGGAAGTCTCAAAATTTAGTTATATTTAACAATGAATAGCATTCTATGAATTTCTCTATTAATGATAAATTTATTGTTATTTCTTCAGGGTTTCTACAGATTCAAGCACATGCGAAGAAGGTGGCCTTTGAGTTTCAAAATCTTTAAGAGATCCTCAGCCAATAGGGGATTGTTCCTTATACAAAGAGTTGTGTTCCTTCTGACCAAACCTTGAATGGCACTCTTCTTACAACCAAACATCAAAAAAGTTGCTCTCATAGCCATACCCATTTTTTATCTCCTCCTTAATAGAGGGGATGGATTATGTTCCTTGGAAAATTTGTTGTTGGCCTTATTAGGTGGAATTTCCTTGTTTAGGGTGGAAAACTAGTGGGGAATTGAGGTATGCTCATGTTTTTGGTACTGTGACATTAATTTTGTCAAGATATCAAAGGTTTGTAAGTATCATTGATGCCCTAGAGATGTTCTTGTGAAGATGCATAGTATGTAACAAGGAAACCTATTATCTCTCTATTGAGAGAGATTTTTAAGTCAAATTGGTAATTATTCTAAGGTTTATGGCATGTCAAGGTCAATATCAAGACACAAGGTAAGCAAACTTTTGAGCACTAGTCTTAAGAAGCATTGTCATATCATGAGCATGTATGTGAAGATGGTGGTTTGGTAAGATGGATACACATAAGTATGAGTGTATTTTTAATAATTCCCAACCATGCATATGAAGTTTTTAAACACTCAATAAAGTTTCAAGGTAAACATTTAAGGTTATGGTCTTAAGCCTAAGCATGTAATCAAACTAGTCCTAGAATCTTGCTGACCTAATGAGGAGTCTTGAGGTGTTATCATGAATGAAAATCATTGGTAGATCATGTAAGAAGATGTTTTAAACTATGTAAACATGTTTATAAGGTATATAATCTTTTAGATAAGGTTTTTAGGTCATTTCTTGGCTTAGTCTTTGCATTAAGAGACCTAGTGACAAGGCATAAACTTGGTAGCATGATGAGGCAAGTAGTATGAGACTTGTGAGAAGAGATTGGTAGTTTTTTAGAATGGTATGAGGTTTTATGAAATTATAATTAGGTTTTGAGATCATTATAATAGGTTTCAAGGTGTGTTCAAAGTGAAAGTATGACTAGTAGTTCAAGGCCTAATGTGCAAAGAAACCTAGTGTGGCCAAACGAGGGGCCAAGTTCAGTTCCCAAAATTCCAGAGCTCATAAGATAATTTTCATATGTTTTATAAGTTTTTTCAAGTATTTTTACCAATTCTAAAGTCAAATTTTGAAGGAGAAAGCATGAAATTTGGTTCTGAGGTTTTTTATGTGCATAGAATGAGGTATTGCAGAGTCGAGAAGGATTTTCTTATGTTCATTGGCACATGAAAACTTTACGTGAGGATAAAATAAATTCATATTAGTTTGGGAAGGGTCATATATTTAATTTCTTGGTATTTTTTATGGGTTAAGGACCTGAGCTTTATGAACAATTATTAAGAAAGGAAAATAGTCTAAACCCTCTTTAAAACCCTAATAGTGACCCACTAGGAAAGATCTTCTTGGAAAAGGATCTAAAATGGATTAGATGACCTATTTTTATGATTTATTCATGTATAGGACTCTCCCAAGTTTATCCAATTGTCATTAGTATGTTAAAGAGTGAGTGGAAGCCATAAGAAACCCCTTGTTTCTCAAATGTTTGATGTAGCAAGTAGGGTTAAACAGGTCAAAGCATGTAAATGATTGGAGGATGATTTGTGAGACTTTTATTTTATTCCCATATAATTTTATAATTATTTTTCATACCTTAAATATTTTAAACTCATCATGTAAGTTGAATTATCATTAAAAAGGCCTAATAAAGAAGACAATGAGAAAACTAGGCAGAAGTGAGAGTGAGATTAGGGATAGGTTGTAGTGGATTAAGGATGGATCCAAATTCTTAGAGTAATTTTTTAATACATATATCACATTTTCCCCTTGAAGATAATATTTTTTTATTCTTATATACAATCAAAAATCTACTCTCAAAATGACTTATCTAATATAGTGAGGTCTGTGTAGAGTGAAGAAATGAGATTGGTCCATAAGACCAATATTGATATTAAACCATGTAATATATTTATTTAAATATGTTATAAGGATGTTTAATCATAATATAAACCCATTTTAAGTTCATAAAATTCTTCACATAATTTTTCTATGTCTTGGTTTCTATGACTATGTTTTTAGAGTTGTTGGCATCAAATTGTGCACCCTAGGACTCTTTACTCAGCTCTTACAATTTGATGCAACATAGATTCATCTCTAAAATTTATGGGAACTTGTAAGAGATATGAATCTCTAGTATTATGATTTATATCTCCCTATATAGTCTTTGAAATTTTTGTAAACTACTCTAATGCTTTCATATAGGGAAAGAGTTAGAAGTTTGCATGAAGTAAAATTTCACTAAAGTGGTGATCCACCAAGAGATATCCCAAAAACTATCATACTTATATTAAATAAAAAATATTTATAAGACCAAATATAAGCCTTAAAATATCCTAACATAATTTATTCAATGTGAAGGTAACATAAATGAGATAATCAACAAGACAACTAGTCCAGGGGTAGATTATACACCATAAAGACAATAACTTGCTTAAAGAGGAGCCTAGTATCCTAACTACATTTCACATGACCTGTTGGATCAGAACTCTTGATTAAACATGAAATATAGAGGAATAAAGGATGATATTATCACATAAATTCACTATTATTCTCTCTCACACTTAGACAAAGATGTTCACAACTTATAATTAGACTTGTATTCAATGTTCAAAAGTAAAGTACAATGTTATTCCAGTAGGGCTTCACCATACCAGATGTGGTATTAGTTTACAAATGAAAAAATGGATAATACTTATATAAATTGGAAAGAGAGAGATAAAATAAGTCCAAGAGACATAAATACATGTGTCCAAAGGTGGAAACCAATTACAATGTATGTAGGTGAAGTGTAAGAGGAGTTAGAAACTGATTGGCATATGTGTCCATTCCAAATAATCATACTCTTCCAAAATTGGCATAGAATTTATTCAAGCACATTTCATGAAACTACCTTCATCATTATCCTTCATTATGCATTTTAAATCTGACTAGGGGAAAGTGTCTCTTTTGTATTGATAAGAGAAAGTTACAAGGAATCTTCTACCTACATTGGAAGTTTTCCAAATCATTTGTATTCTCTTGCACAAGAAGAATCATCATCTATCACTGTGATCACTCCTTTTAGACATTTCTTGGAACTAGGCCTTATCATCTCCTTATTCTACCTAACTTATATGTACTATGCAGTTGGACTGATGGAGTCCATATATTTTTTGTAGGAGTCTGAAGCTAGACTATTAAAGTCCATAGTTTTTTTTGTAGGCCTAGTGGCTTTGTATCCTCTTTCATGGATTTATCACACCTAGTCTTGTTCCAACACCTAAAAATCATTCATTCATGTTTTTTCATGTTAATCCAAGCTTTCCCCAACTTGTGTTTATATCCACTTCAACCCTAACCTTCAATTTTCACCATTTTCTCTCTCTTCTGCAAGTTTTAAGCCTTGAAAGTGGCCTATCTCTAAGACAAAATAGAGATTATTGGGCCTTATTATTCATGAAAAATGAATATTTTGGAGGATTCTTAAGGTCTTAATGACCAACTATACCAAAGTATTTTGTCAAATTTCAAGTTTAAGGGGTTTAATCATCTCAATCTCTTCAAAAAGGGGGCAAAAACTCTATTTTTTGCATACTTTTGACAAAACCTCCTTGTAGATGCTTCTCCCAAACCTCTTTCAGGCCTATAAGTTGTTGATACATGATCTCCACACTCATTTCATGATTATGTAACCCTTAAAATCAACTAAAACACTTCTTGCTAATGAAATTCTATGTTTACCCCTTGGGCCAAGGGTTTTATTAACCTGCCTATAGGTGACAGTGAACAGGGGTGCCCTCCTATAGATATTTTCATTTATGCCTCTTATCAAGATTTTAATGACTTTATATAGTTTATACATTCTCTATCATTGTCAATTTTAAACCATTTCTTTTAGCTCATAAACCTCACTAGTACTTCTAAGGCTCATCACCACCCACTGCCTACCATAGTCTCCTTTACTTGTTTGTAGGTCACTCTTTTGATTTTATTAGGATCATAGTGTATATGGAACATTAATAAGATTATTATTTAATATCTCAACCTGATGATCATCTTGAATCCACCTTATATGGTCAAAACCATTATGGTCTTAGCTTAGTCTGTAGATTTCCAATGACCTCTATCTTAGTCTGTAGAAGGGTTGTAGGTTATTTTTTGCATGTAGAAGTCATGTTAGTGACTTTCAAGGAAATTTAATATATTAAAAACACTCATTTTGGGTAGATAAAACTTTTAAGGTACCATTCAAGTCACCACTCCCTTCTTTATGTCTTTTTTTCACTTCTTCATTATTATAGGCTTGAGACAACACTGGTATGGAATGGTGATTTGCACAAGGTAAATAAGGGTTTTAATGTTAGGGAATCCATGTGTATGTGTTTTTTAAACACTCCCAAACATATAAACTTAATCTACTTGTTACCCCCATGTATCTACACGTACCTCATAAGGACTAATCCACATTGCCAATTTATCCTCCTTATAGGCCACCTGTAGGTATATTAACTCCATCTGAGGTTTGAACTTGTTATAGATTTTGATGTGAAATTACCTTCTACATGCCACCTTGACAATACACTTAAATTCATTTGAGATATTTCTTAAACTTGTTCAAATGAACACATCACCCTTTTGCAATGAAACACAAGCTTTGGAAGGCAGCTAGGACCTCTAAATGGGTCAAATCACAAGGTTTTGAATGAGGTGAAACCCTAATCTAGAGAAACTAAGGTTAATTTGCCCCAAAATTGAAACATAATCATTCATGTTCATATTGATTTGAGACTTGCATGAGCAATGGTGATCCTTCTTCTCAAACCATTAAGAGAATCTTGATATGGCTATGGTGAAGAAAAGCCTTGACTATCTAGCTCTATTGTGCTTGAGTGTTTCATTTCCTCATATCTCCTGATATAGTAACATGGAAACCAAAACTTGGGAAACAAACAACATTGATTTCAAAAAAATAAAGGTCTCCATGCATTTTTCTATACCAATATGGTTTTCACATTTATCTCAACACTTCACAAGCTATGTTAGGATATGAAACATCAACACAAAGGTGTATGAGCTCTTGAAACCATGGAAACATCACCCTCCTGAAGTGATTCCACCAATTAGACCATACAGACAACCTCAATAGAAGAAGAAACCTTTAGGTTATGGGAAATGACAAGCACAATGGAGTGGCTAACTTCTAAGAGATGGTTCATAAAACTCAGCCCAATGATCTCTAAACTCCTACTATGAAAATGAATGTCAACTCATGTACTATCCTCCCCCAGAAGCATTGGACTTAAAAATCTTCCAACTGACCATACCAAGTACAAATCTATGAACTTCAAAATGTTTTCCAAGAGATCAATGGAGATATGGGAATGTTTTGAGCCATTTTTAGTATTTCTAAAGTTAGATAAACATAAGGATGAGTTAGAGAAGATAAAGGGTCACACTCCAACCTTCCCACATGTACCACTCTTCCTCATAGGCTGTACAAGTGTCTGAAACCTCTTATTTCTTCAACAAAACTACTTATTTTCTACATATTCTACCAATTTGTCAGTTGAAATAGTTACTAGAAGTTATAATTGACACATATGAGGTGATATGATATTTTGAAGCTTGCACAATTCCTAAGAAATTTGTACAAGACATTAAATGCACTATTTTGGCTATTGAAAAGACATTAAAAATACTTCAAATGACTTATGGGGCCAAATTGACCATGGTTAAACCATTAAAAAAATGAATTAAAACTAAATGACTTACGACAAACCCTCTAATAGAAATTTATGCAATATAGGTTGGCCCAAATTGACTAGATAGTTAATTTGGTGAACATTATTGGTGATTTTGCAAGGGTGGTATCCCTGCTATACCTAAGACCAATATCCTATCTTATCCATTAGACCATAGAGTCTCTCTAAAAAATTTCTAATACTCAAATGACTTTGAAAAACAAACCAAACCAAAGGAAAACACACACAACTAGACATACTCAAAAGAACACACATATGTTCAACTAGAATACTTAGAGAACACAACTAAAAAAGAAAAGCACACATCTAAGCTACTATGTATAAAACAGACCTCACAAGGACTAATAGAAAAACTTTAGATGTATCCATTTCATAGGTATAGATAAATCTTCTCCATCCATCTTGGTCAACTGAAAGGAATTGCTTTATTTTCACTTGCTAATGATGTAAGGGCCACTCCACAAAGCATCAAATTTGGTGTGTCTACCTAGTTTGGATCTATCATCATCCCATTTCAAAATTGTCACTTTATTTTAGCACTCTAGTACTTGATTTATTGTTAAAATTATTTTTCATTAGCACTTGGTGGTGTTCCATAGTCATATTGGCATTATCTCTTGCTTCTGATAGCTACATAAGTTCAGTCAATTTGACTTGCATTGGAGTATTCTCAAATAGTTCCAATTAGTGTACAAGTTCTAGATTAAGTAGTTCTTTAGAGATAGACAATCTAGCTTCCCTTACATAGACAAACACAAAGGTATAATTTCCAATTGACCTCTTAGGAGTAATCTTATCAGCTCATAGGGCTATCTTCAACTTGATGTGCCATGCCCTTTGATTGTTATCCAATGTCCTCTTGATAATCTTGTAGGATTTTTATTAGTTGACTTAACCAATCCATTACCTTGGGGGTAATAATTTGATTAATTACTCAAGTAAACTCCATTCTTGTTTTCCCAATCAAAAGTTTTGGCACTCATGAAAGTGAGTGCATTATTAGAAATGATAGTGTAGGGAACTCCAAACCTTGTTATGATGCTCTCATAGAACTCAGAGATGGCATTTTCGGTTACCTCTTTCAATGATATAACCTCTACCCACATTTTAAAGTAGTCTATTGTATTCAACATCCATTTATGTCCAGCACTAGAGAGAGGGTTAATCATACCAATGAAATCAAGGCCCCATTGCATGAGAGGTTGGTCTACTTGGATGGGATTCAATGGAAGGGTTGAAAGATTTTATTTTCCCATGAAGAAGTCACATTAATGACACCTCCTATCCCAAGAGTAGAAATCCTTGAAGAGTATATGCCAATAATACCCAACCCTCATTATCTTTGTAGCTATTATTTTTGGGGAGAAATGACCTCCATCTACACCATTATGAAACCTTTCCAGCAAGATGCCAAACTGATCATTGTCAACACACCTTAGTACCACACCATTCACATACTTTCAAAATAGAATACCATTATAATAAATGGTTTGCAATATAAAATACCTTCTTTGTGACTTGGTCAAACCATTAGGACACTCACCATTTTGGAGGAAACCAATGATGTCTTGTGTCCAACTTTGAATTGGTATGTGACAAGCTAGTTGGGGATGATTTTGATTAACCAAGACTTCTTCCCTTGGCCCTTTGAGATCTAAATCTAAATTTTCACACATCCCCTTTCTTCTTACCAACTTTGTTACCTTGATATCAACATCATATTCCATTACCTTTGTGGTCCACCCAACTCTCTTCTCATTGAGGTCTTTGCTTAGGAGGAACTCTTTAGTACTAGGATGAGAGACCATGACATGTATCTTATTATTTGAAACCATGTGCCTAAACTTTTTCAAACCTCTTATCACATCTAGAGCTTTCTTCTCAACAAATTTGTACTTGACCTCATAGTCTTCCAATCCTTGACTAAAGAATGCAATGGGTTGTTCAATTTCCTCATCATTCTTATGCATAAGCATAGTTGAGATTGTTTCAAGGTTAGAAAAAGTATAGAGTATAAAATACTTAGTAAATTTTGGATTCAAGAGAGTAGGATATTGAAAAATTGCTTGTTTGATTGCCTCAAAATGGTTCTTACCTTCCTTTGTCCAAGAAAAAGATTGATTCTTCTTGAGCATGGATGTGATAGGCTTCACCAAAGTAGCAAACCCTAGAATAAACCTTCTTACAAAGTTGATCTTTCCCAAGAAACTTTTCAAACCTTTCTTGTGTAGAGGCAAATACAAGCCTAGAATATCTTCAATCCTTTCAGGGTCAATATGCAAGCCTTCTTTTGACACAATATGACCCAATAACTTGCCTTCATGAATAGCAAATATACATTTTTTTGGATTAATATAAATTCCAAACTCTCTACACTTCTCAAATACTTGCCTTAGATGTTTCATGTGTTCATTAGCATCCTTTGAAAAAATAGTTATATCATCAAGGTATACAAGCAAAAACTCATTGATCAAACCTTTAAAGGCCATGTCCATTACTCTTTAGAAGGTATCACCAACATTATACAAACCAAAAGTCATCTTTCTATATACAAATATCCCCCATTTTGTGGTCAATATTGTCTTGAACTAATCCTCCTCATTCACTAATATTTGGTTATAACCTAAATAGCCATCAAGTAGTGAAAAGCGTTGAGAAGCTGAAACCACTTGCAAAATCTACTCCATGGAAGGTAGTGGATGATGGTCTTTGAGTGAAACTCTATTGAGATCTCTAAAGTCCACACAAAGTCTAATCTCTCCACTCTTCTTTCAAACAAGTACAAGGTTAGCTACCCAAGTTGAGTGTTTGATAGGAAAAATAGTCCTAGACTCAATCAATTTGGTGAGCTCTTTTTTCATTAGTTCCTCTATCTTGGGATTGATAGGCCTTTGCTTTTGCCTAACTAGTTTAGCTCCATGTTCTAACTCAATAGTGTGATGAGCTAGACTTGGATGAAACCCTTTCAAATCCTTATATTTATAAGCAAATATATCATGAAATTATTTACACAATTCAATGAAGGTTTGCCTTTCAAAAAGAGAACATATCTAACCAACTTTCAGAAGTTTGTCCTTAAAAATAAAGAATCTTTCATGGTTCTCTTTCTTTGTATAAATGTTCACCATTTCTTTCCTTCTTTGATCATCTTCATTGAACACACTCTCTAAATTAACTAGCCCCTTTAGTATCTTGTTTGTCTTTAGCTGAAGAAAATTTTCTTTTGTTTATTTGAAGAAAATTTTGCTTCATTTTGTATAAAGTGTGTACTGTGTTTATCACTCTCAAACACTTTCCAAGACACTTCATTATCTACAATAGAAGGTCTCACAATGACCTTGATGTGAGATTGGTCCTTCTCTTTACTTACATCAGTAACTATATCAAAGTGTGCTCCTATCACAGCCAACCTATCAACATGTTTATTTGAATCTCTTGGTATTATAGGTTGGATATTGAAAGCATCAAATTCCTCAATTAGATCCCACACCCTATGCTTGTAGGACTTAATAAAAGTTTTCTTGGCTATATCTTGGTTTCTCACTTGAAGTATAATCAACTCACCATCTCCATAGACCTTCAAAAAATTTGATTCCCTTTCTCTTTGCCTATTGAAGGCCATGAACCAAGCCTTCATATTTTGCCACATTGTAAGTATAATTTAAATAAAATCTATATGAAGAGTAATATTAGTTCTTTGAGGGAGAAACCAACATGACACCAGCTCCTACCCTTGCCTTGATTCTAGAGCCATCAAAAAACATTTCCCATATCCCTTCAAGTTCATGATCCTCATTATTGAGTGATAGTATAGGAATGTTCTTCTCATACATACAATATACCCCCAATTCATTTTCTTCTATGAATGCATAGGGATTATGCTCATAATTTTTAGTACCATACTTATCAAGAAAGAGGTCATAAATACCTTCAAGGGGAAAGGATGTTTCACCACCAATGACACCTTCTTGCTCACTAATTTTGCAATTCTAATTTGAATTTGTCTCCACATATGGTTCAATATAGATACTTACTAAGGGTGTATACTTATAGCTAATTTATCTCCATATCTTGTTCTAAAATCTTAAAAAGACCAATCAACTACAAAGTACCCTCCAATCTGAGCCGTGAAGTCTCTTGATAAGCAAATAGCAAAATGAGCTAGAAGATCAAACACCACAATGTCTTGTAAGATGGGAAAAATTGGACAATCATGCAAGAAAAATTTCAAACCTTTAACCAACTCCACCATCTTGGCTAGAGTTCCATAAAAATAAAACACAACCTTACTATGAAGCTCATAATTTAGTCCTAACTTATCAGCAACCACCTTAGGCATAACTGTGGTACTAAATCCACTATCCATAATGCAATCGTGAACCAATTTGTCTCCCATAATGAGTTTGAGGTAGAAAGGTGGAGGCTTTTCAAATTTGGTGGATGGTTCTAGGACATAATTAGGTGTGTTGGTAAGGGTTACACCATTTTGTCTTAGAGCTAAATGGGATACATTAATGTTTGAGAGTTGTTCTTGTAGAAGTTCCTTTTGGCCAGGTATATGCAGGACTTCCCAAAGAGAAATGCTTGTCTTGGTATTCTTCAAAGAATCAATAATGTTTAGAGAGGAAGTATTCACCTTGTATTGCATTCTTGAAGGCAATGAGGGAGCTTGAACTCATTGTATTAGAGGTTTGGCATCCTTACTCACATTCTGACCTTGAGGATTAGTGTGATTAGTATGATCTATTACATTGATACTTGTACTTTATGGCCTTGGAGAGGCACTACTTGGAGTCACTTGTGTTGCTAGATTATCTCCTAAATCCCTCTTTTTAGCTAGTGTGTTGGCTGAAACTGGTGTATTTTCATTCAACACATAATTGTCTTCTACTTGGAAATTCATAAAACTAGTACTTTGGTTGCTACTAATGTATTTTGATTCAACACTTAATTGTCTTCTACTTGGAAATTCATAAAACCAGCACTTTGGTTGCTACCTTCTCCTTGAACATTCCTTTGCACAATATTTTCTTCTTCTACTATAACATAAGGATTAGCTCCTTCTTGAGATACCTAAGATTGATTACCTTCTCCACCATTATGCATAAATTGACCTTGAAATTGCCCCCAATGATCCAAATGTTCCTTTCCTTGAACTAGATTGGTGTGGACTAAAACACCAACCCTTGTGAAGAGAGCAAAAGTAGGATTATAGGCATTGGGTGGTCTAATTAAAACATTGTTGACCTTGGCCTCTTCCTTGGTTATTATATTGGGGTGTAAGTCTATAGCCTTGTTGAGGATAGTATTGAGGATTGAGTGTAACACTTGCATACATTTGTGCTTGTTTGAGTTGGGCTTGCAAAGACTGAATCATCTCATCCTTATCTATGAAAGTATCCACTTTATTTGGAGGGATTTTAGGTTTGACATTGGTATTGGGGACTTGTGCTATGCTTAGGGCTTCAACTGAATTATGAGATAACAAAGGCATGGAGACTCTTATAGATAATTTTCTAGCTTGTATCAAACTATTCTCAACTTCAATGGCTATCTCATATGCCTTGGGTAAATTAAATCCTCCCATTGATTACAATATTATTGCCACATTAGTGCCAATAGCCTTGAGATAGGTGGGGAATACAAATCTTGGAGGAGACCTCATGATATGTGGCAACCTATGCCATGTCCTTTGAAACCTTTCATTGAAATCTCCCATGGACTCATTAGGATGTCTCTTTATCACATTCAACTAGTGAATTAGTGAAGTATGGTCACTCTTATTTTTAAACCTATTTACCAACAACTCTCAAAATCCATCCCAATTAGTAAGACAACCACCTTCCAATGTCATATACCAATCAAGTGCCTTACCCTTTAGAGACATGGCAAGTAGTTTAATAGCTATGTTAGCTTGGGTGATATTGTGGAAATTACAAAAGTTTGAAATGTCCCTAATGTGCTTAGATGGGGTAATATGACCCTCTCCATTCAAATTAGGGAGAATTTTGGTAGCATTGGGAGGAGTAGAATCATATGCAAGAGGTTAATTGGATTTTGGGTGTTGAAGGTTAGGAAAGGATGTCTTCTAGCCATCTCTTCTTCTTCTTCTTCTTCTTGATCTCTTATCTTCTCAACTTATTCTTCTTATTCTTATTCTTCAAAACCTTCTTTATCAGGATCTCTAAATGTTAAGAATGGTTCAAGATGTTGTTCTTCAAGAGGAGCTTTAGATAGAGGGACTTGATTGAAAGCTCTACTAGAAGAGGATTTAGTGAAGACCATGAAGTATAATGTGAAGACCTTGATCTGCAACCAGAGATTTTGACCTTTTGGAATTTCCAAATGTTGGATTAGAAACACTTCTTCAACCTTGGGCTTGTCAAGGCAAACATTCACCTTGACATGAAATAATTAAGACTAGTTATCCTACTGGGCATGCCAAAACTGATGGCATCAAATTGTGCACCCTAGGACTCTTTACTCGGCTTCTACAATCTGATGTAACATGTAGTCATCTCTCAAGTTTGTGGGAACTTGTAAGAGAGATTAATCTCTATTATTATTAGGGATAGCTCCCTAGATCTTCTTTGAAATGATTGTAAACTACTCTAATGATTGCTTATAGGGAAAGAGTTAGAAGTTTGCATGAATTAAAATTTCACTAAAGTGGTGATTCACCAAGAGATATCCCATAAAATATCATACTTATATTAAATAACAAAGCTTTCTAAGACCAACTCTAATCCATAAAATATCCTAACATAAGTGATTCAATGTGAAGGTAGCATACATGAGACAATCAACAAGACAACTAGTCCAGCGACAGATTGCACACCATAGAGACAATTAACTTGCTTAAAGAGGAGCCTAGTATCCTAACTACATTTCACATGACCTGTTAGATCGAAACTCTTTCTCAAACATGAAGGATAGAGGAAGTAAGGATGATATTATCATTTAACTTCACTATTCATCTCTCTCACACTTAGATAAAGATGTTCATAACTTAGAATTATACTTGCATTCAATGTTCAAAAGCAAAGTACAATGTTATTCCAGTAGGGCTTCACCATAAAAGATGTGGTAGTAGTTTACAATGGCCAAAATGGCTCATACTTATAGCAATTGGAAATAGAGAGAGAGAGAGAGAGAGAGAGAGAGAGAGAGAGAGAGAGAGAGAGAGAGAGAGAGAGAGAGAGAGAGAGAGAGAGAGAGAGAGAGAGAAGAAGAAGAAGAAGAAGAAGAAGAAGAAGAAGAAGAAGAAGAAGAAGTCCAAGAGACATAAAGACATGTGTCCAAAGGTGGAAACTAGTTACAATATATGTAAGTGAAGTGTAAGAGGAGTTAGAAATTGATTTGTATATGTGTCCATTCCAAACAATCATCCTCTTCCAAAATTGGCATAACATTTCTTCAAGCACCTTTCATGAAACTACCTTCATCTTTGGCCTTCATTGGGCATTCCAAATCTAACTAGGGGCAAGTGTCTATTTTGCACTGATAAGAGAAAGTTACAAGGAATCCTCTACCTACATTGGAAGATTTCCAAATCATTTGTATTTCCTTGCACAAGTAGAATCATCATTTGTCACTATGATCACTCATTTTAGACCTTTCTTAACACTTGGCCTTAGCATCTCCTTATTCTCCCTAACTAATATGTACTTTTTAACTGGACTGATGGAGTCTGTAGATTTTTTTTAGGATTTTGAAGATGGACTGATGGAGTTCATAGTTTTTATGTAGGCCTAGTGGCTTTGGATCCTTTTTTGCATACTTTTGACAAAACCTCCTTGTAGATGATTCTCCCAAACCTCCTTAAAGCATCTAAGTTGTTTATACATGCTCTCCATGATCATTTCATGCTTATGGAATCCTTGGAATCAACTAAAACCCTTCTTGCTAATGAAATTCCATGTTTGCCCCTTGGGTCAAGGGTTCTCTTAACCTGCCTATAGGTGACAATGAACAAGGCTGCCTTCCTGTAGATATTTTCCTTCATGCCTCTTATCAATATGTCAATTAATTTCTATAGTTTATACACTCTTTTTCATGGTCAATTTAAAACCATTTCCTTTAGTTCCTAGACCCCACTAGCACTTCTAAGGCTCATCACCACCCACTACTTACCACAGTCTCCTTTACTTGGTTGTAGGTCACTCTTTTGATTTGATTAGGGACATAGGGTATATGGAACCTTCCTAAGCTTCTTATTTAATCTTTAAACCTAATTATAATCTTAAATCCACCCTATATAGTCAAAAATGTTATGGTCCTAGCTTAGTCTGTAGATTTCCTATGACCTCTGTCTCAGTCCGTAGAAGGGTTGTAGGTTGTTTTTTTCATGTAGGAGTCATGTTAGTGAATTTCAAGTACATTTCATAGCCAAGAAAAACTAATTTATGGTAGATAATGTTGTTTAGGTACCATTCAAGTCACCACTCCCTTCTTCATGTCTTTTGTTCACTTCTTCGTTATTATAGGCTTGCTATAGCTCTGGTATGGAATGGTGATTTACACAAGGTAACTAAGGACTGTAATCTTAGGTAATCCATGTTTATGTGTTCATTAAACACTCCCAAACATCTAAACTCCACTTTTTAAACCATGTATCTACACATACCTCACAAAGACTAATCCACATTGCAAATTTATCCTCCTTATAGGCCACCTGTAGGTGTATTGACTCCATCTAAGGTTTGAAATTGTTGTAGCTTTTGATGTGAAATTACCTTATACATACCACCTTGACAATACACTTACATTCATTGTATATCCTTCTTAAACTTGCTCAAATGATCACATCGCCCTTTTGTAGTGAAACACAAGCTTTGGAAGGCAGTTGGGACTCCAAATGGGTTAATTCACAAGGTTTTGAATGAGGTGAAATCCTACTCTAGAGAAACTAAGGTTACTTTTCCCCAAAATGGAAACATAACCATTTATGTTCATATTTCTTTGAGACTTTCATGAGCAATGGTGATCTTTCTTCTCAAATCTTTGAGAGAATCTTGATATGGCTATGGTGAAGAAAAGACTTAACTATCTGGCTCTATTGTGGCTGAGTGTTTCATTGCCTCATATCTCCTACTACAGTAACATGGAAACCAAAACTTAGGAAACAAAAAACATTGCTTTCAAAACAACAAAGGTCTTCATGAATTTTTCTATACCAATATGGTTTTCCATTTATCTCAACACTTCATGATCTCTACTAGGATATGAAACATCAACACAAAGGTGTATGAGCTCTTAAAACCATGGAAACATCACCCTCATGAAGTGATTCCACCAATTAGACCGTATGGACCACCTCAGTAGAAGAAGACACCTGCAGGGTATGGGAAATGATAAGCAGAATGCAGTGGCTAACTTCTAAGAGATGGTTTATACAACACATCCCACTAGTCTCTGAACTCTTGGTATGAAAATGAAGGTTAACTCATGTACTATCCTCCCCCAAAAGCAATAGATCTTAAACTCTTCCAGTTGATCATACCAAGTACAAATCCATGAAATTCATAATGCTTTCCAAGTGATTAATGGAGATATGGGAAGGTTTTGATCCATTTTTGGTGTTTCCAAAGCTAGAGAAACACATGGATGAGTCATAGAAGTTGAAAGGTCACACTCCAACCTTCCCATGTGTACCATTCTTCCTCATAGGTCATACAAGTGTCTGAAACCTCTTATTTCTTCAATAAAACTACTTATTTTCTAGATATTCTATCAATTTTTCACCTAGAATAGTTACTAAAAGTTATAATTAACACATATGAGGTGACATCATCTTTTAAATCTTGCACAATTCCCAAAAAAATTGTATAAAACATTAAAAGCACTATTTTGGCTATTGAAAAGACCTTAAAAAGACTTGAAATGACTTGTGGGGATAAATTGACCATGGTTAGACTATTACAAGCATGAATTAACACTAAATTACTTATGATAGACCCTCTAATATAAATTTTTGCTATATAGGTTGGCCTAAATTGACTAAATAGTCAATTTGGTCAACATGAGCTACAGATAATTCTCTGTGTATGAGTGAGATTGATATTCTTGAGTTAGTGTGTCCAGAATTGAAGAATACAATACACATTAATTTTTTATATAACTCTCATAGGTTCATTTGAATACATTTATCTTCATTATAAATTCTTATGAAGGTGTGAAAAGTTAGAGATTCTTGACTGGGTTCTTGAAGCCTATTTGCAGTTCTGAGTGAGCATATAAAAATAGTTTGTTTAAGATATTTTTCCCTATTTAATGAAATATAATGGACTTGGTGATGACCCTAAGGTCATGGAGGTTCTATCCATGTGATTTTTTAATGTGGTTATTTGTCAAAGTTGAGTGTATACTTCAGATATTCAAGGCAGTCTTTTTAGCAGTGAGAAGGCTTAATTATGAGTAGACATAATGGTGCGGTTCAAGAAGTAAAATGAGATAAATGGTGTTATGGACCTAAGGTGAGTTTATCAGGGATATAATATAAGTGTGTATGAAGTGTTTCATTCATTTTTTGAGGCTCAAGTTGTTCCAAGATGTCCAAGGTGAAATGTGTGCTTCGAGGAAGCCTAATTGCATTAGGTCTCTATTAGGCCTAATGATGGTTTTGGTCCTTATCAGTAATGACCGACATATGTAATGGTTGTTTCAATTATGAAACATGTTTTTTGATCTATTCCAACATTTATCCAAGTATGGTGAGTTTTATGGCCGACCAAGGTGGGTGAGAGTAAGACTCAAGTATAAAAAGGTCTAATAGGCCAAATTTGACTAGTTAGAATATTAAGGAGATGAACAAATGATATAGAGAATTGGAAACCATGTAGAGGGATTGAAGACCATTATAAAGGTGTTTTTAATATGTCATGAATATCTAATATATATTATATAGATGATGATCAAGGTTATATGACTTAATTTTGCCAAGCAAAAGACTAGTTGAGCGAAGAGGCCTAATAGGTTGTTTGAGAGAGATAAAAGAGTGAGAAGATCAAAAGAAGGTGGTCATCATCAGTTGAGTGAGAAATAGTTGTCCAAAGGTGATAAAAAGTTATAGTGATCTAAAACTCAAAAAATTTAATTGAAAAATATTTCAAGAACATGGAAATAACACAGTAACAATGATTTCTCTGAGAAGAGATGTTTTATTACTCAAGATTGTAAATACAAACATATGCTTATCTCTGGGAAGATATGTATGATTTCATTTTCAGGTTACATATTCATTTATATATTTTTTTGAGTTATTAGGATGATGAGGAAGGCCACCAATATTGACGGAGATTATGTTAGGGTGTGGAGCTAAAAACTTCACCAAGGAGCATTCATTATCAGGGTCGGGTCTACACAGACACCAGCGTCGGTCAGGAGCAACCGACGTCGGTCACAGGCAGTTACAAAGACGCCGACGTTGGCAGAAGGTTGGCCGACGATGGTCACAGACAAACAGCAGGAACCAACGTCGGTTACCTGCGTGTCCAGAAAGCTATTTCCGTGGACAGAAGCGAGTGTTTGCATGATAAGTTTGAGTTGTAGACTCAAGCTCGCATCTCTATTATTGGCATTACTATTTTTAGAGCCTTTGTTTAAGTGGTTTAACTATTTTTTGGGTGTACATGCTCATGTCTCCTAATTCTATATGAAGAATTAGATCTTCTTAGCTTAGTAGTAGTTATTATTGTAGTTGGGTGAATTATTGTAATTCATTGTGTGTGAAGAACAGTACAGAATTGAATCAATCCAGGCTTATTGGAGTTGAATGTTCTTGAGAGAGATAGCTCTTGAGGAATAGAGATCTATTGAGAGATCTATACATCTAGGAGAGGTGTGGAAGAAAGAAGCTTTCTTCAATTGTATTCCTTTTGTAAAGAGTTTGTTAATACAAGTTTTCAGGGTGTTTTCTTGTATCTCTTGTTCTTGCTATTATCATTCTAATTACTTGTCAATCTGGTTTAATTCCGCGTTTATTACTGTCACAATTGTAATATATTGTTGGATTGATCCCCCAACAGATTAAGTGGTTTGACTTTCATGATTCACAACAATACAGAATTTGAGAAATTACTATTTTTAAAAACTTATTATTTTTAGACTGCACTACTAAAACTAAAATTTGAGGCACTTCAATTGGGTTTTTTGGGATCAAAACTCATTTAGAAAATCTCATACCATCTCACTGTTTTCTCTTCTTTCTTAACTTTCCAACAGTTCAAATGGGGAGTCAATCGGAGCTATGGTGCAAAAGTTATGGCTCCCGAAAGTTCTGTCATCAATTGGGGTAAAACCATCACCCAAATTATCACCTAAATTATTGCCTAGATCATTCCTCCCTCCTTGAGAATCAATAGTCCCCATTTCATCAATATTTCTCATTAGGTTTGGTAGTTGTGTCTTGATTTTATTCTCTATAAGCCACTCACCTTGGTGGCTAAACTGGCCCCTTTTGACCACCTGATAAAGCAAAATAGATTGTCCTCTTGTTGTCTTCATCTAGGTGTCCACAATCTGATCCTCCTCCACTGGAGCAAAACTCTACAGATTAAGCTCATCAATATCCAGTTGTTCTACTATGACTAAAGTGTCTAATAGAGGTGTATGATATGGTTTGAGGAGCTCTATGTTGAATATTAGATGCAGACCAAGATAGGCTAGTAGGTTCAACTCAAAAGCATTTTCTCTAACTTTTCTAGTGATGGTGTAGGGACCATATCATAGAGGCCAAATTTTTATATGTGGACTTGCAAGCCATTCCTTTTGAAGCCACAACCAAACCTTGTCACCTATAAAAAAATGGTGTGTAATCATATGTTTGTCATGGCGTTGCTTATACTTTTGATTCATCTTCTCCAAGATGTCATGAACATGTTGCTAGATGTGTTACATTTGTTCAATGAACTTTGTTGATTTTGTTGCATCAGATCTCCCATGAGGTGTGCATTCCGTGGTGGAGAATGGAATGGCTATATCAATTGGTGACATGGGTTGGAAATCAAAGCATACTTGAAATAGATTGTGCTTGGTTGAGTTGTGCAAGGCCTGATTGTATCCATGTTGTATGAAAAGAAGCCCCTCATCCCATGTGCATGGATGTTTGAAGTGATACATACAAATCATGTGAACAATCAGGTAGTTCACCACTTCTGTTTGACCATTAATCTATGGATGTAAGGTTGTGGAATTCATCAGCTTGGTATCCATCATCTTCCATGGAGTGGATCAGAAGATGCTCAGGAACTTGTTATCTCTATCTGAGATAATAGACTTGGGGAGACCAAAATGGAGTCATACATGACTAAAATATAGTTGAGTAATTTCTTCAATAGATATATTTTTTTTACAAGTGATCATGATAACCATTTTTAAAAAATGATCAACTACAACAAAAATGTAGTCTTTGCCATGTTTTGAAGTGGGCAAACCTGAGAGAAAATCCATTGAGATAGATTCCCAAGGCCTGGTTGGTTCTAGAAATGGATTGTGCAATCCTTACTTCTTATTTGTTGGCTTGGCTATCACACATGGGGTGCAAGATTTGAGGTACCTTTCCACATCCTTCTGCATATGGGGCCATTAGAAGTGTTTTTGAAGAACTACCAATGTCTTCTCTACACCAAAGTGCCTAGCTCTCTTATTGAAATGTGCTTCCCATATCATCTTCTATTGCTCTGTAGATAGAACATAGACGTGACCCATGTGATAGAGGACATTATCTTGAAAATATAAATTAGAAATATGTTTACCTTCTCAAAACTCTTGATATGTATCATTAAAGGCAAGATCTTCTTCATACAGAGCATCCCAAGTGGTAGTCTCATGTCTGCACAGGTTAAGAACTGTTGTGAGTGCAGTAATTGGTGGGTGACTCAGACAATCTACGGTCATATTTGAGCTCTCCTTTTTGTGTTTGATTATCAAATAGAACTGATGTAGATATGTGGCCCACTTTTGGTGCCTCTCATTTCATAGTTTGCTCTATGTCTGGATAAATTCCAATGGTTTGTGGTCAGTGTGGATGATTGTCTCTTTCCCCAAGATGTAGTGTTTCCATTATTTACAAGCTTATACAATGGCATAGAGTTATTTGTCATATGTCAGGTATTTCTTGATTATATCCTTGAAATTTTCACTATGATATGCAACAGGATGGCCATGTTGCATGATGACAGCTCCCATGGCATATTCAGATGCATCTATCATTAACTTGAAAGGTTGATGCAAGTTGAACAAGGCAAGAATAGGGGCTGAGCAGAGTCTATTCTTCAAATTCTCAAATGCCCTTTGTTGTATTTTTCCCCACTAAAATGCAGCTTTAGCTCCTCCTTTAGTCACTTGGGTTAGTGACCAAGCAACATGTGATAATCCAAGAACAAACTTGTGATAGAAATTTGCAAGACCCAAAAAGCTATAAAGCTCTGTGAGGGTCCTTAGTGAAGGCCATTCTCGAATAACCTGAATCTTCTCTAGATCAGCATGGACCCCTTCCTAATTCATAACATACCCCAGGTACTAAATTGTTTTCATTATGAATGTGCACTTATCAAGATTTGCATACAACTTGTGCTCTCGAAGAGTTTGAAGCACCTTACGAACATGTTACAGATGTTCCTCCTATGTTATATTGTAGATGAGTATGTCATCTAGGTAGACAACCATGAATGAGTTGGCGAAGGGTCACAAGATGTCATCCATCATCCTCATGAAGGTTGCAGGTGCGTTAGTCAAGCCAAAAGGCATAACCAACTATTCGAAGAACCCCTCCTTGGATTTGAATGTAGTTTTCCAGACATCGATGGGATCGATGAGAGTTTGGTGATAGCCATATTTGAGATCAATTTTGGTGAAAAACTTCACACCACAGAGCTAGTCAAGCAGGTCATCAATCTTGGGGAAGGGGTAGTGATTTTATTCAGGGCTCAATAGTCAATGCAAATCCTCCATGTTCCATCTTTCTTTGGTGTCAGGGTAATCAATCTACCACAGGGCAAAGAGCTTGGCCTGATGTGACCCTTTTAAATCAATTCTTGAATCCATCTTTTTATCTCATCATTCTCCAAAATTGATCTATGATACACATGACTGTTAGGCAAAGGTGATCTTGGGATTAAATCAATAGAATGTTTTACCTGGCAGTGAATTGGAACTCCCGTGGGTGACTTGAATAAGTCATCATATTATCCCATGATTAGTCCCATCTACTTTTGTTGTTGTGTGGATTGTGTAATCAGAACTGCAACATCAGCCTTCTTGGATCTCTATGGTTTAACCACCATGAAGATGAATTACTTTGTCTTCTCCACCAATCTCTTACATTGCTTGGCACTAATCAAGAAGATAGATGTGAGAGGTAGTACCTCTGGTACCATGTATCACCGCATTCTAAGAGTGAGAGTAATTCTTTAGGTTCATGATTCATAGATGCCATGTCGATCATACATGAATGGCTAACCAAAGAGTACATCACAAACATCTAGATTGACCACATCACATAAGACTTCATCTTGGAAAAGTTTTATTGCATATGAAAGAAGACATTGATGGGTGGCATGGAGGTCTTTTTCTAGGCTCAACCATCTAATACTATATGGATTTGGGTGAGGCTTCATGGATAGATTTAGACTTTTTATAACTTTAGCAGAGATTAAAATCTTTTGAATCCCACTATCAAGAATGAAATGCAGAGTCTTACCTTTTACCCATAATTTAGAGTGAAACAACATTTCCTTGTCATCTGGCCTTTCCTCGTGGGTTTGTGATGAAGAAACAATGGTATCAGGCTTAGCATCTACAATCTCTTCTTTATCCTCTTTGACTACAGGGTGTGTATGAGGTAGAGTAGTAGATGTCAAGTATTATGACTCAAAAAGTAGTGACTTGATGGCTCAACATTCTTATTTGGAGTGAGTTCTAGTTTTGTGGTAATCACACCATTTCCCAGTCGTCCCCTTCTAAGGTTTATTATCTTGTAAATCCTTTTGCTTTCAATTTTAGCCTCGTGTTTGACCTTCTTTGTCATTTTTCTATTTCGAATGCTAACTCTTCATATTATTTTTTCCATGTTGCTCAATCTTCACTGCGAACTTGTATGCCTCACCGAGGGTTTTCAAATTGAAGAGTTCTATTTCCCCCCGTATGTACCATTGTAGTCCACCATGATATTAAGAGTCTTATGTTTCTCACTTTTTTGGATGTCCAATCTCGTAGACAGAGAATGAAAAATAGCAGTGTAATCTTGAACAGGTTGGTCCTGACCTTGGCAAAGTTATTGCCATTGTATGTATAGATCATCATATGCTCCAATGGGAAGTATTCTTATTTTACCATTTCCATGAAATCATCCCAGATAGGGTCCACCTCAAGGCCAATTTCATCTGTATTGAACCTCTTTTTGTACACTTCCCACCAAGTTTTCACAGGCAATGATGCTTTCAAAAGAGTAAAAATGATCTTTTCTCCATTGAAGAATTTATTTATAGAAAAGTAGGAAGACAATTGATCCAAACAATTTTATACTACATCAACATTAATTTTGCCTTCAAATGTAGGGATATCAAAATTCACTTGAACCTTGAAAGGTGTTGGGGCACTAAAAGGACGTTCCATGGATGAGGAGCCATAATTTTCCATTAGGATTTGTTAGAGAATTTGAGCTAATTGTTACAACATCTGTGCTTGTTACCATTGGAGGGCTTCATTCACCATTTCCTTGAAGGGATCAGATATCTTGATGTCATCCATGATTTGAGGTTGTTTGGAGCGAACAGGTGGATAGTTTGGAAGCTCTATTTTTTTCCACCCAAACTTCTTATAGCTTGACCTCGCCCTCAGGATCATACACTTTCAAGATAAATCGCTCTGATACCACTGATCCAAACTCAAAATTTTTAATTGAAAAACATTTCAAGAACATGAAAATAAGATAGTAAAAATGATTTCTCTGAGAAGAGATGTTTTATTACTCAAGATTACAAATACAAACATGTGTTTATCTCTGGGAAGAGATGTCTGATTTCTTTTTTGGGTTACATCTTAATTTATACACATTTTAAAGGCAGGAAGAGGATGTGAAAGGTTACCAATTTTGAGGGATATTAAGTATTTTAACTTCCACAATTCACAATAATATAGAATTCGAGGAATTACTATTTTTAGAAACTTACTATTTTTAGACTACACTACTAAAATTGAAATTTGAGGCACTTTCATTGGTTTTTTAGAGGTTAAAACCCATCCAGTAAAGCTCATGCCATCTCATCGCGTTCTCCTCATTCTTAGCTTTCCAATGGTTCAAACGGGGAGTCAATCGGACCTATGGTGCAAAAGTTATGGCTCCCGAAAGTTTCGTCATCAATTGGGGTAGAATCGTCACCTAAATTGTCCCCTGAATTGTTGTCCGAATCATCTAGGTAGCTAAGTTGGTGCTGAGTTATCTAGGAGGTTGGTTCCTCCTTGCAAATTGGTGCTTGCTAAAGGACTAGTTGAGTTGGTGTTTGACTAGTGAGGGGTTGGTGCTCCTTATGGGGTTAGTGTCTCACTAAAATCTTGATTCATTGCTTATAGGACTGTAGTACAAGCTATGTTTCAGTGGGTTTTATCCCCCTTGAGGGTTTCCCATATATCTCTTGTGTTTATATGTTGTATGCTTTTGTAGATGCTTGTTTATGCATTGGTTAATACATGTATGTGAATGAATGCTTCATGGATGATATGTGAAATTGATTGAATGTTTTAAGGGCATTGATTCACCCCCCCTCCCTGCCCCCCTCTCAGTAGTTGTAATTCCAACATGGGGACTAATGTGTCACCACCTCCTAGTTGGGGTATTATAGTTTCTTTGGGTCCTCTCAATGTCACGCAGGGAGGGTCAGTGGCCCCTAATCCTCCTTCAGTTGGGCCCTCTTCTTGGGGTGTTCAGCGACCCAATGATGATCTGCGTCCACCACCTTCTAGGGGTAAAATCTATGCTTAGTTTTCTTGTTTGGTAATGCTTTGTTGATGCTTCTAGGTTGTCGTGTGTAGCTAACAAGCATGCTATTTTGATTCGTATTTTTTATTAGCATGGAGATCTGGCTGTGAATATTAGCGAACCACCTTTTTGTTGTAACTATCTATGTATTATATTTTCCTATGATTAATTGATATATCGATAAGTTCCAATTAAAAAAAATCATATTATCTTAAGTGCCACACCCATTTAGCAATAGAGTATCCTTAAACACCTAGCTCTAAGTATAAACATAGCTATATAAATTGTCTAACCCTATTGCCTTGGATCATACCTTAAAAATGTCACCAACTGTTAGTAGAGCTAGATAAAACAACTTCAAACAAACTAAAACATATGAAGTTCAAAAATAGACATTTAATACAAAGCTCATATTTCATAAGTATAAATCTATTTTAATAATTAAATTTAGTACATATATCTTAAATACATTTATCTAAGAAATGTTGAGAGGTGCTTAATCCTGTCTTAGATTTGTCACATACCACATTGATTAATAGCTCCATTATATTCTTTACAATTTTCTTGTTCAATGGTGAAAGATGAACTCAATCAATTTAGTTGGACCCATACGTATAACTCAAAATAAAACTTTTTGGAAAGAAAACAAGCTTCAAACTCTATGATATATGTGAGATCTTACAATTTTTCAATCATCCTTTCCAAGCAAAAAGGCAAAACATCCATGTCATAATCATATAGATGTCAATTTAAAGTTGAAACTACCATAACAGTCACATGGACGTCAAAATTCAAGATACAACATTGATTTTTGACATTTACCCCCAAGGATCAGCCCCAGTTGTCATTGTGCGTAACAAGACTACATATCAGAAGCAACAAAGATATCAAACAGGATAGATACCCATGCTCTGCTAAACAGAGCCAAACTTCAATAAAATCTGTCTTCGATCAGCTTTCTCTGCTACCAGTAGCCCTTGGAATCTCTTTCACGGAATTTTTGAGTTCTCTTGAAACACAAAGCTCTGTCTGAACAATGTGTCCTACCGGCAGAAGGCCTGCTTCACATGTTGCTCTTGCATGGCACAGACCGACCTTCGATTCCTGAATCTATTTGTAGGGCCTTATGGATCTGCCCTTTCCAACCTTCATTACTTATATGGCGACCCCCATTTGCCATCTTGTATGCGTTCTGTCCAGAATGTCTTATCCTTTTCAATTCATTGGCCTCATGCCAGTGCTCATTGAGGATACTACCAGTAAGCTATCGCCTCTAATACCCGGCATAGAATGTCAGGATTTGTAATTTCCTTCCTGAGCTGTCAATCGAATTCAGCTCTTACGATTATCTGCAGCCACATTCTTATATCATCCTTTCCAGGTTTACAGTGTCGACAGGGATGTTGTTTCCATCCTTCCTCCTTGGGCTTCTGCAAGGGGAATGCATGGACTCCTTCCCCTTCCTCGTGGTGGTTTCATGCCGTAGTTGTAGTTGCAGTTGCTCCTCCATAAGTTGAGCCTTGGGTTTTACATGGCTCTCTACGGTAATGTAATTCTTGATGTTTTCCATGGTAAATTGAGAGTGGCCAGGAGACACAAACACAGACCAAGTAAAACAAAGATGCCTGATACAGGAAACATAATGTAAATTAAAATCTCCTTTGCAAAAAATAATAATTGCAGAGAGGGCAGGCCAAAAGGAGCAAGGACACATTGCCTTTCCAAATGGAGTCACCTATTTTTAACATTAGTTGATTGTTCCTCAGTTACAATCCCTAGGGCCTAAATTAAGTTCATCAGGATTCCTAAGCCGCACCAAAACATGACCATAAGCAACTCCAAGGTGCTAGGAGCCCAGTCCAGTTATTGGCAAGCCATGGGATAATTTATTTCTTCCCTCAAGTCTTAGGGCATTTGATTGAATTTAATAAAATTAAACCACCTACTGGGGGTTGAACCCTTAACAGGCCTTTGATAGCCAGCAAGGAGCCCCCCTCCACAATCAACAACAAACAACTTAAGGCCCTCAATGAATGTTTCCATCTCAGCCACACTGTTCTAACAAACAACCTTAAGGCCCTGAATGAGTGCTTTCTAATCCGTTATGACCCCATCCCCACCAGCCAGAGCCACATAACCTTTAGCATCTCCATCAAAATTCAGTTTTTAGACTTGTTGTAGAGGTGGTTCCCAAGTACCCTGCTTCCTTTGTTTAGGTCTACCTCCTTAATCACAGAGTCATCAGTTCTCTAATTGTCTCCATATCTATTTAAAATTGCGTTGCATTTGTTCCCATCTATTGCAGTTTTATAGTTTCTCATTTGATAGCTCTTCGCATTAACTCTTCTTGCGAAACGAAAGTTAAAACCAAATTGGTTTAAACCTTTGTAGTTGACATACTCTTACCGTCAATGACTCGGTGGTTACAGCTAAAAGTAACGGACAGATGAATCCACACCAAATTATTCTTTACTGAATAGCCTTTTCCCTTTCATGGCAAGATTGGGCAAAAATGTAAGCTGGCAATGCAATCATTGCCAAAAATGTAAGCTGGCAACGAGCAACACATTTTCAAATATTGATTGCTATATAGATAAAGAGTTATGATTATGATTGTGTAAATGAAAATGGAAAAATGTCAATTACAATCTCTAACAAAAAAAACAGGGAAGCATATTGCATATTTGTCCCATGCAGGGCACTAAGTTGACTAATTTTGTAACATTTTATATTAATCACCATAAGATGTATTTAAAATAGGTTCTTATTCAAGATTCATAAAGCACATACATATGCTACAAGAAAGCACTTGTGGGGATGGATGTTCAAAACCTTATATTGTGGGGATTTAGATACTATTTATAGCCCCAAAACAAGGCGTCAGAAAAGATGTTTAAATATCAGTTTTGCTAAATTCATATTTCCCTAAAAACTCATGGATGTTTTGATGGCATTTCTATGGGAACCTCTTTTAAGGTAGTCCATGGAAAGAAACCTACTGATTTTGTGTGTATTTATGCACATTCAAAAAGAAAATTTTGATTTCACGCACTTTTGATTATGTAATGATATTTTGCAACTGTGAACTGCTGGTAACTGAAACAAATCAATCTCATTATTGAGCATTATTTATCTGGAAGATCTTAATATATGCTTCAAATTGGATTCAATCTGAGATATATATGTGCTTAATTAAGATGCATACATTCAGATTTCAGGGTGTTTATTGATGTGATCTGCTCTAGGTGTCATGCTAAAGGTTGTTTTGTATAAAAATTAAGTTTGGACAATGTTTAAAATGTTTCTTGTAGGCAAATGATTCGTCTTTAAATATGTTAGCATAGTTGTATGCTTGTTAATCGCATAGGCCATTAAACTCAAGTTCAAGGATCAAATATTGTTAGATTACAGCACATACTACTGTGAAAAACCTGAATATCTTATCAAAATGTCTCCAAAATAAAAAATGATCAAATGGACTGTCTTTACCTTGCTTCTATGCTTTCTAGTGATAGTAGGCCAATTGGGTTCCAAAGTCACTTCTATAAAAACATTCTTGTTCTCATGACAAATGCATTATAGCCTCTAATATACTCCATAACTGACATTCTACAGAAATATCCATATAATTGTTAAATAGTGAGAATTCTCAATCTTGCATCCCGCTACACAAGAATGAGAAGATTCTCATGTGTATAGCTTGAATTCCTTTGAGGGATTGATCTCATATTGTAGACTAGGGTAGGGATTTCAATAACTAGTGGTTGTCAGATCTATCTCAACACACATGATATCAACTTGCAAGAATAGATAGAAGAAAAGCATCAAATTATGAGAGTGTATTTATGTTGGCAGAGTGTTTATATAGGTGCATGGAAGGTTTATACCTATAAAAAAAAATGTGTGATTACGACAGCGAAATGGAACCATTTTTAGACTATGTCTACAAGCATGACACACAGCGTAGTCATAATTTCATTAATACTGGATAATGCCATAAAGATCTTTAAAAAAAATTAAATTTTTAATTGACTTAAATTTGATATTATGATTCACATGAACAACAATGACTCTAATGCCCCTCTTGATTCCAACAACTAAATCAACCGAATCAACCGAAAAGACCACGTGTTATTGAGAAGTATGTCATATTTGCAGACAAATTATCTTGATCTGTCCAAGCACACGAGAAAATGTCCCAAACTTTGCATTGCATTTTATAAATGGACATGATTGTTAAATTTGAACTTAAAAAAACAACTTGAGCACAAGGTCACCCATGTCAGGACGAGGAGGCCTGCCAAGACAGAGTCCATAGAGACTCGACCTGGAGGTTCAGTTACTCCCCATCATGGCCGCCTGAGCCACCAATGCACAATCAAATAATATTTATGGATTCTACATAAAATGTAAATAATCTTCTATAATCAAACTGGACGAAATGTAATCTTACTTTTTTCATGACTGAGATTAAAATGAAAGATAATTGCAAAAATCTTCAAAATTAGATTAAATAAATGCAAGAGGGTTGTAAAACTACTCACTCACAACAAATATTCTATTAACAACAATATTATCTAATTTTTTTTAAAAAGCCCATCAACAGCATCTTGTAAAACAGTAAAAGTACCTGATTCTTCCAAATGATCATCCTTCCAGAGTTCCCATTGATCATTATCCTGCCATTGAAAATGGTTAAAGAGCAGTCTTGGGGACCTCAACTCCGAATGACCATATTTAACTGTACCCTTAATCATATACTTCCCTACCCCATTTCAAACCTTTTAGAGTTCCCATTGATCATTATCCTGCCAGTGAAAATGGCTAAAGAGCAGTCTTGAGGACCTCCTAACAGCCATATTGAAATGTACTTTTATTTATATACTCACCTACTCTATTGCAAACCTTCCAGAGTTCCCATTGATTGTTATCCTGCCATTAAAAATGGCTAAAAAGCAGTACTGGGGACTGCAACTCCTAATAACCATATTTAAATGTACCTTTATTTGTTCCCATTGATCATTATCCTGCCAATGAAAATGGCTAAAAAGCAGTCTTGGAGACCCCAACTCTTAATGCCCACATTTAAATGTACCCTTCTTCATATACACCCCTTCCCTTTTTCAAAACAACTTACCTATAACCCATTTCAAAACTACATTCTCCCCCTCATATCCCCACAATCCACGTCTCCAGTTGAATGCTAAAACTATATATCTCATTTAAATCCTTCTCCGCTTCATTTTCTATTTAAGGATAAACATTCCGATTGTGAAACATTGCAGACTGTACCTTCTTCAGCTTACTGACAAGATCTGAGGGTTTTCTATTTAGCCAACTTCGTTTAAGACTCTAACCTAGCTTTATTCATTTTGTTTGGATTCTTGGTGCATGAATAATTGATCTGGACTTGAACTTAACCTCATCATTTTCATTGGTATTTCCAAGGATTTGTATTTTGGTAGATGATAGGACAACTTTGACTTACCATCATCTACACCAATTAAACTACAACCCTTTCGATAATCAAAACCCCTTTTCAAATCAATCCAAAAAATGTTTTAGTTGATTGCAAAAATCCATAAACTTACTCTTTTTAGTAATAACACTACTGTCCATCAGATTTCACTTAGAAAAAAGTAACCAGATACCTTGAAGCAGCCTGTGATCCAAGGTGAGCTACTTTTATATCTCACATCAAGAAGAATGAAGTTCTGATTTGTTTTGGAATCAGATAATGTAGCAGAACAGACATAAGTGTTTTCAATCAAAGTGCAATGCAACTTTCGAAGCTTCATGGTAGACTTCAGAACAGAGCAGAACTTCATGTCTTCTTGATATTAGATATCAAAGTATATGAAACTGACCTCGCCTAGTAGAGTCTGCCAGTTTGGCTATGCGGGTTTTTCCAAATGCATTTGGAAAACCCATATTCGATTTGAGTAAGAAAGAACATAATCAGGTTTGTCTTCTGCATAGGAATCTGTTGGTGAATGGGTTATTTTGAGATGGAAAATCATGTTAAATTCTGTGCGGTGAAGAAGGTATCTGGGCATTGGCATTGTGTAGAAAATATGAAGCACGTTGTTACCCGAAATTATTGAGATGGGGTTTCGTGCCTTGCAGATTAGGGGCGTTGAAATTTAGGAAATCACGTGACGGTGGGATGTTGATGCTTCCCGACGACCGCTGAATTGCTCTTAAATTGCCTTAAAAAAAAACAGGAATGGTAAGGAAACGAAAGAAAAAAGCCTTTTTAAGTTTTTAAATGACACGCACCTTGTTTTAGAAGAAAGATGCAACCACTAGAGATATCTTAAACAGATTTATACGCTCATATATATTAATCTCGAGTGTCCCTTTTTTAAATTTATTTATATAATGATTAATCATTCTATTATTTTTATTAAAGATGTGATGTTTTTATAATCTATTTTATTTTTAATTTATTTATATAATAATTAATTATTTTATTATTTTTATTAAAGATTTGAAGTTTTCATAATTTATAAAATAAAATTAGATAAATTTTTGAATAAAATTATTGTATATTGTTTTATACTTCTTATCTATTAATAAGAGCACGAGATTTATGGTTGAATGACAAATCCAAATTTTTATTATCTTTTTTTTAATTCTTTTGACTAATGATGTATAGTTTTAATATCCTTGCACCAGTATGTCATGCTCAAAAATATTTTCGAGAAAAAATAAGGTTCTAAACTCCACCATATAATATCCAAGATATTATGATTTTTCAATTGATTTCTCCAATTAAAAGAAAAATTCCACATGATGATCAAATAACATCAAATTTAAGGTTGAAATTGTCATACAACAATCAAAGAAACATCAAATTTAAGATCAATTATTAATTGTTAACATCCGATGGACATTAGAATCCTCCTCCACCACCACCCCCAACCACCATTGTAGAATGCATATCAACACAATTATTTCGTAGGAGGTAATTGTGCATGTGTATAAAGATGCCAATGTGTACGTTTACCAAATAAAACAAAAAAATATTCCTATTATTATTTTTAATTGTGAAGATAGGTATTTATTTGCTTTGAAGGAGCTTAATGTTTTTACTTATTTTGGATTTAGGTGACCCAAATAAGCTAAAATGTGAATATTTGGATTGCATATGATAATACATAGATTATGCAAATCTAAATGTAAAAGCATATGCTTTATTGCACTGCTATTTATAGAAATGATAAGATGATAAGGTACTTAACTAGTTTACTATTTTTTTATGTTCTTTGTGTGTGCACAATCATCAGGGACACTTTAAAAAGGATATATGATCGCTTGGCTCATGTAATAGAGTATCAAAATCTATTACAACAATGTCGGTAAGGCTCAAACCCCTGTTGTAATTGAATGTATCCACTCTCTATCAAAACCATCTTCATAGTTTTTTCTGATTCATTCGGCCACATATCATTGGGCCTACCGATCAAGATATTTTCTAAGTAATTTTCTACCCTCGGTTCTATGCATAGATTCAAATTTTGTCCTCCTTTGTATTGAAATCCCAAATCCACTTTTGACACTTGGTTGATCTAAAAAAAGGGTTAGAAAGATGGGTTGGACAACCCCAACCACACATCATTGAGTGGTTGAGCATTACCTATATTCCAATACTTGAAAGATGTCTCAAATCACACGTAATTCTCCCACCTATGTGTATGTGTGCTTAATAGTGAACCTTTAGAATGCAATGTAGCTTTTTGGCTTTGGACACTTGACAATATATAACTTTCACCTTGCTTTAGGTGTTCAGAGTTGACTTTGGGACTATTCCTTTGACATATTTTTAGATTTATATACTTTAGGATAGTGCCTCAAGTATGTGTAAATAGATCTCTCAACGTGAAAGTACTTTTTAAAGTGAAATATGGGTAAGACTAGCCTTAGGCTTAATGTGTGTAAATAGATGACACTTTAGATAAATTCTCTTCATAATCGACATGCAAAACATGTAACAATCCAAGAGAGAGATTTAAATTTAAAAAATAGTCATTTGAAGAACTTGGTGTATCTTTAGGAATCCGAAGAGCACACAAATGTCGTTAGTTCCTTGTTAGTGAATCTCAATAAAATTCAAGTATAACAATATAATGAAACTAAACCACTCTTGCCTAAGTACTAAGGGGAGCATAACGCAATGAAAAAAACTATAAATAAGATATAAAAACATACAACAATTTTACCTCCCTTATCAAAATTAGTGTTCACTTGTTGGCATTGAATATGTTCCTGCTCAATTTATGGCATTAGAGACTTTGATCAATGCATTCTCTATCTTGGCATCACTTTTCTAATTGCTACAAATGGCTTTGTTTGGCTTGGTGTGGCTTGGTGTGAAGCTTGATATCAATTTGGCATTATAACATTAATTTGTTGGCTTATTAAGACATTCCTACATAATATCCTTACACACAAAAGCTTATTTGAGTAGAGTGGGGGAACTTGTATTTATAGGTCTCAAAACTAAATCTAACCCTAGAGAGGTTAGGTTTAGTTCTAACTTTGGTCGAGTTTAAAATAACCTAGGTTGAGTCAATGTTAATCTTAGGTCGGGTCAAAGTAATTATGAAGGCTTGACAACTCATTTTAGATATTTATGAGCCATGACAACTTATAGAAGATATTTAAAAGGTTGTGACTCACTTTTTCTTGAATTTTAGGAATTAATAAAATATTTTATTAGCTCCATTTACTTTAACCTCATGTTTATTGAAAAATTACTTTTTTAGATAAATGTAATTCTTTAATTTAACTTAGAATTTTTACGTAAGCAAGCTAATTGAGATTTTCTTTTTAATTAATATTGCTTAGGGTTTTTGACTTTCATGAATTTCTTTAAATGTTTTGCATTAATAGATCAACATGCCAAATATGTCAATTTATAAGGTAATACCCTAAATAAATAAGCCTCAACATGTTTTTGGGTCGTTAAATTACATATATAGATGAATATGGGCAATCCAGGTGATTTCTAGACTTAAATTGCATCATTTGCTAAAAATTGATATAAATCCCGATTTAGACATGAAAGTGGAAAAATATGAGTGTCTACAATTTTCCCTTGTTTGAAAAGGTGTTATGAGACACAAGCACAATAACATATTTTCAAAGAATGCAAAAGTCATTAAGATGAAAGGTTCATGCCCCAAAGGGCAGTCAATTAGCCCTTGATGACCCTCAAGGGAGTAGATAGAAAAATAGAGTCGTCAAACAATCCCTCAAAATGAATAAAATGACAAGATCTAATGACAATGGGGGTGGAACTATTGATTTTCCCAAAGGCGATTATAATCAGTAACAATAGGAATAACATTGGTTTGCCCTACGACAGTTATAATTATTAACATAAGTTGAGATATTGATTTGCCCAAATGTTGTTATAATTAGTAATGAAGGGTGGGACATTGATTTGACCAAAAGTGATTATAATCAGTGGCACAAATGTGCCCCCATAGGTTAGACGGGTCAAAAAATAATGATTTGCTCAAAGGTAGTTATAATCATTAGATAGGTCAACAACCAATGATTTGCCCAAAGGTGGTTATAATTATTTGCACATTGAATTGTATGATTTAAAACAAGTTTGCCCCAATAAGGAAAAATATATTGTTGATCGATTGGAAAATAATTTGTTTCACTTAGGTAAATTTTTTTTTTTTTTTTTTTTTAAAAAATAAAAAGGGGTAAAAACTTTATTGAAAAAACCGGAAAAAGAACATACAGTAGCGGGCCGAAGCCACAGCAAAACACAAAAAACCAAAACGGCACTAGGCCGACACACTACCCAGCAACAAGTCCGTCCAGCCTGAGAATTCTATCCAGGTCCCTACTCACCTCCTCTGGCAACATCGCCCTATCCTCCACTCTGCGTCCATCCTCATTCGCCGAAGCCCACTTGGCCAAACAATCGGCCGCTCCATTCCACTCTCTCGGAATATGAGAGAAAGAAACGGAATCCATAATCATAACAATCTGAAGAATCTGCTGCACCACCAATGATAGCTGCCAATTAACATCATCAATTTTCCTCTCCCGGATTAGATTAATCAGAATTTGCGAGTCAGCCTCGCACTCCACCTTGCGCCACCCAAGCTCGTACGCCCTTCTGAGAGCTTGCAGAATAGCCACACCCTCCATCATATTCACCGTCTGGACACCCATATGAGCAGCTAAAATAAAGACCACAGCACCTAAGTGGTCCCTGCCAATTCCACCAATCCCAGCCGGGCCCAGACATCCCCTGGCCGAGCCATCCGTATTGAGTTTCAAATATCCATCAGGAGGAGGGGTCCAACTCCCATTCCTCTGCATTTTGCTTCTGTGCCCATTCCAACGTCTAACACAAGCCGCGGCTGGAGAAATAGCCCGAAAGCCAAGCCTAGTCACGAAATCAGCATCCCCCTGCACCAAGGGAAGAGCAATTTCGCTCTTTGCTTCCACCGTCTCCTGCAACATGCTAGTAATTCTACCCCACACCTGGTGAATTGCTGACCGTTCCCCTGAGAAAATCCTTCTGTTGCACTCCAGCCAGACCTGCCATAATAAAAAAATGGGGCCCGCATACCACGCCTCCTGAAGAAAAGGCGCAGCATGAGGCGGCTTGCCCAACCTATCCCAAAACTCGGCCACGGAAGAGACGTGCAAACACTGACACTTCCAGGCATCCCACCAAGCATGCCACAGCCGGAGTGTGAAGGGGCAATTAAAAAACAAGTGGGGAGAGTCCTCCTCCGCTCCCTGACAAAGAACGCACCAAGAGGGACCAGCAAATCCCCTACGTCTAATGTTCTCCCAAGTCAAGCATCGGTTCCAGGTCAAGGTCCAAGTAAAAAACTTGCACTTCGGCCAAGAAATGCCATTCCACACTTTTTTCCACCACGTCACCTCGCCCCCTTCGCCCCATTTCTGCTTAATCAGCTCTTGATAACCAGCAGCAACCGTGTACTTCCCTTTGGGATGAGGCGCCCATGCCAACAAATCTTTACCCCTCAAGGCGCAACAGGTACGGCCAGCCAAGATCCTCTGAAGCTCAGCGCACTCCTCCTGCATATCCCGAATCGGCCACTCCGTCTGCTCTCTCCATCTAGCCTCCCACAACTGGTCCTGAGTCAGGATAGTCTTGTAGTCGCCTACCATACTCCACCCAGCCTCATGAAATTGTTGAGCCAGGCCTTCCAAATGCGGGTACTGGTTCAGTAGGGGTTGAAACCCATCCCAAGAATCATACCAAAATTGCGCTTCTTTACCCTCCCTGCAAATCCAGAACAGGCCTCTCTTAATCAACTCAGCACCTTTTTTGAGAGTATTCCATATAACCGAACCATTCCCAACTAAGCTAAGCCTGGGGATCTCACTCGCGGGGGTCCCAGCGCCGTACTTAAAAGCAACAATCTTAGCCCAAATGCTATTCTGTTCCACGCACCATCGCCAATAAAGCTTGGCAGCCAAGGCCGTCCCAGTCAAAGTGGACTGCCTCAGACCCAAACCACCAAGCCTCTTAGGTCTGCAAACAACTTCCCAACGAATCAAACTCCATTTTGTCGAAGTTAAGTTCCCGGACCATAAAAAATGTTTTGCCAAGGAGTCAAGATCCTGAACAAAGCCCATAGGCGCCACCTGAAGCATACACCTGTAAATGGGAAGCGCCTGCACCACCGCCTGAATCAGCTGGACACGCCCCGCAAATGACAGCCAACGGTTGGTCCAATGGTTCACCTTGGTCCTGAAGCTATCAAGAATACCTTGCCACGAGTCCTTAGACTGCCGCCCCACAGATATCGGCATGCCAAGATAGAGAACTGGAAGACAACCAATCTGAAAATGCAGCGTGTCAGCCACCCTTCTCTGAATAAGAGGTGGAGTGTTGAAGAAGAAAATCGAGGACTTATTCTCATTAATAACCTGACCCGTTGCCTCCAAATAGGCATCCAAACTCCTGCGGATGTTGGCTGCCTCCCTCATGCTGGCCGTACCCATCAAGGCCACATCATCCACAAATTGAAGGTGAGAAAGAACCGGAAGATTTCCTCCCCACCTCCACCCCTGAATAACCCCCTCTCCCGTCTTCTTTCTGATTAACCTTCCAAGACCTTCAGCGAGAAGAAGGAAGAGATATGGAGATAAAGGATCCCCTTGCCGCAGCCCTCTCGAAGCACCAAAAAGCTGTGAGTTCTCTCCATTCATCAAAACCGAGAATGAGATCGAGCTCACACAACTCATGACCCATCTAATCCACTCCTCTCCGAAACCAAAGGCAGCCAAGACCTTCAGAAGAAAGGACCATCGGACCCTATCATATGCCTTAGACATATCCAGCTTCATAAACATGGCCTTCTCCTTAGAGTGAGACATGGAGTGAATCGCCTCAGTAGCCACCACAATCCCGTCAAGAATCTGACGCCCCTCCACAAATCCGCTTTGCTCCTCCGAGATCAACGCCCCCAGCCACTTTTTCAATCTTTCTGCTATCAGCTTGGAAATAATCTTGTATATAACATTGCAGAGGGAAATCGGCCTATAATGGTCCAGGTGATCAGCGTCTTCCCTCTTGGGAATGAGTGCCAGAAAGGTCGAGTTCAAAGCACGAAGCATCTGTTTGCTGGTATGGGACTCTTGAACCACAGCCAAGAGATCACCTTTGATGATTTCCCAAAATTCTTGATAAAATTCAATTGGAAACCCATCTGGGCCTGGAGCCTTACCATTCTTCATCATAAAAACAATCTTTTTAAGCTCCTCAAGGTTGATAGGTCGCATCATTTGGCTCATCATCTCTCCAGAAACCAGCTTCGGAATACAAGACAGGATCTGCTCTTCAGCATCAATACTCCCCGGGCCAGCTTCCCTGAACATAGAAGCAAAGTACTGGACAGCTTCTTCACACATGGCTCTTGTGGACGAAAGAGTCTCCCCGCTGCCCGAGACCAAAGACACAATTCTATTACTATGCTGCCGAGCTTTGACCGAGTGGAAGAAGAAGGCCGTGTTCCTGTCTCCCTCTTGCAACCACTCAATACGCGCTTTCTGCTTCCAAAACACCTCCTCTCTCAGCTCCCACTCTTCCACCTTCTTAGCAGCCCTAGCTTCTTCATTCAGTAAGAATTCCGACAAACCTTCCTCCCGAATAAGTCTGGTGATCAAATTCAGCTCCTCCTGCGCCTCTTTCTTTTCCCGAAAAATATTTCCGAAGTGCAAAACATTCCACTTTTTAAGTTGATATTTCACGTGCTGGAGGAGTTTAGCAAAGGTGTACATTGCTGTCCCTGTCATTGGTCTCCCCCCTTTCCACCAACTAGCAACCTGATCATATAAACCCTGATCTCTGAGCCACATTAATTGAAATCTAAAAGTCGGTTTCCGCTGCCAACGATTGGAAACAATGTGAAGTCTGATAGGCCAATGATCTGAGCATCTCCAATCCAGGATATCAAAATTCAGAGACCATGATCCATCCATCCAGTAGCAAGATATCAAAAATCTGTCAATGCGTTCAGCAATGAATTGATCCCCCACCCTCCTATTATTCCAAGTGAACCGCCCATTGCTAGGCTTGAGATCAACCAGGTTGTGCTCCAAAATCTTGTCCCGAAGCAGATAAGACGATGGTTCTAGTCTGGTATTACCTCCCATTTTTTCAGATAGTTCCATTATAGCATTGAAGTCACCTGCCATAATCCAAGGTAGAAAGGGAAAATTACTTCTAACTAAGTGAATATTATCCCAAGCCTGCATCTTACCTTGTAGATCAGTGGGCGCGTAGATATTGGTCAAGAGAATGTACTCCCCAGATTCACTGCATACAGCAACCAAAGAGAGTGAATGTCTGAAAGCTGTCCATGAAACCGGCTGAACCTTACGTGGATTCCATAGACACGCCACGCCTCCAGCTGTACCTTGTGCCCCAACGCACTGACACAAACCACTCCTCCATAGCCAAGGGGCCAGGGTCATCATGAACTCCACTGAGACCTTTGTCTCTTGCAAAAAAAGAATATCAGGACACTGAGTCTTAATCAACTCCCGAACCGCTTTTTGTCGGGGGCCGCTGTTCAAGCCCCTCACATTCCAAGATATAATTATCATTTTGATGTTGGCAAAAAGTGGGAGTCCAAGGTCTTGACCGCACCTGACTCCACCAGATTCTCACCAATCATCTTCATTCTTTCTGTATCTTTTCTTCTTCCCACTTTCCCAGCTTTTTCCAAAGCTGGTTTTTTCCCTTCTTTCTGTAAAATTCCCAAATGAGGAGATGCTTTACCTTTCTTCTCAGCCTCAGGGGTCTCCACTTGAACCTGAGGAGTTAAAGCTTCAATTTTTGCACTTTTACCAGTACTGGATTCCACAATTCGCTGCTCTCCCTCCTGTTCTTCCATAATCATAGGAAGCATAGCCTCCTCAGGGGGCGCTTCTCTTTCCATAGCCTCATCACTTACAGCTCCTGAGCCACCCACTACTCGCCCTCCATTAAATATATCCATTCCTTCCTCTTGCTGTCCCAACTCTCCCAACACCCCAAACCTGTTAATCGAATCCTCCTCCGAGCGGTCCGTTAAGGTTCTCTTCAGCCCTCTATTTCGCCCTTTAGACTTGACCTTTGTAAATCCTTCGGGGTCATTACCAGCACTCGTACCAGGTCCAGTTCTCCTTCCTTTATCCGCCCCAAGATTGTTATTTGGAGGAGATTGTGTCGAATACTGCTGGCCATTCCCTTTCGCCTTCGGACAGCGCCTTACCAAATGCCCATACTCATGACATAGGCGGCATCTAAATGGTAGCGTCTCATAATCCAGTTGCTGGACCCATGAGTATGAACCCATACACAACTCAATTGCATCCGATAACGGCCTGCTTAAATCGATTTCAACACACACTCGAGCAAAGGTCAAGATTTTCCTACTTATAGTCTGTGTGGAGGAGCCCACCGGTTTACCCAACAATGAAGCAATCAATTGGAGAACATCCTCCCGGCAACATTCTATAGGCAATCTGGGCAGCCTTACCCAAACAGGAACTTTATTGGGCAATTCTTCAGTGGGATTGAAGCCAGCATGCCATGGCTTGACAAAGAGACCTGCCTGATTGTAGAAGTAAGGACCACTCTCAAATACTCTGTTCCTGTCAGCTAAGCAAACAAAAGTAACCATAAAGAAGTTATTAGCCAACAGTGTTAACTCCATCTCTCCTTCTGGTTCCCACACCCGTCTGGCCCAGTTTTCCAAAAATGGAAGAGACACACGCAGGCCCAAAAATTTGCAGTAAAGTGAATGAGTGGAGAAATACTCCACATCTTCAGCAATCAATTCAAAAGGAATTACAAGTTTTGGCCTGTCCTGGCAGCGTTCTAGGCATCCATTTACCTTGGAGATTCTCTGACCTCCCACCGTAGCAGTTGCAGATGTTTCAGGATTCTGGTTAATCCCCAGATGAGGATCAACTCTCAGATCCTCCCCCTGTCGTCCCTTCCCCACAGCCTCCCTGTAGCTCATGTCTGGTCTGGCCTGGGTCGGCCCCTGCAACGCCATTCTCCCTGTTCCTGAGTTCAACCGTTTTCCTTGTTTTAAACTGTAATGCCTTCCCTTACTGATGCGCCCACTCCTTTCCAGCCGTCCACAGTCCCACGCAGCACTCTTCCAGTCCAATACAGGCTAGGGCCCGATGCCCTAGCTCGGCTCAGCAAGTGCAGGAATGCCCGCGCGCGCAGCCATTTTCTGAAACTCTCTCCTCATTTCACTTAGGTAAATTGACAAGGGGAGCTTATGTGAAAAACTTGTAAAATAAATTTACGATGAACTGACAAAGAATAACAACACATTTATAGACTAAGTGTGAGTATGAAGATGCACATTCAAACTAACACATGATATAGGTATAAAATAATGTTGTTAAATGAGTCTCAAAAGAGGCCCAATAATATGTTCTGGTTATAAAATGGTCAAGAAATAATGATTGTCATATCAAACAACATGCAAAACATATGGAGGTAAAAAAATACACCTCCTAAAGTGAGAAAAATGAACATTAGGCACTATGGGGTAAAATTCATTTTTTCAAGCTATATATTCACCCCATGTGTTGAAAAATAATTCATGAGCTCTAGTTTTACATGTGAGCTAGTTAAGAGAAATGGCATGTGGAGGAGGAGGATGACACATCAGTGACTGGGCAAGGGATCATGGGTGACCTATGCATGATGGGCCATTGGTATGTATCCTTAAATTCATCATTAATTTCATTTATGATGTATTTATTGCTATCTTTAGGTCAAAATATAATGAAGCCACTATTTACATTTTAGGCAAAATAATGGCTTCATAAGGGAAATCATTGACTTTATATGAAGTCACTATTCCTAAAAATGACAATTTCACCAAAAAACTTTGGAAATCACTGAATCAACAATTTCACCCATTTTTAGGTGAAGTTACCATTTTTGTAAAAAAAATGGTGATTTCACTCAAAAAGGGTCAAATATGCCAAAACAATGACTTCACCATTTGGGAAAATGATGACTTCACCTTGGGAGGCAAAATAACTAGCTTAGGGGACCCAACAGGGGTCCAACCTCTAGGAGAGAGGGGTAAATAGGCTTGGTAGGATAGGTATAGGCTCAGACAACATCATAGATATAGGTTGATGATAATATATCTATAATTATAAGAGCCACTAGTAGTTTTGATAGCATAGGAGTGACACTCCCAGTATTTATGCATACTACAAATTTAGGTGGTGGTGATAACTAGCTTCTTACAGGCTCTAGAATTGTATGATGTGGCATAAATGCCAATTATTCTTGTGGATCAAGCTTATCTAATCTCTTTGGCTGAGTGGTAGCATAGCAAGACTTCAACCTTTCACTTGCCCACTAGAGAGGTGACTGTCACTCTTGAGGATATTTGGCATATATTCAAGCTACCAATGAAAGGATGCAGATTCTTATGGACTAATCTAACATCATAACAAGCTATGTTAGATGACTTGGTTAGCTATCAGGGTCTTCTCATGGTTTATGGGAAGGTTGACATCAATTTAATTGAGACATACACATATTTGAGACCTGACGACCTGACCCTTGGGGATCCTTCACTGCCAACACTAATTGATAGGGAGGTCATGGTATTGATGGTTATTATTAGTGGCATCTTTCTTCCTAACAAGATCAACCACTACTTTCATATGGGTCTCAGAGGTATGATTCACAACATGATGGATAAGGACACATGATTTGTATGGGGGCTAATTGTATTGGCTCAGCTATACATGGATCTTCATATGGTGGCATATAGATGAGGCTAAAACATCGGTACATCGACACTATTGATGGACTAGGGTTGGGAGCACATCTCCATTGAGTAGCTAGTGGGCCAAAGATGGGTCTGAGATCTAGAAGAGTCATTGGCATATGGCTTGGCATAGCTAGAGCATGATGATGAGGACACTAGGGAAAGATATACTTCTACTATTGCATGTTTGATGAACTCACTCCTTAGTTCTTTTTATGGAGACCATATATTCTATATCAATTACAATGGTTTAGGGATGGTTGGTACATAACTGACATGACATCCACATGCTTTATCATAGACAATAATTCACACATTATTAAGGAGTATTGGCCTGATCATGTACTTTGATAGTTTGGTAGGACACAAGATGTGCCACAAGACCCTAGGTGGCTCACTCACATTACTAGAGAGATCAACTATGACACTTCTATCATTCATAAGAGTGTAGTTGTGTCTAGTTATCTAAGTGTTCCATGGACATCATGGGCATATATAGGGGGCTGACATATGCAAGGGTTACACCTATGTATATTCACTGTTGGGTATAAGTATGCCCTTTAAGGATTGCTATCCTAGGTTAGGCAAGTGGTTAGATGCCTATGGATATAGATGATGTTGAGGGTGAGACATCCAACGGGGCCAATGATAGTAGTAAAATATGGCACAATAGTAGAGGTGAGGAGGGTAATGATGATGATGGATTTGGTAGAGGGGATGGTGGAAGGGATGATGGTTTAGATGGTGAAGGGGATGATGGCTTAAATGGTAGAAGGGATGATGGTTTAGATGATAGAGTGTATGATCACAGGGAAGAAACCCAAGCCATGATGGTGTTAAATCCTAACATGATAGGTATATTAGGTACTTATGTTGATCTAAGTGTAGACACCGCAAATGTGTCTGCACCTTGGTCCTCCCCCTTGTTCGCCTTAAACCCATATCCTAACCCTTGGCCTTCATATGATTAAAATAACTTAAATATTTTAAAGTGGCCCCCTTTCCACCCCACCCTTTCCACCTTGGATCCTCCCTTGAATCCCTCCACCTTCCCCCTAGCATTTATTATGTCAAATCCCCTCATTATTTTCCCCCCACGCCCATTTAAGTGTCCTTATAACCGTTCTTCCCACAACCCCTCGCTCGACGGTGTGTAAGAATGGGTAGAGGCTATTTTTAGCCTCTGTCCCCATTCTGCGACCACCGACATCGGCAACCCTTCGGCCGACGTCGGCAAAACTGCCGGCGTCGGCAGCCTTCATTACCCCTTTCTGCATCCGTTGCAGCCCCGGGACCCTTGAGCTCGCAAACAGAATTCTCTTGGCATTTTGGCATTCGTCTCTTCTCCATTTGGACCTCGTGTAATAGCAGCAATAGGTGCAAAGGCTCTAGACCAGGAATCTCCTCTTGCAACAAGCCTTCTGTGGCTCCAACAACAGCTCTCCCACTCTTCATTCGGCAAACAAAAAGGTAAGCATAGTCTGTTATTTCATTTCATTTCATTTCTTTAGCTCCCAGTTATCTGGTATATCTGCTATTTCCTGCTCCCTCTATTCTTCCCCCTGAGAGGCTGAAAAGCCTTCTCAGGCCCTGTCCTCTGTGCATCTTCCTCTCACACTGTCCCCTTTTCTATACAATCCCAGGTAACTTCCTCATCCCCCTGTCAACAAAGACCCTATACAGGGCCCCTAATCAGAACTAGCCCATTCCCCAGTCCATCCAAATTCATCTCCGAACTCTGTCTCACCCCTGTTCATAAACCGAACCCGTTCACAGTCCAGAAACCAAACCAGACCCGACCACAGGCCACAACCCCGACCGACGCCGGTCACTTCCTCAACCGACGTCGACAGGATAACCGACGTCGGCAGACCACATAACCGATGCCGGCAACATTTCCGACCTCAGTGACTGTCATCAGCCCGACATCTCCTTCAGGTGTCATTCCTCCACAGCCAAAGAGGGGTGCTCACAAACGTCTGGATTACGGTGCGCAATCTTCATCCAGGTACTTCACATGCCTTGTCCATTTTCTTTAGTTTCTTTATTCATCTTTTGAATGTAGAAAGTGAATTAGCGACAGAAACATTCTGGCACGCCCAGTGGGACCCTAGGTTCCTCCTGGGTTCCTTTTCTTCTTCATTCATTTAGGAGCATTAGGTTCTTACCTTTTCTCTTCCTTCTTTTCTTCTCAATGACACTATAAACAGGACTAAAACGAATCTTTCTTCCTTGCATTTCTAGACTAGTCTAAACATCATACTCTCAACCCTTTCTCAAACTTGTCTTCATAACAAACATCACATTTCGACTTGGGCATTAAAACACTTTGCATTCATTTCTGCTTGTGCTTGCATCTTCTTAGTCCACATCTAGTAACTTAGACACATATTGAATAAACCGTAGACACTTGATGTTACACTACCAAACCACATGCACTAAAACGAACATAAAACTTACTTGAGACAAGGCCCGACTGGGATTTCATCCCCCAGCGGATACCTTACCCGTCCCGGTGACCCTACTTGGATTTCATCACCAAGGGGGAAGCCCACTCCATTCTCTGGCAGAGGATAAACTCTAGGCGAGGTATATCTTGGCTAAGCGAGACCAGCTAACCACTGGAATCGTGAAGTGAGGGGAGCTTGCTCCTTAGCACTAGGCCACGTACCAGACCCTAACACAGATTTTTGAGCACCTAAAACAACACCTGAAACCATCTTTAGACTACCTTCTTCTAGGACCCTTCTTGCAGCCAATCTCCCCGAACATTCATCTAAGGCATAAGCCACAGCTTCTAAGGTTAATTCCTAGGATTTATCGCTTAGGCTTGTCTGTCTCTCTCTGTTTTTCCTCTTCTCATCTATTTGTTTGAGTGAGTGAGGACGCTTTCTTCATTGTTTTCCCAAGAATCTTCAAATCTTTTGGTTCTCTAGAAAACACAGTCATCGGCATCGATTCTGCCACCGACGTCGGCCTTCCCCTGTCAATGACATCGGTTCTTCCACCGACGTCAGTTTTCCTCTCTTACCGGCATCGGTTATCTAACCGACGTCGGCCATCTTTCTTACCGACATCAGTTTTTCAACCGACGTCGGTCTCTGTCACTGTTCTTTTTTTTTTTTTAAAACCAGCAGCCTAAAATCTGTCCCTTCTCTGTCAAAGACTCCATCCTGGTTTTTTGAAACTGAACAACACAGTTTCTGAAGCCTGAACCTTCTTTGCCTTGCATGGTTTTGACTCGTAGCCAAGCCAAGGCTCTTATCAACCACGCTAGCCGTCAACCACTTCCGTCCACCCCGTCCGTAACCAGGCCTACAATGGAGTTCAACTTGGAGATCGAAAGAACTCCTACCTGTCCAACCCCGCCTCAGACTCCTATTGTCCAAGAAGGGGACCAAGATTTCGAACGATTCTTGGACCTCAACGTCAAGGCCTTGCAACACTATCTCGCACATAGCCGAACGCGAGACTCCTTGGGCAATCCAATCTACGGAATGCCAACCTCCCTTGCCGCGACTACGGCTGTATCGACAGCACCCGTAGTTCAACCTTCAGACACTCGAGCCATCGCTTCGACCACTGACCAGACTCAGACTTTGACCAATCCTCCAGGTGTGGCCTCTCCCTCTATCATTGGGCCCACTTCCACCAGGATTCCGGTCCCCTGTCAACCTCAATCTGCTTAACCGCTATTCACTCCTTTTCAAAACCTTGTCATCTCTATTCCACCTACCCTGGCCCCTATCAACACCAGGGTGGCTTCCTACCCCTTGGCCCTCGTTACCATAGTCCAACCTCTCGTGGCAACATCGGGCTTAGCTATGCCTTCTACGCAACCACCTTTAGCCTCTTCATCTATCCCTACGACTAGTTACCCCTACGTTGCACCTTTACAGGGGCAACCGACTACGTCATATACCTCCCCTAGCCTCTTCCAAGCGCCCTATAACTTAGGGGGCGCGCCACCCATCAATCTGTCGGCAGACATCATCAAAATGCTGATGGACAAGATGACCAGTCTTGAGACTTCCGTTTCTGGCTCGCGCAACGCTCTCTCATACGAGCAGATCTGCAACGAGCCCATTCATCCTTCTATCCCAATCAGGCCATATCCTAGCCAGTGGGAGCTTCCGAAGTTTTCTCACTTTCAAAACAAGGAAGACCCACAGCAACACTTGCGGGCATTCAGACATGCCTGTTACCTCATTAGCCATGACGATGCGTTACTTTTACGCACGTTTCCTATGTCTCTCTCGGGTGCTGCGCTTGACTGGTACAGCTCCCTTCCTAGCCATTCTCTCTTCTCATTCACACAATTGGCCCAGCTCTTCCTCGATCACTTTTCCATTAACATCACTAAGAAAGTCTCCATCACAGACCTCTATTCTATCAGGCAATTCGAGGACGAGTCCATAGCCGACTTCGTTGCTTGATGGAGAGGCCTCATCAACCAACTCTCCTTTTCCTTACCCCAGGCCGAGCTCATTGAACTCTTTTCCCAAGCCTGCGCCAGACATATTCTTCCACCCTGAGGGTTCAAACCTTCCGCACTTTTGACGAAGCCTTCACGATGGCTTGCAAACTTGAGTTGCGTGCATCGAGGAGAATAAAGTCAAGTTGCGGAGCAAGAATCTCGGCTCTAAAACCAATGACTCTTCTTCTGCTAAGCCATCATCATCCAACTCTAAATCCAAGGCTTCAGCCAATGCCGTGGTTGTTAGACCTTCATCTTCTTCGACCAATCAGCCTGAGCCATCCACATCTCAGAGCGCCACTCGCCAGTTCCAGTAGAGATATGTACAATGGCGGCATACTCCTCTCGGAGAATCATACGCGTCTGTGCTGGACAAGCTTGTTAAGCAGGGGGTCCTCAATCTCCCTCAAGCCTAACCTCCTCTGCAATTTGATCCCTCACACGCCATCCTCGCGTGGTATAGGGAGCATGACTTCTGCAGCTTCCACCGTGTTAAGGGACATGACACGAAAAACTGCAAAACTTTTAAGAACATAATCCAAGACATGCTTGAAAAGGGGGATCTCATCTTAGACAATCCAAATGCACCCCCTAATCAGGCCATTGACATCTTCAAACAACCATTCCCTAATCATTCGCCAACCCAAAACAATGTCCAAACCTTAATTGATGACAATCATGAGCACAACATTCGAACAGTCAATACGGTCTCTCCCTTCGTCCCCAATCAACCTCAAGAGGTTAGTCCATCAATCAGTCCATCACATGTGGATGAACCTCTTTCCCCAGCTAGTTCTCTACTGACCTCTCTCATCTTGGAGGACACCTCGGCTTTACCAGCACCACCGGTCTCGCCATCCTCCGTTCTACTACCTATGGAGGACCAGACCCTTCCTCCTCCTCAGCCGCAAGTGGAGGGCACCATCATCCCTGCCCTTCACCCGCTCGGGGAGCCTCGCTTTCCGGATTCTTCTCCACCCAAGGAAGAACCTGTCTCCCCTTCGTCTTCATCTAAATCTGTCATGATTTCACCACACCATGCGTCTAAGACCACTACACCCATCTCGTCTTCAACCCCGCAACCATCAACATCTTCTTCTCAGCCATTTTCCCGATTAGTGGAGAAAATCGCGCTTCTCCCTCCAAGGAAAGTGACGCCTCAGGTGTTGTGGGAGCGTCTTAAAGCCCTTCAACATACCCGCGCCCTCTCATCACATGCTGCTAATCCTCCCAAGGCAGAATCTCGTCAGACTCTTGACAAAGACCAGACTCTCAAACCTCAACCAAACCCATCAAAATTGAAGTCTGCATCTATCTCGTCTAAACCCATCAGATCATTTGGCGTTCGTCCTGTCTCCACCCTTACTCGCAAGTGAAGGTGGACCTAGGCCAGACCTCGACTAGTAGCAGTCTTCCAATCAAGTCAAAGAAGACCGCCAGACCTCAAAAGTGAATGCCTCCTTCCCCGTCACCATTGCCATCCATTTTGGGCCCCCATCCTTCGACCTTGGCTAGCATCCTTCCCACTCCGGCCTCCAATCGAAAATCATTGCCTCCTTTGCTTCCTATGCCTACTTCCAGCCTTCCCTCTCCCAAAAAGACGGTATCAATCACCAAGAAAGAGCCATCTCTGTCTGTCACCGCACCATCAACCCATAAGGTGGTATGGAAACCTCTTCCAACCTCGCCTAATCAAAAGTCACCAACCTCGCGCATATCAACTAGCACGGACCCTCTAGTGGGCTCATACTCGTTGATATTGCACCGACTTCTGTAGACCTCCAACATAACCCTTCCACCCATATGACCTTTCCAACCTCTCGAGTCCAAGCCCTCCTGGTTCGACGATATGAAAATCTGCTTATATCATCATACACCAGGACACGACACCGAGACTTGCTGTGCCCTCAAAGCCGTCATCCACCACTATATGGAGAAGGACACTCTTCTCCTTGAGGACACTCTTGACCAGACCCCGACTCCTTCCCATCTAACTTCTTCAACCATGACAACATCTCACCAGCAAAACACGACCCCTTCTTCACCCCTTATTTTCGAAATCAATGCTATCCGTATAACCACTAGGTCGCAAAAGGACAAGGCAAAAGAAAAAGCTGCCATTCCTTGGACCTATCCCTTCGTCAAGCCACCTCTTGCGCCCAAGCCTAAAATTTCTATCCTTGGCGCATCCCAGCCTTCTTCGTCTTCCTCTTCTGGGCCAATTCACGACTCCATGCTGAAGCAGCTTCACCAGACACCTGTGAAGATGTCCCTCTATGACCTTATCCAAACCTCGCCTCAGCATCGACAAGCCCTCATCCAAGCCTTGCAGGCAGTGGAGGTCCGACTCGAGGACCCCCAACCACTCGCTGCCCTCGTCCATTCTTTATCTCCTGTCAACTCCATCACATTCAGTGATTCTGAGATTCCCACATCCAACACGGAAGATCAAGACACCGCCCTCTTCATCACTGCCTATGTTGATCAGACACGCATCAAATGCATTATGATCGATGGTGGCGCTAGCATCAATATTATCTCTACCCATGCCTTCGATCAGCTGGCTCTTCCCAAGAATTGCGTCTCCAAAACTGACACGATCTTACACTCTTTCAATGACACCACCACCACGACCATTGGCACAGTCATCCTTCACATTCGCGTTGGTCCATGCACAGTCCCGGAGCTCTTCTATATCATCGAAGGAGAGTTTCAATACAACCTTCTACTGGGCCGACCTTGGATCTGTGCCATGGCCTGTATACCCTCCACCCTGCATCGTTGTGTGAAGTTTGAGCATGACGGGCAAGTCCACACCATCCCTGCTGACCCTTCACCCTTCAAGACTTGCAACACCACCTACCGTCCCAATGATGTCCTCATTCCCATCAAGTCATCAACTCCGGCACCGCCTCCATCTGCGGAAGCTTTGACCAATTCGCAATCGGCGGTCGCCCTCACTTCTCCTCTTCAAGCATCGACCAAAGACCCCATGGAAGACATCTTCCAACGACTATCACTTAGGGAATATCGCTTGTTGACCCTAGACATGCTCCAAACTCTGCAAGAGTATGGACGCCTTCACCTCAGTCCCAATTACGACCATCGGATCAGGATGGTCGTACCTTATGGTCCTTCTCACTTCTTAACCCTTTGTCTATGGGGGGCTTAATCAAGCTCCTACCAACGGCAATTCCCTTTCTTCACCCCAACCTTTCACATCAAATTTCTCATTTCTTGGCAACCCCGCCTTTGCACACACTTACCTTCACAGGTGTGCATGGAAGGGTTTCAGTTTCAGACGTTATGAGCAGGGCTCCCATCAGCCCATCGAGCCGCTCAATGATCGCGATGCCAAGAAACGATATGGCCTGGGATATCATGACCCCACTCAGGCTCCTTCTGACCTTTGTCCCGAGCCAACCATTGACCAATCTCCTCCAGACTCGCCCATTTCTCCTTCGTCACCTACGGAGTCGGTGGTTTCCATCCCTCCTAGTTTTTTTTTCCATAAACACCGTCTGCCTGGAACCCTTGACCTATCAGCTCAATGGGGTGTCCAGGTCTCTCCCTCTCATTTTTCTTAGCATGGTAGAAGATGAGTCGGCAACCATTCACACTGTCCACTGCGTTGACAATGACGCCATCCTTTCCTACATGGGTGCCGATGATTCTTTCATCCAGCGTTCCCTCCCTTCCGAGACCCAAGTTATGTTAAATGAATCCACCATTGACATCAACCTCCCTTCTTCTGATGTTCCTCATGTCTTAAAGATTGGCCAATCTTTAGACGCTCAGGAGCAGCTTGACTATGCCCAGTTCCTTTCCGACCATAGCAAGGCCTTTGCCTGGACTTACAGCGACATGGCTGGCATCGACCCCACCATTGCTACCCATAACATTGTTACCAAACCAGAGGCTAAGCCTGTTAGGCAAAAGCTTCGAAAGATGCATCCTCGCGTTGCGCTCCTTGTCAAAGAGGAACTTCAACGCCTTCTTTCTGTCTCTTTCATCCAACCCATCGATTATCCACAGTGGGTCTCTAACATCTTCCCAGTTACTAAAGCAACTGGGGGGATTCAGATCTACACAGACTATCGCAACCTTAACCTAGCCTATCCCAAAGATGACTTCCCTCTTCCTAACATTGACCAGCTTGTTGATCTCACGGTCGGCCATGAGATGCTATCTCTCATGGACGGGTTTTCAGGATACAATCAAATCCTGATCGCACCGAAAGATCAACACAAGACTACCTTTATCACCCCATGGGAGACTTTTTACTATCGAGTCATGCCTTTCGGCTTGAAAAATGCTGGTGCCACATATCAGCGTGCCATGACCTACATTTTCCATGATCTCCTCCACAAGATCATGGAGGACTATGTGGATGACCTTCTCGGCAAGTCCAAACTTCGCCGTGACCACTTGACCATTCTCACAATCATCTTCTCTCGCCTTCTTCAATACAATGTCTGCCTCAACCCCAAGAAGTGTGTCTTTGGGGTCCTCTCAGGCAAACTTTTTGACTTCATCATTTCCTTCCGTGGTATCGAGATAGATCCCGCCAAGATCCGCGCTATCCTCGAAATGCCACCCCCGATCAATCTCAAGCAGCTTCACAGTCTACAAGGGAAGCTCCAGTCCATTCACCGTTTCATCTCGCAGCTTTCAGACCATTGCCAACCTTTTCATCACCTCCTTAAGAAGGACGTCTCCTTTAAATGGGATGAGGACTGTCAAGAGGCTTTTGAAGCCCTCAAAAGCTATCTGGTCTCTCCACCAGTCCTCATTCCACCTAAAGACGACCAACCCTTCTACCTTTATATCTCTGCTACCAACCATTCGTTAGGTGCCATGATCGCGTACCGAGATGAGCATCATCGCGAGCAAGCGATTTACTACATCAGCCGAACACTGGTCGACTACGAGACTCGGTATACTCATACCGAGAAACTCTGTTTGGCATTAGTCTTTTCTGCCACCAAGCTCCGCCACTATCTTCTCAACCACAAAACCTTTGTCGTCACTCACACCGACCCTCTCAAGTACATGCACTCCAAGCCATATCAGAATCAACGTATGGCTCGGTGGCTCATGCTGCTTGTGGAGTTTGACCTCAAATTCATCCAGCAGAAATCTATCAAGGGGCAAACCATCGCTGACCAACTGGCGGATGCCCCTCTTTTCGACAACCAACCTTCACACTGTGAGTTCCCTGACGAATTTATCGCCACACTTTCCACCGATGACACCGTCTACCAAATGACCATGTTCTTTGACGGCTCCAAATGTCAACTCGGTGGGGGTGCGGGGGTCATCCTCATCCCACTCGAAGGGGAGCCCATGCCTCTATCTTTTAAGCTTGACTTTGATTGTACCAATAATATGGCTGAATATGAGGCCTTAATTTTGGGACTTCAGACTGCCCTTTCTCTCCACATCAAGTCTATCAACATCTTCGACGACTCGCAGCTCATCGTTAATCAAGTTAACGGTTCATATCTCTGTAAAAATGAAGTTTTACAGAGGTATAAGAATCATGTTGACCTTCTTTTGGCTTCTTTCGACCATTACCTCTTGCAGACTGTTCCACGCTCTACGAACAAGTTTGCCGACACCATGACTTCTCTTGCTTCACATATCCCGTCTTCATCATCATCATCTCGCCTTTTTGTCACAGTGCATCGCGTACCTTTGCCTTCATACATCTCTCCTCACATCGACCATATCAACACTATCAATTCTAGCCCACGAGATGACTGGTATAAGCAACTTGTAGACTACTTGTCTCTTTCTGTCACTCCTCCCAACCTCTCTAGCAATGCGCGGTGAGCTTTCATCAAGCGCACAGCTCGCTATACCATGCTAGGGGGTCTTCTCTATAAACGAGGCTTCGACGGCCTCCTTCTTCGCTGTCTAACCTCCACTGAAGCTCCTCAAGCCATAAAGCAAGTCCACGATGGGATTTGTGGTGGACACTTCAGTGGAAACTCGGTTGCCAAGCGCATCCTTCACCTGGGTTATTATTGGCCCACCCTTCATCGAGACTGTAGCGACTATGTTCGACATTGCATCAAATGTCAGCAACACTCTAACCTGCTTTATCTCCCCAGCCACGCCTTGCAAGTCGCTCAGGATTTTTGGCCTTTCTCTCAGTGGGGCTTAGATCTCATCGGTGAAATCAACCCTCACTCGTCTCTTCGTCATCAGTCCATCATCACTGCCACTGAGTATTTCACCAAGTGGGTGGAAGCCATTCCTCTTGTCTCCACAAAAGTCAACAAAATTGTCAACTTCATCAGCAACCACATCATCTGTCATTTCGGTGTCCCTCATAAAATCATCACCGACAACGGCAAGTCCTTTAAAAACAAGACTGTCCAAAAACTATGCGACTCATTTGGCATCAAACTCAGCTTTTCTTCGCCTTACTACCCACAAGCAAATGGGCAGGCTGAGGCTTCCAACAAAATTCTGATTAAAATTCTCATGAAGGTGGTCAATGATACAGGAAGGGATTGGCACATTCATATTCCCTTCTCTTTGTGGGCCTATCGCACCAGCATCCGAACCTCTACGGGTGCTACTCCCTTCTCCCTCATGTACGGAACAGAGGCTGTCTTACCTCTCAAAGTACAGATCCCGTCTCTTCGCATCTCCCTACATGACATTCTCTCCAACGATGACTTTCATCAAGATCACTTAGCTCAACTTGAGTTACTTGACGAGCACCGTCTTGCTGCCCTCAATCATCTCCATGTCTACCAGAGTCGCATAAAGCAGGCCTACGACAAAAATCTGTGAGAACGAGACTTCAACATCGGAGACCTCGTCCTCAAAGAGAATCAGCACATGACCAATATGGAGCGAAGTAAACGAGGCAAATTTGCCCCCAATTGGCTTGGACCTTTTATCATCATGCACAAGTATGGGTCAGGGACTTATCGTCTATCCTCCCTCGACGGACGGCCAGAACCTGAGCCTCTTAATGCGTTGCATCTTCGACCATTCTTCTGTTAGTCGAGTACTCGTCTACTTGACACGTAACTTGAGCTCGTCCCTTGAGCAATCCTTGTCCTCTTGATCCTCATCCCTTTCAACCCTATTCCCCTTTAACAAAGTCCTCTACAACCCTTTTATGACGCATGGATGCTCTGTCCTAATAAAAGGGGAGTCCTTGAACTTCTGCAGCCTTATCCATGACTCTAATCAAAAAATCAAAAAAATCAAAAATATATATCAAGATGTCAAAACATATCCAAGGTCACAAAATCAAATTCAAAAAGACAGACTGATCCCTCGAAGGACAGCTGTACTATCATTGCTGTAGCTAATAGACTGATCCCTCGAAGGACAGCTATTCAAACATTATACAAAGCAAAAATATAGACCACTCCCTCGAAGGATGGCTATGACTAAATCTTGCTATCAAACAGCAACCTTTCTTAGAAGCTTCCCGCATTGATCAGCTTCGAAACATGACCACTACATTAAAAGACATCTCTATGTAGGCTTCCCACATCGATCAGCCTGCACCAAAAAAAAATAAAAAAAAATGGGTCATTGACTTGGCTTGTAGTTGTCTCAGGGTCTCCTATAAAAAGGGGCAAGGTTATTATTGCTCTTAAACTGGGTTACCCTATCCTCTTCCTATCACCTGCTCAGGGGACTTCAAGCTCACTTTAATTTCAAAGTGATTTGATTACCGTTCTAACACCACACTGGTCAACGACGTAATGCATGAACGGGGCTTTGGTTCTAATAACCCCTATCTATGCTTCCTTTTTGGTCCTTGTCAATGAAAGAGCAATTTTCCTTTCATCTTTTCTTTACACTTTGGTCACATTTAACTGCATCAATTGGCGACTCAACTCAAACCAAGCCATTTTTCATCATTTTTAGCTAGCATCATCCTAGTCCATTTCACATAGTTTCCATGGACACCAATACACATGGGAACTACCGACTAGACCCAATTTATGTTAAGCATAAACCAATACTTGCTGAAGCATAAATAGACTTCCATTCATTTTTAGCATACATCCATCACGGCTATGGAAACTTGCTAGGGATGAAAGACCTTTCGACCAATGTTGCAGAATACACCATTTGGAAAAGGCTATAGCATCATCTTATCCTCATCTTACCCTCATCATTTTGACACTTGACCACATCCAATCATTGATCAATCAGACCTTTAGTCCGAACTACATTGGTCTGAGGCCCTATGACCAGGGCTATGTAGGCAGGACTCAGATAACACATCCTCTGAGGTTAGCTCGACCACCCCCATTTGTTCGTCTCTATGATGGACAAACCTTCTCTTCTTTGACTTTTATCACGCCCAACTCTGTTGACTTTGACCAAGACCAATCATTTTCTTTGACCAAGACCAATCATTTTCTTTGACCAAGACCAATCCGTCTCTTTGACCCTTCCTCCCTTTTAGGGAGAACTGCATTGGCCTGAGGCCCTTCACACAAGGGCTATGTAGGCAGCACTCAGATCACATGACGTTTTCTGAGGTTAGCTCGGCCACATCCTTTCGTCCATCCATCCCCTTGACCAATGACCATCCTTCGACCTTCGACCACTTCCAAGACAATGTTGCCTTGGTTGTTTTTGCGTGTATGCTACCTCACGATTGGTTAGCAGAATTGTCCGCAGACCCTATTTTTGACCCTTCACAAGTATAGGATCGCAAGCCAGTTGATTCTTACTACTTGTGGCTTTTTCGTGTCTCTGGGAGCACTTCCTGAGCCTGGGATACCTAGAACACGATGACCATCTGGAGCTTTGGCTTAGATTGAGTGACCTGATCAGCAGACGACTAAATGTTGGGGCCCAGTTACCTCAATTTTGGCACTCCTTGACCCTTGACCATGCGACAATTTGACCCGACCCTCCCATGAAGTGGACTACGCGTAATCACGACTACTGCAGCATTTTCACTCACTCTCTTCTATCCATTTCTCTGTCAAATCGACACTTGATCTTCGGTTCCCTTCTCTCGACTATCGCTTTGAGGTGGGGAACACCTCATCCTTTTCCTGGGGCAACCAACTCCTGTTTTTGTCTTGCAGTTCGTCAAGAACAACCAACAAGACAAAAAGGGGCAAATGTAGACACCGCAAACGTGTCTGCACCTTGGTCCTCCCCCTTGTTCGCCTTAAACCCATATCCTAACCCTTGGCCTTCATATGATTAAAATAACTTAAATATTTTAAAGTGGCCCCCTTTCCACCCCACCCTTGCCACCTTGGATCCTCCCTTGAATCCTCCACCTTCCCCCTAGCATTTATTATGTCAAATCCCCTCATTATTTTCCCCCCACGCCCATTTAAGTGTCCTTATAACCGTTCTTCCCACAACCCCTCGCTCGGCGGCGTGCAAGAATGGGCAGAGGCTATTTTTAGCCTCTGTCCCCATTCTGCGACCGCCGACATCGGCAACCCTTCGGCCGACGTCGGCAAAACTACCAGTGTCGGTAGCCTTCATTACCCCTTTCTGCATCCATTGCAGCCCTGGGACCCTTGAGCTCGCAAACATAATTCTCTTGGCATTTTGGCATTCGTCTCTTCTCCATTTGGACCTCGTGCAACAGCAGCAACAAGTGCAAAGGCTCTAGACCAGGAATCTCCTCTTGCAACAAGCCTTCTGTGGCTCCAACAACAGCTCTCCCACTCTTCATTCGGCAAACAAAAAGGTAAGCACAGTCTGTTATTTCATTTCATTTCATTTCTTTAGCTCCCAGTTATCTGGTATATCTGCTGTTTCCTGCTCCCTCTATTCTTCCCCCTGAGAGGCTGAAAAGCCTTCTCAGGCCCTGTCCTCTGTGCATCTTCCTCTCACACTGTCCCCTTTTCTATACAATCCCAGGTAACTTCCTCATCCCCCTATCAACAAAGACCCTATACAGGGCCCCTAATCAGAACTAGCCCATTCCCCAGTCCATCCAAATTCGTCTCCGAACTCTGTCTCGCCCCTGTTCATAAATCGGACCTGTTCACAGTCCAGAAACCAAACCAGACCCGACCACAGGCCACAACCCTGACCGACGCCGGTCACTTCCTCAACCGACGTCGGCAGGATAACCGACGTCGGCAGACCACATAACCAACGCCGGCAACATTTCTGACCTCGGCGACTGTCATCAGCCCGACATCTCCTTCAGGTGTCATTCCTCCACAGCCAAAGAGGGGTGCTCATAAACGTCTAGATTACGGTGCGCGATCTTCATCCAGGTACTTCACATGCCTTGTCCATTTTCTTTAGTTTCTTTATTCATCTTTTGAATGTAGAAAGCGAATTAGCGATAGAAACACTAAGCTAGGTAGGGCCATCTGGTATGGCTAGGGTAGGTAGGGATACTATTATGCTATAGGAGGAGATTACCACCAAGGTGGGGGAGATCATAAGTTTTGAGTAGCAGGTGGCTGATGTACAAACTACACTGGACATCCATGATGAAGATATGAATCACATTCATTCAGAGATTACCAAACTAAAGGAAAAGGTGGTTAGGATGGTTCAAATATAGGCCTAGATCATAAAAGAGCAAGATCAAGCTATCATAAATAGGGACTAGGCTTTGTTGTATGTTTAGAGGCTCCAACATGAGCACGATGAGGATTAGAGAGCTAATACATAGGCAAGTTTTTCCCAGATGATTTTTGAGAGATTTTAAGCTAAAGATGAGGCCTCATACTACCATAGGGCATATAAGACTATTGTTCCCATAGACCAATATGTATCCACATTTAAGGTATGGGATGCCTAGAGGGCTAGTAGTAGATTAGGTCAATCAAGGACCAGGCACATGTTACAGGAGCCTTGGGTCAGTCTATTTAGAATCCATGACTACCTATACCACCAAGGCCACTAGGGCCACCTCCAACTATAGGTCTTATGGATACTTGAGTCAAAATTCATAATTAGAATTTTAGCATATTGTTATATCGGAATATTGTTGTACTTTTGACACCATGACGATATGCATATATTTTTTATGTATATGGCATTATTGAGATACATTGACATTCATTATTAGGTCCTTCAAGGCCTTTATACATAGACAATTATTCTTTGATATATGTGATGCTCTTATTTATGATCCTATTGATCTTATTGTTTAGCTCATGTTTTAACATTATGGATGTTTAGCAGTGTTGATGTTTATGTTCATGCATACTCTTTCATTTACTACTTTTCCATGTATATGAGGTGTTACTTTATTTGTTATCTACTAATGATGTATGACTTATATGTATGCTTATTAAAAAATTCATGTTTGTATTAGCACATAATAAATCATATTGATCTAGTTATTATTCATTAATTTAGGCATGTGTTTGGGTATTTGGCTGGTTTTGATCTCAGAGAAGTATTGCCCACTTCATCGATCAATAATCTATATTGGCTTGATGTTTATTGTAGCTTGTGATATTATGCATCATAGTTATGAATAACTATAATAACTATATATACCCTAAGCATGGAAAACTTAGTTTAAATGAAAATATAAACAAGATAGGAATAAGGTATGAACAATCAAATCACAAGTGTAAATATAAAATAAATAAACCAAGTGTATGACTAGATACAAACATTCACAACCTAAGTACAAGATAATGATAATCAAAACTTAAGTGTAAATAAAATGTAATAGACCTATGACAAATGATAAAGGCACAAAAAGGTAATAAACAATTATAAACAAATAAATAAATAATAATTGAATAAAATTAAAAAAACTAATAAAACAAACAAATAGATAAATAAATAGATAAACAGACTATACAAATAAAATAAACAAACTAACTAAACAAATAATACTAAGGCACCCAAAGGAAAATAAACAAACTAAACTAAAATAAATGGCAACATACAAATAATGTTAGTCACAATGTTAGTAACAAATAGAACACAAGAAACAAATTGTTTGTGTATGTGTACTAGAGGTGTTATGCTTGGCAACAAGGTTACCCATAGGCTATGTAGAAATGACACAAGTAAAACAACATAAGAACAAATGGCACAAGGTTTCCCCTAGGCTATGGGGAGCAATAACACAAACATGATGGCAAACTGTTGCCCCTAGGCCATAGGGAACAATGACATAAAAAAGATTACAAACATTTCCATAGGCTATAGGGGACAATGAAACAAAACAAATAGAGGAATAGAATAAATAGGAAGGGTATCTGAGTTAACTACAAATGCACTAGGTAAGTGGACACTGCCTACATAATTATATGGACACGGGGTCCAACGTGAACTTTAAGCCAAATGTAGCTCTCCTAAGATATGGGATAAAAAAAATGATAACAAGAAAACATGATTGAATTGTATAGGAAAATAGTAATGGTTTCATAAAATGGTGAGTGCATAAGAAAAGATAGGAGTGCCATTCACAATCATGAAAACATCAACACAAACAAATTCAGACAAGCATGAGAGCATGGTTTAGGATAAAACCACACTAAAAGACAAAAGATGAGTATCCACCAATGAACTAAATTGATAATTCATAGTGTTCACTACATCTATGTCTTGGAATGAGATTACAAAATGGTAAGAGTGTTGGCCTAGGTTGCTCACAAAATGATGAGAGAGTTGGCTAAGATTGCCTACAAAATGATGAGAGCATTCAAATGGAAAATGCTCACAAAATGGTGAGAATGATCAAACAAGAATCACTCAAAAAATGGAGAGAGTGTAAGAGAACAATAAGGATGGGGAAACTGAAAGACAAATGATTACTTGTGAAATAAATATGAGACCCATAATCCTTAAGGTAAAGAAGTGGTCATGACCAATCTAACTCGAGATACCTCATGTATCCAAGTGTTGCCTATATAGTCTGTGTGGACCTCAAGTCGATGTGAAAAGAGGTATATAAATGAAGCTAGATAGGTAATAAATTCCATCCCCAAAAAGATTGAAGGATTTATATCTTACATTGAAATTCTAAGCCAATTTTTTATGAATTTTTTATCCTTAGGATTTTCCTAGGTCTTTTCAAAGGTTTAGGGGTTTTCAAAAATTTCAAATATTTTTGGAATTTTCTAAGAATCTTAACTCAATGGAGAATTATGAGACACATAATGGTCAAACTCACAAAATGGCAGGAGCAATCAAACTTACATTGCCCACAAAAAAAAGAGAGAATTACTTAAAGTTCTCATAAAATGGTGAGAACATGACTTAAAATGCTCATAAAATGATGAGATCATGGAAAATGGGTGACTGAGTTGACCTCAATGTAAATTGATCACTACCTATATAGTCCCTAGGGACCTCAAGTCATTGTAGTTCTACCTTAGTGGTGAAATTTTGGAAAATGCTTCCGATGTTTCATGATTTTTGGTATCTCAACATAGTGGAGAATTATGAGATACAAAATGACCTAACTCACAAAATGGTGAGAGCATTTAAACTTAAGTGATTGTAAAATGATGATAGTGTGGTAAAGGGGTGACTAAGCTGACCTCAATGTAAATCTAGTATTGACTATATAGTCCCGAAGGACCTCAAGTCACTATAATTCCACCTATAGTGGCAAAAGTCTAACTAAATGCCAATAGGTTCAGATATAGGTAAATGGAAAGGCATGGCACAATGATGGTAATGTGATGTGAAAATTCATGGTAAAGGGGTTGTTCCTAGTTTTCCTAAAGGTGATTATAATTAAGAAATAATGGCAAGGATCTATGGTATTAATTTTCCCAAAGGTAGTTATAATTAGTAGCATGAGTAATGTTATAAAACATAACAAATGAAGGATGCAATTGCTACGACTACTGTCATATTGATTTCATATACTGTATTCAAAAGTTTTAATTTGAAACAACTATTAGAATTGCATATGTCATCAACCACTAAACATGTATGAAATATAAATGAATTGAAACCAAGGCCAAAAGTGATAGAGTTTAGGTAAAAAGAAATAGCTAGACATAGGCTAAGGTATGGTGGAAAAGGTATAGGGTATGTTAAAATGAAAATAATGATGTATCGTGGAATAACTTAAATGATCCTTATAGATAATAATTTAAGTCCCTAAAGCATAAAAATGTTTGAGGTGCATTATTTTTATCAATTCATCAAGTTCATCTCCTTCTAGCATGATGAGTCTATATGCTCTAGAACTATAGTTAGCAATAACCACATAAGGCCCTAACCTGTTAGGTTGAAAATATCCCTTTTTTCTTACTCTCAGCATTGACATTATTCTAATTCTATTTTAATACAAGGTCACTAAGATTAAATTCTCAATATGTAACACATTGATTATATTGGCCACATAATCTATCCTAATATGCCTACAGGTTATTCAAGGGTGCTTCCCATCTAGTAAGTCCATCTCTTGAAAATGAACTAGTCTTTAGTCCTCATTATCAATGATATGTTGCAGTGAAATCTATAGATAAGGCAACTCGACCTCGACATGAAGAATGTCCTTAGTGTTGTAAACAAGTGAATATGGGGCAGCTCTTGTTAGAGTATTAAAAATGGTACGGTAGGCCCAGAGGGTGTTAAATAACTACAAGTGCCAATTACAATTGAATTCATTGACAATATTATTTATAATATTGACAATGGTTTTGTTAGAAGCCTCAACTTGGTTGTTGCCTCGTGGGTAATAGGTAGTGGAAAAGTGTTGTTTGATATGGTATTGGGCACAAAGTGTTTACACATAATTGGTTTTAAATTAACCACCATTATCAAATATAATATAAGAGGGTAGACCATAATGGTAAATAAGATGGTTAAATATAAATTTGGATATCTACTTACTAGTTATGTAAGTGAGGGGAATGACTTCTACCCACTTAGTGAAATACTTGGTAGTAGTAAGGAAATGCTTATAGTCATTTGAGGATGTAGGATTAATTTTGCCTACGAGGTCGACTCCCCACATTGAGAATGGCCATGGTGTTGTTAGTGGTTTGAGTATTTTGGATATGAATTAGATTAACATGTTTATAAGATTTCATATACTTCTTCACATATGCAACCATGTTTATTTCCATAATTATCTAGTAATAACTAGTAAGTAATAATTTCTTAGCAAGAATGGCCCTACTAATGTGGGCTCCACACACTCCTTTGTGAACTTCCCTCAATGCTAATCTAGATTTTCCCAAAGATAAACAAGGAATCAGAGTTCCATAATAACTTCTATGATACAAGGTGTATACAAGAGAAAGTAAAGTTGATCTATAAATCAATCCTACATCAGAGAAGATAAATCACACTTGTCCTTCCATTTGTTGGTATATTTAGACAATTAGGGTCATGACCAAGATGAATCTATTAGACTTAACCAAGGGGTTCATTACCCCAATAATATCACTAGAGAGGGTTTTAAATTTTCTAGTCAAGAAACACCATGGAATAACCCTAGCTAGGTCCTATGTTTTCTGTATTCCCAAAGTAAATACAAATTAAAGTAAAATATAACCTAGTGCTCACCAAATCTTATGGAACAAAATGGGGGTAATAAAAATAAAATTAAACATTCATAGAATAATTATAATTAATTCAATATAGATACAACCCTAATGCATGGAGAGAGAAATACATGAAAAATCCATTAATTATGCTACTTATATCTACTAAAATATAGGAGTAGGATTTAGAGATACTTACCTTGAAGATAAACTCATCAATACTAAATCTCTCCCTTTGCCAAAGGTGCTTTGAAAGAGGTTGTTGTATTTTGTAATTTCACTAAGATAAGCCAAAGCATCCAAAACTTTTGCACAAGAAAAGATTCTTCTCAAAGCGTAAACCCTAAGCAATGACTCCTCAAGTAGAATGGTGAAAGAATAGATTGTAAAGAAGTGTAAATGAATGATTAAATATATCTCTATCTAAGAAATGGTGAAAATGATGTGTATATATATATAGATCTAACCCTAAATACATCTAAAAGTTTAGCCACTAGAGTCAGCCCAATCGACCCTGTATCATTAATTATTAAAATCAAGCTAGGTTCTAGACTGGGTTGGTTGAAGCTAACCTAGACCCTTAACGTATTAATATATTTTAAATACAGGGTTAGCCCATGTTGACTTTGTTTGATAAATGTCAAAAATAGTTTTTGGCTTAGGTAGGAGTTTTTTAAGGTGGTGAATTGCTTGGAGGAGTGTGTAAGAGAGGTGTCACAGATTAGGGAAGTGTATAAAAGAGGTTTGTGTTTATTAAAAGTGGTGGTATATGGGACAACAATCTTGTGATGCACTAATGGTTCCTACAAGAGAGAAATCATCAGAGAGATTGAGACTCAATGGGTTTCTATAAGAGAGAAATCATTAGTAATTGATAAAGTTTGAAAATATTATGTGTATACATATGCCACATGTGAATCTCATCACATATCACTCAGGTGTAACATGGGATGCTGCTTCAAGAAAAAAACATAACAACACACAATGCTAAATCTAAATAAATTGTAGTATTTTAAAGCATAAAATAACTGAAAGTAAATGGCTGAAATTAAATACTAAAAATAAAAGTAATGTATGCATACCTTGAATTACCTTTATCACTAGATGATTATCTATCATGTTTTTAATTTTGACTATGGAGGGCATAAAGACTACTTTGGACAAACTCAAGGATATAAAAATAAAGAGCAAAAACAAACAAACACAGGAAAGCCAAGACAACTAAAAATGTTTAGGTATGGCATACTTGGAAATTTGGTAATTTGAGGTGATAAATGCTAAGTTAGGACCAAATGACCAAGCCAAAAAATTTATATTATATCGAGTAATTAAAAATCTAAGGCTATTAAATGACCAAAAAACTCAAACAAGTATACCTTAAGAAATAAAGGTAAACAAACCAAGTCAAACTAAGGATGCAAGTAAAAATGGCAATCAAACATCAATGTGAAAGCAATAACAATCATTACTTAAATAAAGATGGGAAAATAATGCTAAAACAACATTGATGAGTGAGCAATAACATTCCTTACTCAATCATCAATGGAAAAAGTACATAAAATGGAAAACAATATTGGTGAGTGAGAAGTAACAATCCAACCTCACTCAACTATTAAAAAAGTACATTATTGTAGAAATAGATGCAGTTGTCTGAAAAAAAGAGGTATGAAATATATAGAAATGAATTTAGTTGTCTGAAAAAAGGAGTGATAACAATTTTTTTTCAAATAAACCAAGACAAATCTAGAAAGATAAATCAATGATATAAAGAAAATAATCCATAGTCACTCAAGCATACTATTTTGTTATGAGGATAGTTAGTAACTGAAACAAAGTAGTGCTATCATGTTTTAACATATGGATAAGGAATATAGAAGTGAGGAAACAAATTTATAGTCAAACTTGATTTTCAAGGGGGGAAATGAAATGGGTGGTGGGAGAAATGAAAAATAAATAAGGTAGAGAATTTATTTATCGAGTTAAGAAACTTATATTAAGATTGTCAAAACAAAAGGACTTTTGACATTAAAACTCAAAAGAACTTTTCCTAACCACATAAATCTTGGGTTATAAAATGAATTATGAATATCATCCCATGAAGGCTATATGCATTAAAGTTAAAATGGACCTACCTTCTGAAAATGTGTTCCCCGTTCCTCAAGAACCCTTATAGATCTATCAGTCTAGTATGAAGATTGGGTACTTACATGACAAAGTAGGTATCACTATAGATTTGTTTTTTTGAATTATTTTATCCCAATCTATTAGCCTACTGCACCCAATGGACCTCATCTCTATCATGAGGCCAACTGTGGAGTTTGAGCTTTGATTGGACATAGGAGATGTGGTATAAATCATGTCTTTTGGTGTGATGTTGACTTTTTGATTTTTATATTGCCTTTTGATCATTGCCTTTTGCTTTAAACGATTTGGATTTTAACTTTTGATGGATTTTTCTATTTCTCATACATATGAATTTAGAGAACTAAACATGGTGCTAAAAATGACTATCATTTGAAAACTTTGGATTTGGTAGCTAAGAAATAGAACTTAGAGAACATGGTGTCTAAGATTCTTGTTCATTCTTGTGAAATAAAAGTGATATCTTGAATTTGACCTTGTTTTATCCAAAGTAGAATAAAAGGAAAGAAAATCAAGAGGAATAAACATGAAATAATTTGAATTACTTCAAATCACAAAAAAGATGGTAATCTAAAAAAGGGATACAATGACATATAAGTATGATTTCTTATCATAAGAATGTATGTAAATGTAAGGAAATATGCTAACATATTTTTTTGTGCAAGTTTTATCTACAAAATAAACAAAAACCAAAGCTAAGAATATGGGATCACAAACATGTAACCATTTCTTAACATTATAAGAAAGGAACACTCAATTTGGTAAAGGTGTTTGAAATAATATGGTGATTTTATGAGGAGATCCTACTCTTATCCATGGTCTTACACTAAAAATCATAAAAAATAAACCCAAGTGGGTGTAACAAAAGGTAAAAATGGTATTTGTGAGGAGGCCCTAGTCTTATCCATGGTCTTACATTGCAACTCACAAAAGAGAAACCTAAGTGGGTGAACAAAGTATGTGAAAAATGATAAAAATGGTATTTGTGAGGAGAGCCTGGTCCTATCTATGGTCTTACACTACAACTCAAAAAATAAAAACCAAGTGGGTGTAAAAAGTATTGGAAAATAAAAAATTTGATATGAAAAACCAATATATGAAAGCGAAAGGAATTCTTGAGGAAAACTGGGTCCTATCCACGGTATTAAAATGCAACTTATGAGAATAAAGAAACCAAAAGACCAAGGGAAGGAACTAAGGTTTGTGTAAAAGGAGACTACTATAGAGGGTGAGATCCATATATAAATCATGTAAGAAGTGTTAGTAGGATACTATAAATAAGTGTGATAAAAAGGGAAATATCTAAGAAAAATATTTTTTCAAAAATTATACATTAATGGGTTATTTAAATACATGGCCTTCATTAGTTTGTAGGTGATGAGTGCTAGGACCAAGAATGTCTTTCACTAAATAAGGCCCCCACCATTTTTGGGTGTATTTTCCTTCCTTATCATGGGTATTGTCTAACTTAAGGACTAAATCACCATAATTAAAAGTTCAGACTTTAACATTTTTATTATGTTATTTGGCGATGCGAGCCTTGTATTGGTAGTTATGTTAAAGAGAAGCTAGATGATGTTTATCAAGAAGATAGAGGGCATGAAGGTGAGATTCATGTAATTATTTATCATGAATGGTACTATGAAGAGATCTAAATAAGGAAGGAAATTCACCTTCTAATGGTAAGACAAACTCAGAAACATAAACTAGTGAGAACGGTGTTTCCCCAATGGTATTACGTATGCTAGTATGATATACCCAAAGTGCAAGATATAAATTAAGATGCCAATTAGTGTGAGTTGCTCAGATGGTATTTTGTATAATTTTTTTAGTGGACTCAGCTTGACCATTGCATTGTGGATGGTAAGGTGTGAAAAATTTGTGGGATATTTTAAATTTAACACATAACTGTTTCATGTCCTTATTTTTGAAATTGGCACCATTATTAGAAATGATACTATGGGGAAATCCAAAGTGATAAATGATTTAGTTAAGGATAAATTTAGAGATAGTGGTTCCTAATAGAATTAACAATAGGCATGGCTTCTACCCATTTAGTAAAATATTTAGTAGCAATAATAAAAAAGCATTATCATATTGTGATTGAGGTAATTTACCAATGAGATATAATGTCCACATGGAAAATGGCCAGGGTGACTCCATAGTTTGGATCTCAGTTGGTGGTGAGTGGATTAGATCATCATGAAGTTGGTAAGGACTACACTTTTTTGTAAAATCAATATCATCCTTTTATAAAGTAGGCTAAAAGTATCCCACACGTAAGAATTTTCATGTTGTAGCATGTCTACTATAATGGCCACCATAAATGCCCCCATATGCTTGTTCGAGGAAAGATGGGACCTTTTATTGCATTACATAATAGAGTAGGGTACAATATGCATTATTATAATAAAGGGTTTTGTATTAAAAGACACATTTAAAAGATTGTTTATGTATTCTATTTTTTTCACCAAAATCCGTGTCTGTAGGAGAGGTTTGATGTATAAGGAATTAGATGATATTTTTGTACCATGAGATTTGTCGAATAGTGAAAACCTCAATGTGATAGATGAGCAAATCTTGTGGTTAGATAAAATATGGTGACTTTATTATTTAAATAAGAAATTGGAAATCATTAATTACTTAATGAAGATGAAATAGGGATGTTGAAAGAGTTCACAACACTCTTTAACCAAGTTTATCCAACACACCATTACCATAGCCATGAGTGCTTCAACATACACACAAAGAATAAACCAAATGTGAAAAAATTGATTTTTATATAGAAAAAATATATGAAAATCACGTATAAAAAAATACATAACCCTTGATTAAATAGGCAAGGAGAAACAAGACTCAAGCCTAACTAGTTAATGTGGGATAAATCCTCACATAGGACAAAACAAATAAAAGGATGAAAACCTTAGATAAAACCTAACAAGCATGATAAATATACTCTAACACCCTCCCTCAAGTGAAGCTAGGGGATAATAATAGAGAATGTAGTGTGAAGTCATGTGTCCTTATAGATTTCAATTCATCTTGTCAGAGTACATGGATGTCAAATCATTGTAATCACCAAGTCAAATTAAGAATAGTGATAAATATGAGGATCACTAAACATAAAAATTATGCTCTAAAATATAGGGTAGAATGATAAACCCAAAAAGCATTGCTTGAACACCCTCCAATAATATGATGAGAAGTGAGCAAAAGACTGATAGGGCTGCCACACTAGTGTCATTAGTGGGGATACCAAACTGGTGTCACTATAAGAATCACCAAGAAGACCATGAAGTCAAGTAAAAAATCATCATATGGGTTCTAAAAAATAAAGTGCCTTAATAATATACTCATGTATAAAGAAGTGTTGACCATTTTTTGCCCAACAGGCCAAAAATTGGTTCCCCCTTCTTTTTTATGCTGTTCTGAGCCAGTACTTTTGATTTTACACGAGTCTTGCAATTTCTACAAACTCTGCAAAATTTCTATGCACTCTACAGGTGTAGTATTTCGGTAGATGAAGAACCAGTCAAAGAGTGCAAGGTTTTATAAAGCTTCTTCAGACTCTTGTCTAAAGAATTTCATAAGGAAAGTGAGCTTAAAGTGGTTCAACGGCATGATATTTCAAAGAGTTAGCAGATTTGAACCATTGAACCATTGAACCGGTTCAATTCTTTGGTTCAACACTTTGGTTCAATGCTTTGGTTCAACACCTTGGTTCAACGCATCAGTTCAAAGCCTTGGTTCAATCGGCAAGTTCATCAGCAAAGTTCAATGCAAAGTTCATCGGCAGGTTCAATCAAATGGTTCAATTCCTTGATTCAACAATTGTTTGAACCGTTGAACCGGTTCAATGGATTGGTTCAACACCTTGGTTCAAGTGAACGGTTCAATAAGAGAATGGCATGCAGTGTTGAACCATTGAACCATTTTGGATTCAAGCGGTGTGTTCAAAGGAACGGTTCAAACACTTGGTTCAAGCGGTAGGTTCAAAGGCTTGGTTCAACAAAGGAGTGGCACGCAGTGTTGAACCATTGAACCATTGAACCATTGAACCATTTTTGGTTCAATCAGTCAGTTCAATGGCTTAGTTCAATTGGGTGGTTCAAAGGAGCATCCCAAAAAGCTAAAGGACAAGTGCCCTTGTGGAGGGCACTTAGCCAACAAAGGCACCCTTTGGAAGGGTCATTTTCAAGAAGGCTACAAAGGATGATTTCTTTCAAAAAAAAATTCTAAGGTAGTTGGTAGGGGTAAGGAAAAAATCCTTCAAAATTTTTGTCCGAAGGAATTCCTTCAGACAAAAAGTCTGAAGGAATTCATAAAAGCTGTAAACAAGAAGCTCGTAGAAAAGGCCCGAAGGAATTTGCCAAGGACGGTGATGTCCCAGAAGCCATCAACTTTAAGGAGACAGATTAGCTATTATTTTTCAAATGATGACAGGTGTGTGGATGTCAAATTTAAGACAGTGAAATAGCCATTTGCTTTTAAATTGCCTAAGCGCCAACCATGAAAAGAGACCAAAGAATGTAGCGACCCACTAGAATACCATCCCTAAGGGTTAAAGGAGCAAAAAAATACAAAACTAGGTTGAGACAAGGCAAGAAACAGACAAAGCATCTAAGTGGTGAGAGGAGGTATCAACTCAGGGATTTATTCCTGCAGTTGGAACAATGCTTGCCAGGTGGTCACCAAATGGTGCAAATAGTACGCGACGTAGCTTATTTTCTCCAGTTTGCAATCATAAGCAGACAAGCCACGTAAATGCCTTAATGGGAGAAATCTATTTGCAAAAAATAGGCATGACTCATGCTTTCATATTGATGTTGAGATGCCAAAGTCAAAGCAAGAACCGAAAATCAAACGGCTCCCTCTTCCCAAGGCTTAAAACACACATGGTTCAATTCTAAAAAGGGTGCCAAAAGGCCTCTTTTCTTCCTCTATATATTGTAAACTTCTCATTTGAGAAGCGGGATTCTCTCAGCCTTAAGGCAAAACTCTGTCAAAAAATCTCTCGGGGCTTGTAAGGCAGATCTTTGCCAATTTTTACCTTGGATAAGGACTTAGCATTTTTACCTCTATCTGGACTTGCACTTTAAAGTATATGTCTATTTTATTATTTTGTGTTAAGTCATTATCTTTCATGATTCTCACAGATCAATTACAACATGTCTAGTGCATTGTGAAGTCTCTTTTCTGTAGGTCTGCCAGAAGTGTTCCTAGGGAAATGTAGGTGCCTGTGAATAGGCTGCCATAAGTGTGTCTGAGGATGCCTTTAGTAGTTTCTTCCTCCCTATATTTCCATGGACCCCTAGCTGAATGTTGCAGAAGAGCTTCCCACTTTAGATGAACTGTATGGGCACTTCTTTTTGGTGAAAAGTGTATATTTAGGCTGGGTGGGTCAACTTTTCTGGTGTATCACCTTTTCACTTTTTTTAGGCTTAGGTTCTGTTTTCAGCATCTCTCTCTCCCTTTTCATCCCCCCCTTTTTTCATTTTATTTGTTAGCAGTATGGGAAACTAGGGCCTAAAAGATACATCAGAGGGAGCTAGCCCTTATTTAGAGACTCTCCCCTCCAACTTTGCCAGTCCCATAGGTGAGAGGGAAGTTTCCATTGTTACATGTGGAAGGGTAGGAGATAGGCGTCCTACCCCTAGGTGCAATCCACTACGTCAACAAGAAGGAATTCAGAAAACACTAAAAAAAAGTGCAACATATACATATAAATCTTATAAAGTTGATAAAAGAGAGAAAACTTGTAGGAAAAATTCCCCCTAAAAGAAATAAAAGAAGAAGAGAGAGCTAGAAATCCCCCCAAAGATGATGCTAAAGTAATCAACACTCTAAGTACTCACAAGTCACAAAGGAACTCAATTTGCATGAGTGGTCTGAGTCCATTACTTGATCACAAAAATAACTGACATTGGGCTTCACCAAAATAACTTTAATCAAGAAGACTCTTAGTTGTAATGAAAGCACAAAAGAGTACTACATGTGCAAAGAATGATCAACACCTAAGAAATGGAATGTACACCACACCCCCCCATAATTTTGACTAGGTGGAGTAGAAGAAAAAATGGTCTACACGAATGGTCTAAATCCATTACTCAAACACTAAACAAGCTAATACTGTATACACCAAAATAGTTCCATGTCATGCTAAAAAAGACTGTCAAACTATTGAAAAATATAAGATGACACTAGGATTCACTAGAATATCTACACTTCAAGCTGTGGGAGACTATCAACTATCTAAAAAATGGTGTCAAAAATACAAAAAGAGTCTCTCAAAGGTAATGGCCTATGGTGGTGATGGAAGAGATAAGCAAATAAAGAAGTGAAAAGGTGACTACAATAGATCACACAAATGCTTGAGGTAGACAAGGTTGAATCAGAAAATCCCCCCATGGAAATTTATAAATTAGTGGGAGTGCAATATATCCCATACATAAAAAATCACCAAATAGAAACAAGGAAGACATTGGGATTCACTAAAATAACTCCAAATAAGAAGATCATTGACCTATCAAAAAAGCCATCAAGTATCATGAGATGTGATCCAAAAAATAAGGGAGTGAAAAAATGTCTCTATAGAAGAAGGCAAGGTGATAAAAAGGGGCCTTGATGGAAACATGACACAAACTACAAGTGTGTCAAAGTGTCAATGCACAATCTAGAATGTTGTAGGCTGATGGAAGAGTGTGGAAAATGGCAAAATAAGCCATGATGTATGCAAAAACACACCAAAAAAGGATAAAAACCAACAACAACATGAAAAGCACATGCAAAAGGACATTAGACTCAATAAAAAATATGTTTAAGATAGTGTGTGCATGAAGTACAATGAAAAAAGTATTGGGGCTCATAACATAGTCAACCCCCCTAAATATATCAATTTATAACCTTAGTGCATTTACAATAAAAATAGGACCAATGGAATATGAATGAATAATAAAGCACTTTTGTAAAAAGTGACACTCAAATCTAAGTTACCAAGCAAAAGTTATGGCATAATCAATTTTCCATCATTAATGGCCTATTTAATGAACTTGCACTTAAAAGTTTAAAAATATCAACCAAACAAAGGGTAAGGTTGCCTTCTGGTCACTCATTGGAATTGACACAGAGTGTAGAATGCAATGGTTTAGATTATGAAGGGGAATTAGCCTCCTACTAACCTAGGCCTCACCCTTTATCTTCAAAAGGTGAAATTACAAGGACTAAAACCACTTACTACCTCTAAAATATATTATTTTATAAAAAAATAATCATGTCCATCTTGTGAATACACAAATCCTCACATGTATGTTCCGTACTTTAAAATACACCACTTAAAAGTAATTGTGCCACAATTTAAAAATCTCCTTCTTAAATGATATTGTTTTTATAAAAAAAATTGCTAACAATCCTTAATGAAACGATCAAAGGTGGCTAGTAGATTGGAAACTTACAAGGTAGTATGAGAATCTTGGGTGATGGAAAACTCATTCACATGAAAATAATGGTCTACATTATCCAAAATAGTGACTTGTACCCCTAGACTTATCATTGCTTCATAGAATTCCTTCTGTGTGTCTCACATCAAATCTCCATTTGCAATGGAAACCAACATTTTGGGAAGCTTTACTCCCTCAACACATAAAGCATGAGGTCCCATCATATTAATAACCAAATGATCCTTAATTCTCCCCTCTGATAATGCCAGTTTCAGAAAACTATCAATCTTTCCATGGTCAGAGGACCGGGCTAGCTTATTATGGGGCCAAGGAGGATAGTGAGGATAATCCTTTTCATAGATCTATTGCTATGTGGGAGTAAGGAGAATGATGAGTATATGGAAGGAATTTCCTTTCTCTCCCTCAACTTGTTCCATAGCTCTGTTAGACCTCCATACACATGATGTAATTATGCAATTAATGATTGCATTCAACCATTTCAACAAAAATCTTGTCCAAAGAAATCCCCAATGTCATCATAGATACTTCCATGTGGTAAACAATGATTACACACACTAGGAAATGTACATGATTGGTGGGAGAGCCAATCCCACCATTAAAAATGAGGGCAATCGATACCTGGTACCCATCGATTCCAATACAAAAGAGGTAACCAAATGACTAGATGCAAATGAGAGTGAGTGGATGTACTAGAACTGATGAACAGAAGGAGACCTAATGTTTAATGATGAGTATATGAAAGGCATCACCTTTCTCTCCCTTAGCTTGTTTCATATCTCTGCCATATCTTGCATGCATATAACCAAAGCTACTTGTAGGATGAACACTAAATGGGTTGATGGTAATCTAAGGGAGCGTAGCTCAACAAGAACCAAAACCTGAGTAGATCAAGGTCAATGATGGGATGCATACTAGATCTAAAGAGTACATCTCTGATATTCACCCTCCCTAAATACATGTGATGCTAACTATGAACCAAAATCATTGAGATTTATGGAGGCTTGGTTAAAAAATGTCAATGTCTAGTCAAAATGTTGAGCTCACCAAAACTAGATCTAGTTCCATATGGATTAGGGGTGAAGAGTCTATAGTTGGGTTGAGTGGAATGCTTTATAGATATATAATGCCAACACCACCTCCTCAATGCCTTAGATTTGTCAAATAAACACAAAAGAGGGAGATCTATAAGAACCTATTGTTCCCAAAATCTATCACTTGTTTTTGTGGACAACATACCAACCATTTTGGTCCTGTAGGCCAAAACACTCTCTTTCTTTCTTTCAAAATGTTTTGAGCAGTTAAGTTTTTCAAATATTCAAGCCTTTTCAGCTAAGGAAGTCACAGGTTCAACATGCAGGCTTTCTTCAAAGGAAATTCAAAACACTTAAGGCTTTTCCTTAGTGTTTTGAGGATGGTTCAATGCCCAGGTTTAATCAAAAGACTTAACGGTGGGCTTCAAACAATTAGAATGAATCACTATGAACCATTGAACCCCACCTCCGCAAGGTTCAAAGGTTCAATGAGTTCAAAGGTTCAACAAATTCTGTGGACTTAAAGAAAAGAAGGCTTCAAAGAGTTAACATTGAATCATTGAACCATTGAACCTTAAACCAAAATGGTCCAAAGGTTCAAGGTTTAATGAGTTCAATAAGTCCACAAGACTTAAAGAAAAGAAGGAATCAAAGAGCAATCATTAAACCATTAGACTATTGAACCTTGAACCAAAAAGAGTTCAAAGGTTCAACGAGTTCAAAGGTTCAAAAGACTTAGATGGACTTGGAAAATCCAGAGAGTTCGAAGCTTCGAAGAAATCAAAGAAATAAGATTGAATCATTGAACAATTGAACCTTGAACCAAAATGGTTCAAAAGGTTCAAGGTTCAACGAGTTCAATAATTTTGATAAAATTTGAGAATAAAAGGCTTCAAAGAAAGAGAATGAACCGTTGAACTGTTGAACCTAGAATCGAAACAGTTTAAAGGTTCAAAGGGTTCAAAGTTTGAATAGAAGCTTCGAGTGAGTGGATGAAGCGAAAGATCCAAGAAAGAAGTTCAAAGAAATGGTTCAATCGAAGAAGAAAAAGAAAGAAAATGCGACCCTTCAAAAAAATGATTGAACCAATGAACCATTGAACCTTGAACCAAAAGAGTTCAAGGTTCAAAGAGGTTCAAGGCGACCAGTGACATCCCCACAGATGCCAATTTTAGGGCAATAGAATAGCCGTTGATTTTCAAAAGAACTAAGAACAAGCTCAGCGACTAGCCCAAAAAAGAGCTGAAAGAGCCACTTGAAAGTGAGAAGGTAGCCCTAAGAGCTCAAATTGCTAAGAAGAGACAAAACATGAGAAGGAAAGATAGAGCAACTATAGGAAAATCAAAAATATCTACAAGAGAGTTATTTCTAGTAGGTGAAATAGTCCACCAAGCGGATGCTAGGGAACATAAACATTCAAGGATGCAGCCTATTTTTTTTCATTGAGTAAAGGCAAATGGACAACCGTGTAAACATCATTAAGAAGAGTAGATAAACCATGCTGAGGAAGGGACATTTGAGATAATTCAAAATGCCAAAGTCAAGGTTGATGCCCTATTCTAGCATGGCTCTTTGATAGATATTTAAGGCATTCAATTCAGCATGGGCCATTTTCATAAAAATAAGTGCCCAAGTCTTCCTTGTAATGCTATATATTGTAATCTCTCATTTTGTATAGGGGATATCTCTCTGTTATCAAAAGTGAAGCTCTACCCAAATTGAAAGGCAATCCTGAGACTTTGAGCTCAGACTGTTAATCATATTTTGTTAAATGAATGAGAAAGCAAGTGACCTTTCAAATTTTATGTTGGAATAAGCTTGTCATCTAGGAAATTGTTCTTATATATGTTTCCTAAATATAGTCTTATCTATTTAACTAAATAAATAAAACAAGTGGAAGTAAGTTGGAAGATGTCTTGAAGCCAATTGTGGGAGACTTTGTGCTGCCATAAGTATCTTCAATCTGTGTTTTGTGTAAAGGACACTAGAGAGAATTTGAGCTCTCTTTATCCTTCGTAATCTTTTACTCTATTGTAGTCTTAGGTGTAGACTTTGAGCTACACTTAATCCTATTGTGTTCCTTTGTCCTAATCAGTAGGAGAGATAATGAAAGACTTTGTGCTTTCATTAGTTTCTTATGGTTTCTATTATTACCTAAGAAGAATCTTACTGTTTATTGAATATCACTTCTAAAAGAGAAGTGCCTTTTCAGTAATTGCATTAGAATTCTCCTCTATTCTGTGAACGTCATCTCTAAAAAAAGAGAGATGGATGGTATGATTTCATCCCTGTGTCTATTTTTAGCTTATATATATGCTATAATATATAATAATTTATAGGGAACCTCCCCTTGATGAGAGGACAAATTTGTCTCAATCTAGTTATGGCCACCACATCTATTTTGTTGTATAAATCTCCTTATGCTATGGTTGATGCACCTATTTTGTAGTCAGTCAGCTGGTGACAAAATATTCACCCAATAGTTCTTGGTAACTCCACTGGGGAAGAACAAATAGCTTGAAGCCTCAAGCTTCAAACTAAAGTAGTTCCAGTTCCTTCTCATATCCATTTTACACTCTAGCAGACCCATCATACACATGAAGCCGAAGAGCTCAAGGTATTGTTAACCCTATATTTGATCTTGTGCAGTAGAATAATTTTGATCTTTCCCCTCCACAAACTCACCTTCAATGAACTAGTTGTTTTCCTCCTACAAACCTCAGGTCTCCAATACCAGGCAAAGTTGTTCTTTCTTCTACTAGAAAAGCTTTGTCCATACACATCCCATAGAGATTTATTATCCCTCCTTTCAACAACCATATCATGGTAGTCCAAGGCCCCTGGGGTAATATTTTTGGTCCCCTGAATTTGATCCCACCTTTACATGAGCTACCTCGTAGCTCAAGAAAAAATTTCCCCAAGTTCTATGGTGATGGGAAGGTTCATCCTGATGAACATATTGCAGCCTTTTGCATAGCCTATGGTGTAATAGGCAATGAATATGAAGATATTGTAGTTAGACTGTTTGTGGAGACATTACAAGGTGTTATTGCAGACTAGTTTTATCATCTACAAGCACAAATAATAATTGATTGAAATACTCTCAAAGCCAAATTTGAGGCTAGGTTCAAGTAAATGTACATTCCCTACTAGCTCAGCTTACACAAATGAAGAAGGAGCCTCATGAACCCATGAGAGACTTCATTTCCAAATTCTTCAAGCTGAGGAACAAGATACCTGTAATTACTCAGCCAATGCCTAAGAATCTCAAATGCTTCTTCATCAATTCTCAGCTTTTTGAAGTAAGTTTCCTATTGAGATGAGCTAGCTAAATAGATCTTACTATAGCTCAAATCTTGTCAACTAAGGTTGAAGATGATCTTATCTTGGCATGAAAGATAAGAAGAGATCCTAATAGAGGTAAATCTTCTTCATCTTCTAAATATTCTTCTACAGGCACGACTGATCCGATAGTGCAAAAGCTAACAAATGAATTGCTAGCTCTCAAAATGAAAATGGCACAAGGGATGTTTGCTCCTCTTTATTATCAAGATATACCAAGGAGGATGTTTCCCAACTAGTCATATCAGGGAAATGCTGCCAAAAATCAAGGGAAACCAAGTCGCCTTCCTCCCCCACCAGGGAAGCTTTCCATTAAAGAAACACTAACTAAATTAGCAGTTGGTTATCTTAAAACTAAATATAATTCTATTTTCCAACCTGAGTTGAACCAAGAAGATCATGTTGATCTCTTTGCTGAAGGCCAAGAAGAATCAACTGGCAACTCCAACATTGGTTTCCTGAATTACCATGATGAACCCATAAGTAAAGGTGAAGCATTTGATGGATCATATGCTATGTTTACCAGGTCCCAAAACCAGTCAGCTCAACAAGTAGATAAAAAAATAGGGGAAGAATCTTGACCAACAATTACAATTACTAAATGAGCAACTTCACTGCCTTTCCAATCAAAGGACCCGGTGATCACTAAAAAAGTAAGTACCTCAAATATTCCTTTACTTTGTGCTTCAAATTTGTAGACCAGTCCTACACCCATCAAAAACTAGATTGATGGACTACCTTCCTCTCTTTCAAATTCATTTCAGTCATTTGATATAATTGACCATGTTAAAAAGACCAAAATTCAAATGTTTGAGTTTGAATTCTTGCAATCCAACCCTGAGCAATTGGATAAGTTAGTTCAATACATCAAGACTAAAGCCATCCCTGTAGGATAAGAAATTTTGAAAGAAAATTATGATCCCCCAAAGAACACACCTACTCAAAATAATCTTGTGATCACTCCTCCAGCTGCCCCTAGAAAGACATAACCATTTTATGTCTCCCTACTGATAAATGGCCATCAGTAAAATAATCGCATAATTGATTCTGGTGCATCTGACAATGTCATGCCTACCAAAGTGGCAGAATCTCTTGGTCTCATGCTAACTAAGACCTTTGGGAGATGTTTCTCCATGGAAAACAAATAGGTGCCTCTACTGGGACAAATAAAATATGCTTAATTTGCATTTGTGGCCTTCCCAGATAAGAGAATTAAAATGATAGTCATGGTGGCTGACATCCCAGCCTCCTACAACATTCTTCTTGGGTGTAATTTTTGTAAAGACATTGGTGGAGATTTAAGCATGGACCTATTTGAGATGAGGATCCCTATCAAGGGAATCATGCAAAGGCTACTTCTTGCAAAGGAGGCAAAGTACATTGTCACCCAAACATCAGCCCCTAAAGCTCAAAATATGTTTGAGTCTTCAGGCATGGGTAATTACTTTTTGACTACTAAAGATGTTTCTATTTCAACAGATGAAAGCTTACTAAGTGACAATCCAAAAAATTTAGATAAGACATCAAAAGAACTGGTAGGGCATAGTACACATAAAAAAATATCTCTTCTTGATGAATAAAAATCTAAAATAAGATCAAAGTCTAATGATATTTGGATTCTAGAATTTGATGGCAGTAATGCTTCAACTAGTTATGGAGCTAGAGTTGTTTTAATATATCCTCAAAGAGATATCTTCCTATATGCATATAAGCTATAGTTCAGCAACACCAACAATATTGCTGAATATGAATCATTGCTACTCAGATTAAAGGCTACTCAAGATAACAGTGTTAAAATCCTTCATGCCAAAGGAGACACTGAGCTGGTGGTTTGTTAGGTGAGGAACCTGTACCAAACCAAGAATGAAAAATTGCAATATTATCACAATCTAGTGTGAGACTACATTGAAATCTTTGATGCTTTCATTATTTCTATCATGCCCAGAGAATTCAACAGTCATGCAGATGCATTGGCCATCTCCACAACTCTCTTGGTCCCTCACCAAAATTTCAAAGAAGATAGGTACACTATCGAGTTGGTCTTTTGACCAAGTGTACCTGATAATGCTAACTATTGGCAGGTGTTCAATGGTGATAACCAAATCATTATTTTTCTAGAATAAAGAGATAACTTTGAAAAGCTTCAATTTGAAGGCAGTGAATCTCCACTGTAGGAATCAGCTCCTGAGACAAATTCAACAACTGATGAAGAGTTCCTCCAGCTCAAAGGGAATAAAATTACTAAAGGATTAGTTTCTCTTAAGAAACTTTTCAACAAGAATGATAGGTTTATCAAGGAACAACAAATGGATTCTAAATCTTCCAAGGATTTTGATCAAATAAATTTGAGTATAGAAGACAATCTAAAAATGGTCAACATTGGGAATTGTTGCACTCCTGATGAGAAACTCAAATCCATTACACTACTTCACCATTACATTGATGTTTTGGCCTATTCATATGATGATCTAAAACCTCTCAGACCTAAAAAAATCAAGCACAAAATTCCTCTCAAGGTTGGGTCATTGCCTCACAAGCAGAAGCAAAGGCACTACAACCCTAAGATATTAGGCACAATTTTGTCTGAGATACAGAAAATGTTGAATGCAAGGATTATTTTTCTAATCTATCATTCCACCTGGATTGTGAATATAGTCCTTGTAAGAAAGAAGAATGGGAAAATTCACCTATGTATTGATTTCAAAAATCTAAATCAGTCATCTTTAAAGGACAACTATCACCTACCCTTCATGGATCAGCGACTATAAACAGTGTCTGGCACTGAGATGTTATCAATGCTAGATGGTTTTTTTGGATATAATCAAGTAGAAGTTAGTGAAGCAGACCAACATAAGACCACTTTCACAACACTTTGGGGCACTTTTGATATCTTAGAATGCATTTCAGCTTGATCAATGCTAGCACCACCTTCCAAAGAGCAATGGATCTTGCTTTCAGAGATGAAATAGGAAAGTTCATTATGGTATATCTTGATGACTTGACAGTCTTTTCTAAGCATCATCTTAATTATGTGCATCATCTACAACAAGTGATGGAGCGATGTAGGCAGAATGGTATCTCTTAATCCTAAGAAGTTAATTTTTGGGGTTACTGAAGGGAAACTTCTCGGTCACACTGTGTCCTGAGAATGCATAAAGATCAACCTAAAAAGAGTCAAATTAATTCAAGAGCTTGCTCTTCCTACCAATAAGACTGTAGTTCACTCTTTCTTTGGAAAGGTGAATTTTCTATGAAGGTTCATTCCTAAATTCATAGAGAAGACTCGCCACATTGTAAATATGATGAAGGGCAAAGTCACTTTCAACTGGAATGAAGAAGGCAAGTCAACATTTCAAGACATCAAGGAAGCTATCACCCATGCCCAAATTCTAGTTTGTCCTGATTACACTAAAGACTTCATAATGTATAGCTATGCTTTTGAACATACACTTTGAGCCATCTTGGTTCAACAGAATAAAGAAGGTGTGGAATCTCCCATCTCCTTTATGAGCTGTCCTCTTAAAGCTCATGAGCTAAAGTATTCAATTATAGATAAGCATGCCTATGCTATAGTAAAAGTGGTAAAGCACTTCCATTTTTATATCCTAAAATCACACACTATTGCTTTAGTTCCTGATACAACAATCAAGTCCATACTAAGTCAGCAGGAGTTTGGGACCAAAAGGGGGAATTGGATTGCTAAAATCTAGGAGTTTGATCTTATTATCAAACTAATGAAGCTTGTGCAGGGAAGGGGCCTCTATCAATTAATTGTTGATAACATACCAGAAGAAGTAGAGTATGAAGAAACAAGAGTTGAAGACATGTCAGTAGTTCTCTTTATCACCACTACGAATGAGTGGTATTCAAATATTGCTCATTTCCTTACCTATGGTGAGTGTCCTGCTCACCTTTCTCATAAAGAAAAGAGGACTATTAAGTTGAAAGCTTACAATTTTGTCATATGGGATAATAGTCTATATAAGAAGAATTTTGATGGGGTATTCCTTCACTGCATGGATAAAGCGTAATAGAATAAAATTTTGGATTCCTTCCACAATTTGGCTTGTGGAGGACATTTTTTTGTACTTGTGAATACCCATAAGATTATACAAGTTAGCTACTATTGGCGTACTCTGTTTCAAGATCCATATGCTTGGGTGCATAGATGCAAGCTATGCCAATAATTTGTTGGCAAACCCAAGCTGGCTACGTTACCTCTCAAGACTGTGGTGATAGAAGAGCCATTTCAGCAATGGGGGATTGATTTCATTGGTGCTGTACATCCATCCTTGAGTGTTGGACATGATTATTTTCTCATAGCCACAGACTAATTTACAAAGTAGGTGGAAGCCATTCGAGTCAAGCATGCCACTTCAGAGGTGATATGTAATTTCCTTAAGAAAAATATCATTTCTAGGTTTGGAGTCCCAACCAAGATTGTAACTGATAATGCAACCTATTTCTCTTCTCATGAGATCACCCAATTATACTACAATTATGGGATTATTCTCTCCCACTCTTTTGACTATTACCCATAAGGAAATGCTCAAGTAGAATCAAGCAACAAGAACTTGGTGACTATTATCAAAAAGCTAGTAGATAATAATCAAAGAACCTGGCATAAAGCATTGCTTAATGCTTTATGGGTAGACAAAATTACACCGAAGAGGGCAATTGGTATGTCCCCATTTCAACTTGTGTATGATCTCAATGCGGAGATACCAATCACCTTAGAATTACTAGTGTTAAAGTTAGTAAAGGTAGTGGAAGATTCAACTTTTAAAGGTTCCATCGACAAAAAGATCATGTGCTTCACTAAGCTTAATGACCAATGAACTATGGTGGTGGATTGAATTGCTGCACATTAAAGTTTGGTGAAGAGACTCTTTGATCAGAAAGCAAAGATCCATGATTTTTAGATTGGAGATCAAGTCTTGTTGTGGGACAAGAGGAGAGAACCAAAATGAATGCATGGAAAATTTGATTCCTTATGGAGAGGCCTATTTGCCATTCATCACTTAAATAGTGAAAATAGTTTCTTGCTAAAATATCAAGATAGAATGCCATTTAGTTTGTCTCACAGTGGGCAGCATCTGAAGCACTTCAATCCTTCAAGTATTAGATAAGTGCAATTGTACATATATACATTTGTATAGTCTTTCTTTGTTTTTCATTTTATGTTTGTTTTTAGCACCTTTCTTTTTGGGTAAGCATGACTCCATAGCCTAATGGCATAGATTAAGGCACTGAGATTCTGGTTTCTACTCCCTTTGATTACTTCAGTTTTTAATCAATGGAAGTTCCCCAACTAGAGCCAGATGTTGTTCCCAAAATCTATCACTTATTTTTGTGGATAACATACTAACCATTTTGGTCCTATAGGCTAAAATGCTCTCTTTCTTTCTTTCAAAATGTTTTGAGCAGTTGAGTTTTTCAAATATTCAAGCCTTTTTAGCTAAGGATGTCACAGGTTCAAAAGGCAGGCTTTCTTCAAAGGAAGTTCAAAACACTTAAGGATTTTCCTTAGTGTTTTGAGGATGGTTCAATGCCTAGGTTCAATCAAAGACTTAACAGTGGGCTTCAAACAATTAGAATGAATCACTATGAACTATTGAATCATTGAACCCCACCTTTGCAAGGTTCAAAGGTTCAATGAGTTCAAAGGTTCAAAGACTTCAACAGACTTAAAGAAAAGAAGGCTTCGAAGAGTTAATAGTGAATCATTGAACCATTGAACTTTGAACCAAAATGGTCCAAAGGTTCAAGGTTCAATGAGTTTAATAAGTCTAAAATACCTAAAGAAAAGAAGGAATCAAAGAGTGATCATTGAACCATTGAACCGTTGAACCTTGAACCAAAAAGAGTTTAAAGGTTCAACGAGTTCAAAGGTTCAAAAGACTTAGATGGACTTAGAAAATCCAGAGAGTTCAAAGATTCAAAGAAATCAAAGAAATAAGATTGAATTGTTGAACCTTTGAACCTTGAACCAAAATGGTTTAAAAGGTTCAAGGTTTAATGAGTTTAATAAGTTCGATAGACTTAGAGAATAAAAAGATTCAAAGAAAGAGAATGAACCGTTGAACCATTGAACCTAGAACTGAAAGAGTTTAAAGGTTCAAAGGGTTTAAAGTTCAAACATAATGTTCAAGTGAGTGGATGAAATGAAAGATCCCAGAAAGAAGTTCAAAGAAATGGTTTAACCGAAGAAGAAAAAGAAAGCGAACATGGCCCTTCACAAAAATGATTGAACCAATGAACCATTAAACCTTGAACCAAAAGAGTTCAAGGTTCAAGGTTTAAAGAGGTTCAAGGCGACTAGTGACATCCTCATGGATGTCAATTTTAGGGTAATAGAATATCCATTGATTTTCAAAAGAACTGAGAACAAGCTCAACAACCAACCTAGAAAGGAGCTGAAAGAGCCAGCTAAAAGTGAGAAGGTAGCCCTGAGAGCTTAGATTACTAGAAGAGACAAAACATGAGAAGGAAAGAGAGAAAAACTATAGGAAAATTAGAAATATCTACAGGAAATTTATTTCCAGTAGGTAGAACAGTCCACCAGGTGGATGCTAGGGAACATAAACATTCAAGGATGCAGCTTATTTTTTTTCATTGAGTAAAGGCTAATGGACATCCATGTAAACATCATTGATAAGACTAGATAAACCATGCTAAGGAAGGGACATTTGAGATAATTCAGAACACCAAAGTCAAGGCCAATGCCCTGTTCCAACATGGATCTTTAATAGATATTTAAGGCATTCAATTTAGCATGGGCCATTTTCATGAAAACAAGTGTCCAAGTCTTCCTTGTAATGCTATATATTATAATCTCTCATTTTGTATAGGGGAGATCTATCTATTATCAGAAGTGAAGCTCTACCCAAATTGAAAGGAAATCTTGAGACTTTGAACTCAGACTATTAATCATATTTTGTTAAATGAATGAGAAAGCAAGTGACCTTTCAAACTTTGTGTTGGAATAAGCTTGTGTCATCTAGGAAATTGTTCTTATATCTATTTTTTAAATATAATCTTGTCTATTTAATCAAACAAATAGAACAAGTGGAAGTAAGCTAGAAGATGTCCTAAAGCTAACTGTGGGAGACTTTGTGCTGCCATAAGTGTCTTCAGTCTATGTTTTGTGTAAAGGATACTAGAGAGACTTTGAGCTATCTTTATCCTTCATAATACTTTACTCTGTTATAGTCTTAGGTGCAGACTTTGAGCTATGATTAATCCTCCTATGTTATTTTATCCTAATTAGTAGGAAAGACAATGAAATACTTTGTGCTTTCATTGGTTTCTTGTGGTTTCTGTTACTACCCAAGAAGAATCTTGTTGTTTACTGAATATCACTTATGAAATAAGAGAAGTTCCTTTTCAGTAATTGCATCAAAATTCTCCTCTGTTTTGTAAACATCATCTTTGAAAAAAGGGAGATGGATGGTATGATTTCACCCCTGTGTCTATTTTCAGCTTATATATATGCTATAATATATAATAATTTATAGGGAACCTCCCCTTGATGAAAGGAGAGAATTGTCTCAATTTGGCTGTGGCCACCACATCTGTTTTGCTATATAAATCTCCTTATGCTGTGGTTGATGCACCTACTTTACCATCAGTCGGTGACAAAATATTCACCCAATAGAACCCACAAAATATTTTCAAAACCCAAAAATATTTCAAGAAACCCAAAAAAACCCATGTTTAAAATAAAAGTTGTCGTACAGATCAATCCCTAGTTCATCAAATAAACACAAAAAAAGAGTTTCTTGCAAAAATCTCCTTTTTTGATGAATTGATACGCATTACTAAGGTTTTAAGGCCTTATAGACTTAATGGTGTAGGTTAGAAGCCCTGAAAATGCACCAAAAAATAGTTGACTATAAAAAGTGGCTCAAAAGGTTACGAAAATAACTGCAAAAAATGGTTCAATCAACAAAATAATGATGGATTTTTAATGAGAGAAACCTAAAACTAAGCCATGGATGTTGGAGGGTGGATATGACACCATGAAAGAGTTCAAAATAGTATTCAACCAAGATCTCTCCAACACACCATTACCATAGCCATGAGTGCTTTAGCATACACATAAGGAATATACCAACTATGAAAAAATCAATTATTATATAAAAAAATCATATGAAAATCATGTATAATATAATAGATAACCCTTGCTTAAGTAGGTAAGGAGAAATGAGACTTAATCCTAACTATCCAATGTGGGATAAATCTTCACATAGGATAAAACTAGCAAAAGAATGAAAATCCTAGCTAAAACCTAGTAAGCATGAGAAATATACTCTAATAGATGCTAGAGAAGCATGAGGATCAATGATAGAGCTATGATCTCTTGGAATTATCTCAATGGTAAAAGAGATAAACTCTTTGGTGAGTGTTGTTTCCATTTGATGATAAGCGATAAGGTTTTCACTTTTATACTAGTAATCACCGTTAACTAGGTGATAAATAAGTTGGGAGTCACCTAAAGTGTATAGGTATGGAATATCTAAGTTAAATGATAGTTTCATACCTAAATTTAGAGATTCATATTTTTCCATGTTATTAATGACATCAAAAGTGAGCTTGAATTCTATAGGGATGATCTTACCATTAGGACTAGTTAGAATACAACCTGTCCTAGCTCCTTGGAGGAATTTGGCACCATCAAAGTGGAGGGTCTAGGTGTCTTCATGCAAATTGATGGCAACTTTGGGAAGATATTCAATAACTACTTTGGATTTAGTAGTATCAAGAATGATATTGGTATTTTCTTGATTATTTACCTCTAAATCGGTAGTGAAATTATGGAAATAATCTTTAAGGGATATAGCCTAATTAAAACCTTTAATATAGAGAATATTATCATCCGGGATATTATCTTGAAGGTGATTTGCAGTGGGTATGGGTGCCATTGCAAGTTGGTAGTCAATGACTTGCCTTTTAACAAATTTTTGTGTTATGATTCAAAGGCCAAACTCCATTAATAGAACCATCCATTTTCTAATTCTATCTCCAGGTAGAAATGCTCTGGAAAAAAAATGATGAAGTGGATCGGAATAGACAATGACATAGGTAGCTTGATAAAGCATATAGTGATAGAGCTTTTCCACTATGAAGTAGATATTAAGGCAATCACGTTCTACTTTAGGATAACATTTTTTGTAATCAATGATGCCTCAATTAATATAGTAAATAACATATTATCTATTGATATCATCTTACTGGGTAAGCCTTACCCCAATTGATACAAGAGTAAAAGAGATGTTCAAAATTAAAGGATGATCATTAGAATGTGGACAAAGGGTGGGAAGATAGAACAAATATTATTTCATGTTGTTAAATGATTTTTGACAAGGATCAATCCATTATAGATCATTACCTTTTTAAGAAGGGAATTAATAGAGTAGATGCAGTAATCCATTTCTGGGATGAATCATCAGATTGACCCAAGATTGCCAGAATCGGTATGTTGATTATAATATTAATTTTAGTAGGATCAACATCAATACCATGAGGAAAGACTAATAACCCTATTAGTTTACTAGATGTTATGCCAAAGGCACACTTGTATGGATTGATTCTAACTTTGTATTTGGTTAATCGATCAAAGATGATAACTAGATCAAAGAGATGTGTTGTGAATTTTTTTGATTTGGTAATGAGACAATCCACATAGGTTTCCATAATTTTATGTATAAGATCATGAAAAATGTGCATCATGGCATGTTGATATGTAGCTCCATAATTTTTAAGGCGAAAAGGCATTTTAACATAGAAATAGGTGCCCCATTCCGTAGTGAACGTTGTTTTATGTTGGTCTTAGGGGGATATGTGAATTTGATTATATCTTGAAAAACCATCCATGAGTGAAACATTTTGTATCTAGAAATGGAATCTATGATGACATCTATTGAATGTAATGGAAACTTGTCTTTGGGATATGCGAGGTTAAGATTGTGGAAGTCGATGCATATATAAATGACCATGGTGACATTTTTATGAACAAGAATAATGTTTGACACCCATTTATAATAGTCAACATGTTTAATAAACTTGGAATTTAATAGTTTGATAATTTTTTTATGGCATAAGGTGGAAACTTCGGGTAGAAATTTTCATTGCTTTTGTCAAATAGGTTTGGTGTTTAGGTATGTGATGATGTTGTGCACACCGATATAAGGTTTATACCTAGCATGACCTGATATGACCAAGAGAAAATTTCATGATATTTATTGAAGAATAGGCTAAAGTTATTATTCTTGATCAACGTGAGTTATTTAGAGACTATTATGGGTCAAGGACATGATTGTGTACCATATTATATTCTCATGGTTTCTTTAATGAGAATAACATTTATGAGTTGAAAATTATATGAAGCATTGGGAAGATAATAAATGGGATTGATTTTGGGATCTACGATAGTAATGAAGTTATTAAAATGAGAATATTTTCATTTGAAATTCCCAAGTTTATGATGTTACCTTGGAAGTTGAGGTTATCTCACATGGAGTAACACATGTATGGCTTCATCACTAGGGAGTGTAGGTAAAGGTATATATTATTCCACATCTACTTCAAGATCGATGATTTTAATACCATGGAATTCATATTCATAATGCATCAAGTATACATCTGTTTCCTTAGCATCTAGGGTAGTTTCAGGTGTAGGTGGAATTGTTGATGAAGGTTAATTGGATTTAATTAGATTTATAATAGGTGTATCTTTAGAATCATTTTTAGGAAGGAGATTTGGTAGAGTGATTGGTGATATATATCGTATAGAAGGTTCTGGAAGTTCTAAATTTGTGAGAGGTAAGATTTGTTCAATAACCCAAGGGGTATCGAGAAGTGGATAATTAACTAGAGGTACATGACCTTCACGTTCTAACTCACTATTTGCAGAAATGACATGAACATCATAGTTAAAATCATGTATTTTAGCTAAGGTTTGATGATAGTGTTGAACATACAAGTCTCATGATTGAGCTTAGGCCATGATGTAGGTATCATCATCGGTGTGAAAGATAGTGCATGCTTGTGTCTCTAGAAGAGCATTAGAAGGAGATAAATTTAGATCACTATATTCATGTGCATTACATGGAGGAGGGAGGTTAGTTGTAATGAAATTTCTTTAGAATTTAAGAAATAAATTACAATATAAGAGAATATATTTAAGCCACTTCAAGGGGGTAACCTCCAAACCCTTAAAATAATATATAATTCAAAAATATGATGATTGGAGTGAGCCACATTCATCCATATATATAGTTTTAATAGGGGGAGTCACACCCATTCATCCCACACATACATTTTAACAAGCCAGACTAACACAATAATTCACTAAGGAATACATTTAGAAATGAAGTTATTTAAAACAAAATTTACCTCAATATTGAATAATTATGGATGCTACTACAAAATGTGGTATCCTCCCATGTGGCATCCTCATAAGGAAAATTATTCCATTTGACCAAATACTTTTTAATCTCTCTAGTCAGAAGCCATTTAGTGCATGTATCAAGAATATTCTCATGTTCAAGTATGACATGACCTTCCTCATCTAGTATAGGTAACTCATCTCATGCAGAGATGCTTTGTCTAATTACCTTCTTCAATAAAGAAACATGAAAGACTAGATGAATGCAAGTAGAATGGGGAAAGTCCAATTTATAGGTGACACTACCAATCTTTTGTAGGATATGATAAGGACCATAATACTTAAGAGATAGTTTTTATCCTTTTTTTTATTGATTTAAGGACAAATGATTGTATGGTTATAGATGAAAAACTACCTAATCACCTAACTACCTAATCACCTTCTTAAAAAGTCTTCTCAATTTGATGTTGATTAGCTTATTATTTCATGTGATTTTATGCCATGGCCAAATTATCTCTAAGACTAGTGAGAACTTCTTGTTGGTGGTGAATGTGTTATTACACAACATGCACTTTGTTCTATATATAAAATGGTGAGGTGAGGGAAGGAGGTTTGTGCCCATATAGTTCCAAAAATGGAGACATTTTGGAAGAGACATGGAATGAAGTGCTATACCACCATTTAGCTAATGGTAGAATTTGAACCCATTTTTCTTATTAATCTAATGCAAAACAACAAAGAGAAACTTATTGACATTTATTCACCACCTCACTTTACCCATTAGATTGAGGATGATAGGATGAACTATGAGCCAATTGAGTACCCAAACATGAAAACAAATTAGTCAAAAATTACTGGTAAAAATTGGATCATGATTACTCACTATGATCTTGGGGGTGCCATGTATCTTTTGAATTGTATGTAGAAAATAAGTAGTTATGGTACTAGATGTAAAGGGTTGTGATAAGGCAAGAAAATGGGCATATTTTATGAGTATATATATTATCACCATGATGAAATTTATACCTTATAACCTAGGCAAAATGGTGATGAAATCCATAGATACCTCCTCCTAATGCTAACTCAAAATGGATAAAGGTTGGAGAAGACCTGACAACTTAATTATTTCTCCCTTATTTTGTTGGTACACCAAACATTCAGCCATAAATTTTTGTACATCCCCTTTTATTCCTTCCCAAAATAAATCCTTTTTAACTTGATGATATTTTTTCAAAAAAATTGAATACGCTCCTATGAACTTAAGTGATATTGTTGAGCATTATTCCTGTTGTTGAGGTTTGGCATTGATGTTGTCATTGATGTCAAAGGTTCTTAAGAAAGGTGTTCATGAGGTCATTGAATAATGTTATTATTTGATAGCATAATTGAGAGGTATGAAATTATTTTAGGAGCATGCAAGTCATGTGAGAAAGGTTTATAATCATCAAGGAGTGTTTAAAGATCAGTTGTCAATTTTCAAGTGCTTGAGAAGCCTAGTCATGATACTAGTCATGGCATGTGAAGTACTAGTGATAAGGTTTGAGCATGGTAGCCTAGTGAGATGGATGAATAGAGGCATAAGAGGTTTTATAAGGTTTATTAATCATGCATATGAGGCATTTTATCACTTAGGAGAGTTTTAAGGTGAGACTATAAGGGTAAGACCTTAAGTCTAAATCTACAACTTGACTAGTTCTAGACCCTGCCTAATGTAATGAGGTGTCATAAGGTGTTTTAAAGGCATATGAAGAAATAAAATTAGAGTTTCATCATTATATAGGTTTATTTAATTTTATAATGATGTTGAGAGTAAATGGAAATAAGATTGAAGGTTAGATTTTAGGCCTAATATGGTTGGCAAGTCAAGGTCAGAGAGAGAGAGAGAGAGAGAGAGAGAGAGAGAGAGAGAGAGAGAGAGAGAGAGAGAGAGAGAGAGAGAGAGAGAGAGAGAGAGAGAGAGAGAGAGAGAGAGAGAGAGAGAGAGAGAGTATGGCCTAATGATGGGTCATGATAATATTTAAATATTTTTGAGCTCATATGATCATTGAAATGGGTATGATATGTTTTTTCAAGCATGTTCACAAGGTTTGAGGTCATGGTTTGCAAGATAAGGCATGAAAAGTGGCTTTGAGGTCTCTCATGTGCACAAAATGAAGGGTTCTCAACCATAGAAGGAATTTTAGGTCCTCATTGGAATGTGTAACATCTTTATGGGAAAATTAAATATTAAAGAGAGATGGGTAAGTGTACTATATAAGATCTCTATGCATCAGTTTTTGAAATAAGGGTCAGTCTTTTATGAATAATCGCTAACACCAAAAGTAATGTTAACCCTTTTTAAAACCCTAAAAAAGACCCAATGTGAAAGATATTGTTATAAAGTGATCATAATGGATTGGTATGGATATTTAAGTGATTTTATTTTTTATTAAACTCTCACATAACCTCTAGGTGTGATTGGTTTGTCAAGTGTGTGAGTAGACCCTTTAAGAAAATGTTAGTTTCTCAAAGATTTGCTATAGAAATTAGAGTTGATGAAGTAAAAGCATGAAAATAATTGGATGGAGAAGGTTGATAATTTTTTTTTATATCCATGGTGGTTCATAGACAATTTACATCCCTCATGTGTGTTAAACTGATCATCCAAGACAACCTATCGTTAACAAGCCTAATGTTGCAAATAGTGAGAAACCTAGGTAGAAGTGAGAAGTTGATTAGGGATGTGTTATCATGGAATGGGGATGAATCCAAGAGCATTGAGAAAATTTTAAAGGATTTTAATACATGTTAATTTTGGATATGATTTTTTGAGATCAATAGATATGATGAAAATGTTGCTCATAAGTTGACCTGTTTTGTTTAGATGAGCTAATGAGGTACAAGTTTATGAGATTGGTCTAAAAGACAAATATTTCCATTTTAACATATTATATTTCTCCATAATATTTGTATAATTATCACATAGGGTCATCCACATGCATCAATATTATTTGAAATTGTTCATACAGGTGTTGAAGGTCAAAATCACCATGACTAATCTTTAAGGAAAATTGACAGTTCTGAGTGAGTAAGTTGTAGGAGTGTTTTTGAGTCCTTTTGCCCCATGTAATGAAGTATAACTCACTTGGTGAATTTTTTTAGGTCCTTAATGTTATGTTTATATGCTTTATTTCCATGGTTATTTAGCTAATTTGTGTTTTATCTTTAGTAATTTAAGACAAACTTTTTGGGTATGTACAGACCTAATTGTGAACATTACTCATAACATGCTTCAATTGGTGGTTGGAGATAAAAGGTGTCATAGGCATAATATGAGATTATTATGTGTATATTTTATTGTAATATGAAGTTTTAAAGTGCTCCTAGAGGATAAAAGGGTAACGTGTGCTTATGAAGGCTTAATTGAATTAGGTCTCCTTAAGGCCTAAAAGAGGTTTTGGTCCTATATGATATGAATGACCTATTTTAATGTTTTATTAATGTTTTTGGAATTTAATAGGACATATTATATGTAAAATATATTTTTTCAAGTGTGTATTACCAACCAAGAGGTATATGAGTAAAATCCTAGTACAAGAACAAGACCTAATAGGCCTAATTGACTAGTTAGAGAATGAGCAAGTTAGAGAAAAAGATATATCACTTTAAAAAGATAAAGGAGGTATTATATAACATCATAAGGGTGTAGAGAAACTATAATTAATATATAATAGGGATACTATATATTATTATCAAGGTCAAATGACCTAATTTGTCTTGAAGAGACTTAATTGAGCAGAGGAACCTAGAAGGTAGTTTGAGAGGGCTAAGAATGTGAAGAGTTAAAGAGGTGGTCATAATCAGTTGGTTGAGAAATAATATGTACTAAAGGTGATTAAATAAATTATGTGGATTAGTTGGTTCTAAATCATCTATGGGGTTGGTGCTTCCTTATAAGTAGGTGTTTGTTAAAGCCTAGTCAAGTGGGTGCTTGGCTAGTTGGGGTTGGTACTCCATGTGAAGTTGGTGCTTCACTAAATATTGATGTTTACATTATAATACCATATTAAATTTATATATAAATGGGTTTTATTTACCTTGAGTTTTTCCCACTTAAATAAGTGTTCTTTGTGTTATGCTCTTATCTCATGCTCATATAAATGGTTCTTGATGTGTTGCTAGTTCACTATATTGATCTAATAGTTCATGAATGATAAAGTAAAGTTGTAAAAGTTTTTTGAAGATTTATTCACCCCCCTCTCTTATTAATTGTTATTAAAACAATTGGTATTATATCTTGGTCCTTTGAGAGAAGTCTAACAGCTTGAATGTGATCCTAAGAAGCATAAGATGTCTTGTGATCAAGAGGAAGAAGACAACATGTATGATGAAGAAGTCTACTATGACAGTGAAGAAGGAGAAGATGAAATAGACCTTGAAGATGAGATCATAAGTGTCCTCAATGATTTTAAGCATTAAAATAAGATTTTAAATTATCTTAGGAGTCAGTTATAATTTGTCAACGTAAGGTTTAAGTCAAAGGATGTTGAGTATGACTAGTTGAAGATAGAGTTAGATTCCTTGAAGGTTGAGCATGAACAACTCATAGAAAAATGAGAAAGTTTAAGAGAGAGAATGAGAATTTATAACAAGTTAAGAGTACCAAGATGAAAATACCAATTATGCATCCCAATTAAATAATGGATAAGTCATCATATCGAGAAAAGGAGTAATCAATCAAGAGTTAAGTTCAGACAAGTTGTTTGCGACATCTATCACAATATAGGACACATTGAAAGATTATGCTCTAATAGAAATATAAGGACGTCAAGATTAAAAAATACATATGAATCTCCTAGAATTCATGAGAATGATAAAACATTGGTATGGAATCCAAAACAAGTTAGGATAGATCATAAAGAGCTCAACAGTCAAGATGGACTATTTGCCAAGGAGGAACAAAATACCAAAGAAGATTATATGCTAGCCTAGACTACCTTTCACATTTAATATGATAGCATGAAATAGTATATAGATAGTGTTTTCTCAAGCCACATAATAGGGGACAAAAATAAGTTCATCTCATTGAATAAGAATGTCGTAGGAATAGTGAGATTTGGAGACAACACAACTGCCAATATAGTTGGCAAGGGTGTTTTTGAGTTTGGACAATGAGAAGACCAAGACACAAAATGTGTTATATATAGAAGGTTTGAAACATAACCTGATTAGTGTAAGTCAAATGTGAAATCAAGGACACACACTAACCTTTCATGATAGAAGGTGTGAGAAAAGGAGAGCTAAATTAGGAAGGCTAATTGCCAATGCTAAGAGGACTAAGAATAATCTATATATCTTGAATGAGATTAAGAAGGAATGATACTTCATGAGAAAAATAGATTAAATTTGGCTATGGCACAAAAGGTTAGGTCACCTAAACTTTGATAATCTAGTTAATATTAACACTAAGAAGTCTATGAAGAATATGCCTAAGATCACCAAACCTACAAACATACTTTGCATGTCAACATGGTAAGTAGATTAGAAGAAGGTTCAAGTCTAAGGAGTACTCTACTACAAGGCCCTTGGAGTTAATACACATTGATATCTATGTGCCTACAGTAATTTAAACCATTCAAGGAGATAGATACTCCATATTACTCATAGATGATTACACAAGAATGACTTGGGTTGCATTCTTGAAAGAAAAGTTAGAAGCTCTTGACAAGTTCAAGGCATTCAAGACTCTTGTTGAGAATGAAAAGAATTGGAAGATCAAGTGCCTAAGATATTATAGAGGAGGAGAGTTTTGGTCTGATGAATTTGATGAATTTTTTGAGGTTCATGGAATAAGGAGATAATTCTTAGTATCTAAGACAACTCAACATAATGGGGTAGTGGAAAGGAAGAATATGATAGTTCAAGAGATGTCTAAAACTATGATAAATGAGTCTATATTATCTAATGGATATTGGAGACAGGTAGTAAGCACTGTTATCTACATTTTTAATATAGGATAGATAAGGACTAATGGTAACAAGAATCATTATGAACTATGGAAGGGTAAACTTGCCAATGTGGAACATTTTAGAGTGTTTGGGAGTAAATGTGTCATCAAATGAGATGATGAAGACTTGGGAAAGTTTTATTCTATATTTTATGAAGGAATATTCTTAGGATACTCATCAATGAGCTTAGCCTATAGATGTTATAATAAGAGGCTACAGAAGATAGTGAAACGTATTAATGTGAATATTGATGAGATAAGGAAATCACACTCATAGTTGAAGGACACTTTAGAGAATCTGGACTTCAAGAATGAAGAGGAGACTATAGAGGTTGATGAGAAAGAAAAAGTTAAAGAGAGATAATACTCAAAAGGACCCTCAAGATAGATTCAAAGATATCACCATAAATCTCAAAACATTGGCAATAAGAATGTAGGTATGTAAACAAGGAGAAGACTGGTAAGTAATCTAAATCAAGAGAATGTTGCTCTACTATCTAATATTGAACCTAAGATTCTTATTGAAGCAAACAAAGATAAATTTTGGAGAGGTGATATGAAGAGGAGTTAGACCAAATAGAGAAGAATATGACTTGGGAATTAGTTCTTAGTCCTAAAGATAAGAATGTCATTGGCACAAAATGGGTGTTTAGAAACAAGTTGAATGAAGATGGAGAAGTCACTAGGAACAAGGCTATATTGTTATGTAAGGGATATGCAGAAGTTGAAGGGATAGAATTTGAGGAGACCCTTGCACCAATAACAAGATTGAAGGCTATCATATTACTTATAGCATATGCATGATTCAAAGGATTCAAGATATACCAGATGGATGTCAAATCTATCTTTTTAAATGGAATTCGGAAGAGGAAGTGTATATTGAGCAGCCTGAGGTGTTCTCACTACAAATGATAAAGACTATGTTCATAGATTGAAAAAGGCTCTTTATGGTTTAAAGTAAGCTCTTAAAGCTTGGTATGCTAGGTTGGACATGTATTTTTTGGATTAAGGATTCAAAAGAGGAGATGTAGATAGTAATCTATAGATCAAGACAAAATATGACCATCAGTTGATAGCAATTGTCTATGTGGATGACATCATCTTTGGTGGAAATAATGAGAATATAACCAAGGCCTTTGTAAAGGTGATGGAGAGAGAGTTTGAGAAAGAGTTGGAAATAATGAAAACATGACTACTAGGGATGAAAATGTGCTTTTGTTATGTTTTATGGTACCGACCTCCAATATATCATGTACCATGTTTTCAATTTCACTCTTATAGGCATATGAGTATATATAAGGGTGAATGTTGGGTGGTTGAATACCAAAAATAATTTGAATGTAATAATCCTATTCTCAACTTGGTGGTAGTACTTTTGGAATTGATTTAAAAATGGTTGAGTGGTCATCAATAATCTATTAGATATTAGGATGCATAGAGATCTTCAATGGTTGAACTTCTATGGGGCATAACCTAGTAATAAATATGTTAGACCCTTTACGAAGAAGCTTTTGTATTTGATAATAACTAACCAACTATGGATATTTTACATGTAATCTCATTAATTCATAGGTCCTTCCTTTAGAATGAAAGTTTATAAAGAGCTCCTGGAAATTCATCTCAATCATACCCAAAGTTGTGAGCCATTAGACTCCTAACACAATATCTACTCCATCCATGGGAATATAAAACATAGGGAAATTAATATTGTAGTCTCCCATGACCACTTAGATATTATGGCATTTACCAAAACAATTGATCATACCCCCATTTGTAATCATGACTTGAAACTCTAAATCATTGTAAATAAAATAATTTAGTCATGCCACCAATTTATTATTGATGAAATTATGTGTACTCCTAGAGTCAATCAATACTATCACCTTTTATTTTTTTAGGTAACCCCCAACTTTGAGAGTTTAGGGGGTGATAATACCAGAAAGTGCATGGCATGAAATAGTGGGCTAAGAATTTTTTGAATCTGATCTGAGCAGTTCATCATATTTACTAGATTTTATTTCATCTTCTTCTTCATCATTTACCCTTTCAATGTAGAATAATTTATTCTTAACACAAATATGATGTTTTCTCCATTTTCTATCAAAATTTAAACATAACCCTTTGGAGCATTTCTCTTTAATTTGGTGAGGAGTCAATCCTGTAAGCTGAGAGAAGGTTTGCATTGGACCAAAATGCTCTTTATTGCTAGTAAAAGCCTTCCATTTGACCAGATCTATTTCCTCTTCCCTATAATAAAATACCATGGATTTAGATACTTATATTAAACATTAGAACATCTAGTTGTATTATATCTTCGAGACCACCCAAGAAGATATAATTCATGTTGTCATCTAAGATATCATCCACCCTCAAAGATAAGTTTTGATATTTTTGAATATAATCTTTGACTGAAATTGATTAGCGTAGCTTTGATAATTGGTTAAAGTAGTTTTCTATTACACTATAATGGTATTCCATTTGTACCTCATCCATGAACATTAACCAAGTAACAGTATGACCCTTCTTTTTCTTCTAAGTGCAAATCCATTGATACCAAATAAACTACTCTAGATCCAATTACAAGGATGATATAGCCACTTTTTATCCACATGAGATCTAATGTACATCAAAAAAATTCTCCATTTGGTTAATACAAGTAAGGGGATACTTGCCATAAAAACTTCCACATATCTACTTTTGGATTCATGTTTCTTATATGTGGTGGATTTAGATTTGTTTGGTAGTGGTTTGAAGATCCACCCAAGTTGGGTTGTGAAATTTTTGGACCCAAAGATCCACCTTGATTGGCTCGAGTATTAATGATTTGTGGTTGGATTTAAGGATGTTGAAAAAAATTCATATTTTTACCAATTTTGTTTATGATATCATCTAAGAATTGATTGATCAGATCTACTTTATTTATCATCTCTGATTACAACCCTTGCATACTAGTTTGTTAACCTTACATATCATACTCCAAATAACTCACTTTATGATTAATTATAGAAAATATCATAAGCATAGATCCACTTTATGACTCTATATATTATTTTCTAGGATTTTTTCTTGAATTTCCACACCCTTTCTCCTTCTGCTAGACTACGGTCCTACCATAAACAACCTTGCCAATATCCACCTTGATTTTCACCATTGACCCAACTTTGACCAATAAATGTGGCAATTATTTTGGCCTCAATTCAAAAAACACAAATGATAGACCTAATCTATTTTTTTTTTTGAGATGTCCAAAAATGTAAACAAATTTGAAAATTTCCATGGACTCTAGAGGAATTATGGAAAATAGTAAAAATGAAATAATTCCCTCAAAATGGATCTTCTGGTCTCTAAAATTTGAATTCAAACTCCTTATATGATCCTAAAACTCCATCAAATTTTTTTTTTAGAAAATTACATTTCCTGAATCATTTATAAACTCTGATACCATTTATAATGAACTTTGTTCATAATTTAAGCAATAAATAACAAGATAACTAAAATATAACATAATATATTTAATCCAGTTTAAGGGGAAACCTATAAACACTTATAATAAGATATAATTCACAAATATGATGATTGGAGTGAGCCATACACATCCATATATATAGAGTTAATGGGGGGAGTCACGCCCATTTATCTCACCCTAACATCTTAACAAGTCAGCCTAACATAATAATTAACTAAGAAATGTAATTATAAATAAAGAGTATGCCATATATTAAGAGCTTAAAATCAATGATCTCATTGATGAGAGGGATAGTACGATCATGGGGTAATAAAAGAGGGAACCACTCCAAAATGTAAGTAGGTACCTTAGTAATATTGCAAGTATTTTTCAAGTCAGTTGGCTCATGATCATCAAAATCAGAAAGAGTGATCTATAAATTTGGATTCATATTGATGAATTTAGGTAGAGCTGTATTATTTATTTATGGGATGGTTGGAATCTGATACTAAGATTTGGGGTTGGGAAGTTGAATACTCCATGGATTAGGATCAACCTTATGTTTATAACATTTTCCATTATTAATAAACTTGATACATTGACTACTGGAGGAGGCAATATCCCTCATATGAGGTGTCCATGGGAGACCTAGGAGTATATTATAGGATAATGGTAATTCAAGAACCATGAGCTTAGTACATATAGTTTTGGGTCCAATAGTGAGAGGGATCCAAATATAACTAAGTGGTTTTTTATTGGTCTTATCAAGTCTATAACATATGAGACACGTTTGCTTGAGATGATCTTTTGTATACCCAAGTTGTTGAATTAGCCAAAGAGATGTCATATTAATTCTCAACCCTTCATCTACTAAGACTTTTTGAATGAGGGTGGTAGTAATGGTGATTTTAATGAAGTAAGGTGGGTCATCAGCTTGAAATAAAATTTCATCATTGATCATGTATTATTCAAAGAACTCTATGGAAGATTTATAATAAGGATAAGTAATTTCAATAGTATGAAATTCTATGGATGAAGGCATGTGAGGAGGTTGTTCCACTTCAAGGGAATGGGTTTTTTTAATTTATTTTAATTATTATAGAAGGAATTTGTGATGATATGGAGAAGTGTGAACTAGCTCAATGATAGGTATTTTACAAGGCATAGAGTTAAGTTCCTCTAAGAAATTCGACTGAGGTTTTGAAAATTAAGAACCATCACAAGGTTTGGAAGGTAAAATAGTTTTGGTAGAAGAGAGGTAGTTTGGGGTTCAAAATGAGGAAGTGTTTCCTCATTGGTTTTCGAAGGTATGTTAGTGGTAGTGGTATATTTGAGAATTTAATATTTGAGTGATGGTTTGTTTGGATTTGTGATGGGATCTTTGTGGGTAGGTTTACATCAATAATTGACCTTAGTTGCATTCATGCATTGAGAATTGGTATATTATTGATCATAGTTGATGTCAATTACACAAATATCCTTATTTGAATGTTGTGGGTTAGATGTATAAAGAGTTTTTGGGTTGTTAGAGGAAGAATGCTTGAAAGCTTATTTGTTTTGAGAGGTGGTAACATAATCATGATGACATGTTTTGATCATAGCATCATGATTGAATATATCTCCTAACATAAAATAATTGGAAAATTTGGTAAGCCCATGACATGTTTCATGGGAATAATTGACTTCAACATGAAGTTGACAAAAAATATTAGGATCATACCATGCAAGTGGATTATTATTATTATATGTAAATGGTTTAAAGGTACTAAAAGTTGTTTCATTTATTGAATAGTTAGTGACATATAGTAATCTTGGGGATTATCCATTTTGGCTACTCTTGGTTTTTTTTTGAGGAGGATTAATAGTGATTACATTGGTGGATTGTTGAAAACATGCCTTCATGGTTTTAGTATTGGTTTTGAACTATTTCATTAGAAACTCATCACTTAGCTTGATCGATAGCATCATTTAGAGTTTGGGGAGCAAACGTTCAAGCCTTGTATTAAAGGAAAGGTGTTAAGGCAGTTATGAAGAGTTTGAATAAGATACCATTAATCATGTTGTGATTTAATTTGTGAGCCAAAGATTTCCAACATTTGATAAAATCATGAGATGATTTGAAAGGGATTGTTTAGCATTAATGAGATGTCTAAGATAATTTTCATGAATATTATTATGTTGAATTTCCTTAACTAAATGATTGACCAAATATTCAATTTGCCATATAGAATGTTGGGGAAGTTGTTTATACCATTATAATTCATCACTTATGAATGTTTTAACTAAAATTTTGGTAGAGGCAAAGGTATTAGTTTGAATCCACTCTTTATAAATATTACTAAATGCTTTAAGGAAAGACGTGGGTTTATTTATAGTTACTACGAGGAGCTTGTTACAAAAAACCTTTTTCCTAACACTAATATTTCCACCATTACCATATCTCTATTTTATCCCTCATTAATTGACTAGGATCAACATCAGGAGCCATCCTTCAATATGTTTCAACATGATGAGGCCAATTTATAATTTTTGGGAGCTCAAGATTTCATGCCTTTCAATGATCATAAGAAATTATTTTTTTAATCTTTATAAATTATCCTATTTTAGATAACAATATCATCCCCTTAACCAAAGTGAAGAAGAGGAATTTAAATAATAGATACATCTCATAATTTGGAAGAATTTCCACATGTTTCATCAGAATCAGAGGAATATATGGAAATATATACCAAACTCTCGAATGGTTTTACTTCAGATATCCTATATAAATAATTACCCCCTTATCTCCAAGATTGTTCACCCTCTCTCATTGAGGAGGTTATCAAAGTCAACATTGGAATAGAGGAAAATATCCTAAAATTATCAAATTGGTGGAAACTCTTACACCTGAGAAGTGTCAGATTATTATTGTGTTGCTTAAGGAATTTATAGATGTTTTAACATGGTGTTATTCTGACATGCCTAGGCCTGATCCCTCCTTAATTTTGCATCATTTTGTGTTTCATCCTAATGCCAAACCAATCAAGAAAAAATTACGTAAGATACACCCAAAAGTGGCCTTACTAGTTAAGGAGGAATTACAAAAATTATTAGAAGCAGGTTTTATTTGACCTATTGATTATTCTAATTAGATATCTAATATTGTTCCTATGACTAAGACAAGAGGTAGAATTCAGTTCTATATATACTTCCAAGACATTAACAAGGCATGTCCCAAAGATGAATTCCCTCTCCCAAATATTGATATGATTATGGATTCAACAACTGGATATGAAATGTTATCCTTCATGGATGGTTTTTTTTCGCTACAATCAAATCAAAATTATGCCTAAGGATCAACATAAATAGCTTTCATCACTCCATAAGGGACCTTTTTTTATCAATTCATGCCATTTAGACTTAAAAATTTAGATGCTACTTATCAATGGGTAATGACAGTTGTTTTCCATGATATGATGCATGATATAGTTGAAAACTATGTGGACAATATCCTAGGGAAGTCTAGACTCATATCAAAACATCATGTAGTTCTAAGAAGAATATTTGAGCAGCTACGTGAGTATAAATTTAGATTAAATCCCAAGAAATGTGTATTTGGCATTACCTTGGGTAAGTTATTGGTATTTATAGTCTTCAGGAGAGGTATAGAAGTGTACCTTGCTAAAGTTAAATTAATTATGGAAATGCCTACCCCTCACAATATGAAGTATCTTAGGAGTCTTCAAGGAAAGTTGTAATTTATTCACTCGTTCATCTCTCAGCTCATGGATAAATGTCACCCCTTTACTTATCTCTTGAATAAGGGTAATTTTTTTAAATGAAATTATGAATGTCAACAAGCCTTTAATAATCTCAAGTAGTATTTGGAAAATCCACTTGTGTTATCATTCCCTATCATGGAAAAGTTATTGCTCTTATATATTTTATCAACTCTATGTGAAATAGGTGACCTAATTGCACAACACAATGGTGAGGGAAAAGAACAAGCAATTTATTAACTTAATTGCACTTTAATATCTTATCAGCTAAATTACAATCATATTGAAAAAATTGTCTAAATGTTGTCTTTGCTTACCAAAAGCTAGGACATTATAAGAAATTGGTAGATCAATTGAAGAATTTTTTTTAGCTTATTATGTTTGAACAAGTGCCAAGAGGGAGTAATAAAGTAGATAATTTGATGGCCAGTATTAGATCTTTAATTGATCTCCCTGAAGATGTCCTCTAAGGAAATTTTCTAATAGAACATCTTATCCTACTAGCACATCAATCTATAGCTCCTTTATAAATCTATGTTATTCTTGATCCTAGTCTTCCTTGTTACCATGACATTTATAATTAACTCCATGATAACATCTTACCACCAAACCTCAATCATCATCAGTGCAAGGCCTTCATCTACCATACCTCTCATTACACTATCCTCAAAAACATGCTTTATCAAAGAGGTTATGATGGGAAATTATTAATATGCTTGACCTTGAAAGAGGCTTTTCTCATGATCAAGAAGGTCCATGATGGTATTTTTGGTATCCATATCAATGGAATGGCCCTAGCCAAGAAATTCCTCTAGACTAGATATTATCGGCATACCATGGAATAGGATGCCTACCACTATGTGCAAAAATGTTTATCTTGTCACAAACATGGTAACCTTATCTATTCACCCACACAAGAATTATAACATATTATTAGTCCATAGTCGTGCTTTATATGGGGACTTGATTTAATTGGAAAGATAAATCCCACATCCTTTGATGGACATAAATTCATTATTACTACTACAAGGTATTTCACCAAATGGGTAGAAGCAATGCGACTTACTTATACTACAGGTTTCCAGATTTCTAAATTTATCCTAAATCAAATCATTTGCCATTTTGGCATTCCTACCAACATCATATTTGATAATGATAAGTTCTTCAAAAATCAAGAAGTTGAGGCCTTATGCCATTGCTACCATATCAAGCAACACTTTTCTTCCCCTTACTACCCCCAAGGGAATGGACAGGTTAAAGCAAAAAATAAGACCCTTATCAATATTCTTAAGAAAATAATTAATGAGGCAAGTATCAATTACCACTTACAATTATATCATTCACTTTAGTCTTATATAACAAGTGTTTGAACACCTATTGGGGCCACTCTATATGCTTTAGTATATGGGACAGAAGCTATCTTGCCTATGGAAGTGGATATCTCCTCATTGTGTATATCATTACAAGGCAGTATCACTAATCACAATTTTAGATAGGAAAGGCTACAAGACTTAGAGCTTCTAGATGAAAAATGTCAAAATGCCCTCAATCACCTATAGGCATATTAGAACATATTAAAAGGCCAATACTGCAAGAAGATCTAGTCTAGAGAGTTTGAGGTCAGTGATTTAGTCCTAAAATAAAATTAGAAAAATACTAATACTAAAAGGATAGGAAGGGAAATTTTGAAGCCAATCAGCTCAGGCCCTATAGAATAGTTGCAAAGTTTGGATCTAGAGCTTACAAACTAGCTACATTAGATGGTGAAGAGCTTGATGACCCAATGAATATAATAGATCTAAAAAGTGTATACACTTGATAGGATCCACCTTAACTCTATTAATGGGTCCCCACTTTTTGGGGCATATCCTCTTTTATTCCATCCTCCTCCTCCCATTCCACTCCATTTTCCCATCCCTGACCCTAGTCTTGAACGTGGGCATCTATTACAAGTTTTTATGTAGCAACAGGAGATAGATATTTTTAAACAAAAAATACTTCATTGGTTTTCATTAGATGGGGGATGTTTTTTTTGGAGTCCCTAGAATCTCTTTATCCATACATATACCCCCAATCCTATCACATCCTTATAATTATCCTTTATCATACCACCCCCATCACATCCTCTTTGACAAGTGTGTCTCCTCTTAGCCTCAAGCAAATGCCCCACCCCCATTTGTCTCTTTCTACCCTAGAACCATGGTCCACATCTTCTCACTAACGTTATCATTATGGAAGGATCAAAAATAGGTTTTTAATTCATGGTTTTGGATACATTATGACACTAAATCTTGATTGATCATCATAAACCCCATATTCAATTGCTTTTAGATTTGGTTGGAATCTTTTTCAAATATATAGTAATTTTGGGCACAATAAACCCTATGTCCATATATCCCCCTCATCATTATAACCATTATCCATATTCACTTTAATCTCACCTCATTATTAACCTATATATCACTTTTTTATCTCTATCTTT